>VMOF01000379.1:35936816-36406816 GCA_011764245.1 Trialeurodes vaporariorum | reverse complement strand
AGTAAGCGCATGAATATAAAACATAAAGACTTGTACTATACTTAGCTTTTTCAGCGTATACTTAGCGTTCAGATGATTTTTAAACGTAAAACCGACATCTGATTTGTCAATTTTGAATTTCCCGCTTCTCACTAAAACATACGAGCGGGGAATTTAAAATTCAGGCATCTGTTAAGCTTAGATGCTTTTTTTTAAACATCTGATTGGTAAATTTTGAATTTCCCGCTTCTCACTAAAATAGTTTATGCCAAAAAACCCCACACTTATCGATCCACTGAGCGCTGGGCGGTGATAGAAGCATTACATAACCTCAATTAACGTATGCACATAACTAATTGAACGAAGTATTAAGTCTGCTCATTCGGACAGCACTTGCGTATCGCGGCGGCGGTATGGCATGGCACGGCCAATGTACTTACCTATCCGACGGAAAAGCATTGAACGTATAGTCACGATCAAAAACTATCCAGTCACCAAGGAAAGGTCTCGACGTGACGCTCTTCAAGGTGCACTCGTCTTGAAATTTCGATAAAATCTGGATTTGAGTCAGAATGCGAGACAAATATTTGTCTCTCGTTCATCTTAAATGATTATACGGTAAGTGTGGAAAATCACTAGAAACTGCTCAATCAGGAAGATTGAAAATTTCGGAACTTTTTCCTCCAAAAATTCCCTATTTCGTAATAGGTCATACAGAATATTCAATTATCTTTTCCGTGCCCACTTAAACAACTCTATTTTTAGTGCCACTTGATGGCATTAGTTTTTCTCGATTTTTACGCCTATGCGCACTGAAAAAAAAAAAGATTACCAAAAACATGATGATATGTGAATCAATGTAAAGGATGCAGTGGCGGCTCGTGAAATTTGGCAACAGTGTCCTTCTCTCAAATAACCAATGTAAAAGTATCGATTCTACCGGAGGCTGTCAGCCTCCGGGAGAATCGATTCTTTTGCCTACGTTTATATGGAAAAATTGCATGGTTGCCAAATCGCACAAGCCGCCACTGAAAGGATGGTACAGTTACCAGAATTTTAGTGTTTTTACCATAGTTCTTGAAAATTGCTATAATTTCGTCCAAATCGCATGTCGGGGAAACTTTTCGTTTTTGAGTTATGAAACGATAAAGTGTCAAAAATCGCTGTTTTGGTGTTCTCAGCGATTACCACGATTCCTGAATAAATCATCTCTCCGTATCTTATCGACAAAAGTCGATAAAAATTCGTTTCAGGGGTGTTTTTTTGCGTCGTAGAATTCGATTCTACCGTTAGTTTTAAAGAGTAATGAAATCCAATATGGCTACCACCCAGTGGCGTAGCGTGCAATTTGGCAACGATGTAATGTGTCCATTTAAATCCCCACAAAAGGTCGAACTATTGGGTGTTCGGTGAACACCTTCACATTCGACCTTTTACGTGGGTTTTAATGGACACAATACAACGTTGCCAAGTTGTACGCTACGCCACTGCTGCCACCCTATATCCGCTCGGCAGGCAACCATCGAGATCTCCTGTTTATCGAAATGAAGTAAGCTTTTTTCAACTTCATAGGTTCAAGTTGAAAAAAGTTAAGGACTTATGGGACATATACTGCGTACCAAGAGAAAATCGCAATAAGCAGTATTCAGTAAAGTTTTTGCTACGCCTCCATTCCTGGAAAATTCAGACTGGGAGCCGTTCTTTTACGCATCGCGAAGTCACATCAATCAGTGGATCTGGGATCCAGGAATTCGTTTGTCAGTCTCTCGGCTCATTCGAACATATCACACTTTGGAAAAGGTAGAAAGAGAGGTCACCACGTGACTTTCGCCCTCACGCTCACCTCTGTCCTTTTCCAACACTTGCCTTCTAATGGAATGGAGTGAGAGAGAAAGAGAGAGGGAAAGGCGTAGATTCCTGGATCCGTTTCTGACGCGATGACAATGATGACTTGTGCTTATTTTCTTCTTTTTTTTTCCATATTCGCGAGCGCATGAATTTGTGCGATGCGAGTTTCGATTCTCTTTTCCGAACCTTGAAAGCAAACAGCTTCCTGTTGACAGCTGCGCGCATGTGCGCCCGTACTTACGCTCGTAAGTTTGAAAACTGTCCGCCGCACGGGAGTACGAATTGTATAAAACTTATACTTACACAAACCCTATATATATAGAAGCCAGTACTGACGCGGTTTAGCGTTTAAAAAGCCGGATTCAGCAATCTGGCAGCTGTGGATTCTTACCATTTGAATGTATGAAGAACAGTCGATCAGTAAAAGCGTCATGGCTTCCTCAAGAATCGATTGTTTCTCATACTTCGGATAGGTATGAATGCAAAAAAAAAAATACAAATAATACAAAAAAAAAAAAATCACAGTTGTCTAATCATGGGTGGAGCCAGCAATTTGGCAACTGTGGATTCTTTCTATTTGAATGCATGAGAAACCATCGATTCTTGAGGGGGCCATGGCCCCATTTCTAATCGATTTTTTTTCATACATTCAAATGGGAGGAATGCACAGTTTCCAAATTGCTGGCTCCGCCCAGGGGTTGTCTTCGGACAATGAATACATTCATAGTTGGTTCTAAAGAAGGAAATGAAACCGTAAAATTTAGCCCCTCCTCCCCCCCCCAAAAAAACTTACTCTTGTAAAAATGTTTTAAAAATTGAACGATATTGGTTACGCAGTGCAATTATGATGGAGTTAAAGTTCTTTCTAAAAGTCACTTTTTCCTGGTAAATGAAAGTCATAGATTAACTCTCTCCCAACCGGCACCATTTCATTTGTTCGTCGTAGAATTTTGCAGCAATACCTTTTGAGAAAAACTATCATCGCTGAAATTTCCGTAAAACGAAGGAACCAAATCTGTTGATGTCTGAATTGTTTTCGTTTGTTTTTGACCCATCGTGTGCTGCTTCAATCAGACGCGTTCGTTCGTTTTCCTGGAATTCTTTCATCGCCCACGTGGCTCGCCCGTACCCCGTACACTGCGCCTGTGCTGCACTTTTGACTGCATGGCTAAGTGTTATACACTTATAGTTGTATACGTTCCGTGGTTAAGGTGAATCCACAAGCAACGTAAGCACGCGGTAGCACAAGACAGCTTCATGAACGAATTTCTGCAGTGAAATACAGTGGCGTGGCGTGGCGTGCAATTTGGCAACGTTGCAGTTTTTCCGTTGGAACCCATGAAAAAGATCGAACTATTGGGTGTTCGGTGAACACCTTCGCATTCGACCTTTTAAATGAATTTAAATGGACACAATATAACGTAGCCAAATTGCACGCTACGCCACTGAAATAGGGTCTTCGTAACGTGCAACAGAATAATAATTGTGTAATATTCTTGAGACGTGCAGAGTTCGTTCCAGAAGTGTATATGTAGGCGGGTCCCGACCGATAATTGTCGACATTTTTTTAACGTTATTTATCGTATCATGATGGAAATTGGAAATGAATAAAAATGAATTTGAAGTTTTGAATTCACAGTAAGGAACGCTGTAAAACCAAAAAAAAAAAAAAAAAAAATGAGAGTCTTATCACGCAAGTTTTGTTTCGACTTGAAGGAATGAAAATTGAAAATTCGCCAGATATTATCGATGAGCTTCATCTACCCTTCTGAAACGAACTCTATTATTGGCGACTCGAGCACGAGCAACTGTTCCTACCTGTCGGATGTGGTGTTGCATCAATTGAATTTGAAGGCGAACTAAGCCATTTACATAATTTACGAAAACAATTCGTGTTGAATGCCGCCTTTAACTAATGATACAGGTAAAACGGGCAAAGCGGGGTCGGAACCTGAGCAAGTGTGCCTATCTGCAGGATATGGTGTTGCATCAATTGAATTTGAAGGTGAACTGAGCCTTTTACATTTATGGGGGGGGGGGGGGGGGGGGATTGCGTTGATCGAGTGCCGCCTTCAACTAATGATACAGGTAAAATGGTCAAGCGGGGTCGGAACCTCAGCAACTGTTACTACCTGCAGGATATGGTGTTGCATCAATTGAATTTGAAGGCGAACTGAGCCATTTACATTTACGGAAAAAAATTGCATTGATCGAGTGCCGTCCTCAACTAATGATACGGTCAAAGCGGGTTCGGAACCTGAGCAACTGTTCCTACCTGCAGGATATGGTGTTGCATCAATTGAATTTGAAGGCGAACTGAGCCATTTACATTTACGGAAAAAAATTGCATTGATCGAGTGCCGCCCTCAACTAATGATACGGGCAAAGCTGGTTCGGAACCTGAGCAACTGTTCCTACCTGCAGGATATGGTGTTGCATCAATTGAATTTGAAGGCGAACTATGCTGTTTACATTTAAGAACGCAACTTTGCGTCTAAAATCTGCCTTCAATTAATTATTAATGATGCAGCCAAAATGATGAAAGCGAGGTCGGTATATTTAACAACCCACACTCAATACGAGCACCGAGCAGTGATTTAACACATTATCCCTGTTTTAAAAGGGTTGTAACTAAAACATAGCAATCGAAATTTATTTTGGCTAACTGTCTTTTCTTCAATTTCTCTGTTTCAGATGCAAGGTGGGCAGCAGTACGGGTCAAGTTATGGAAACCAAAGAGGTCATGGACCAATGGGCGGTCCCAATTCAATGGGCCCGATGAACGGGATGAACGGGATGAACGGGATGAATGGGATGAACGGAATGAACGGGATGAATGGAATGAACGGGATGAACGGTATGAACGGTATGGGAATGATGGGGCAAAACTCTAGTCCTCTTCACAGCGGTATGATGAGCTCTGCAGGAATGGGTGGTGGCCCAGCCATGAACAAAATGGGCATGCAGGTAATTATTATTTATTCATTATATTACATGATTACTTTATGATTTCTATCAAAGTTTTCTGGTTGGTGCACTCCATCCAATCGGGACAGTCGGGCAACATTGCGTTTATTCCATTTAAAGTATTGAAAAAAGGTCGAAATATTGCATTTTTTTAAATCGATGTTTTACATGGATTTAAAGGTACGAAATGCAACGTTCAAAGATTGCAAGCGTCGCCATGCCATTGGTGCACTGCACCGCAGATAATTTCACCCTCTCGAACAATGGGGTTGTTGCACACTTTGAATGTAAGCGATATTATGGTCTATTCATTTCAAAATTATCGATGGTAGCACTAAAAACTCACAAAATCCACTCTTAAATTCGTAAAATGTTTTTAAATGCACGAGCGTAATGGTGGCGTAGGACACTAATAATGGGAGATTCCTATCTCAATTTCGCCACTCTCTCTATGCTATGACAAGGAACATTCACACAGTAATTAGACACCAGAATAGTGATCCAAATCCGATTAATATTTAATAGCACCGTAACACCTGGTGCTATGGTGACACTGGTGTCAAAGGAAAGTCGTCTCTTATTGGTCACTTCTTGATGCGGAGTTACAGTATCATTAGATGGCAATCTCCCATTTATTAGTGCCCAACGCCGTAATGGGTCTGTTGCAAATTTTTGCTACAGAGATATACGATTAGAATGTTAAATCTTAAGTAAAATCGCGTGGAAAGTCCATTGGTGGTATCAGAAAGTCATAAAATGCAGTATTAAACTCACAAGAGGCGTTTAGCTGAAACCCAATTAAGATGGTGGTAAAATATCGACCAACCTGTGAGCACGCACCGTGAACATCCATGATGGCTAACGTTAACAACCTCATAGCATCGAAGGTTATGAGTTTGTTTGCGTTGTGATTGGTTGTGTTCGATGTTGTGAGGTTGGCCATCTTGGATGTTCTTGGTGCTTGCATACAGGTCGCTCGATATTTTACCGCCACCTTGGATTTCAGTTAAATGCCTCTTGTGAGTTTGTTATTGCATTTTATGACTTTCTGCTGCCACCAATGGACTTTTCTCGCGATTTTACATGAGATTGATCACTCTATAGCGCTACAGCAAAAGTTTGCAACAGACACATACGCCGTATTAGGTTCGCGCCTCTAAAAGTATTCTATGAGTAGGAGTGGATTTCGCGAATTTTAGTGCCTCGTACCATTGTTATTTTTCGCGGTTTTTACTCCTTATTCGACTCATAAATCGCTAATAGGAAAAGTGTGCAACAGCCTCCTTCTCAAATCCTCAAAACATCTTCAAAACGACATCGATGACAGCCTGTCCTTGTTTTTTATCCTTATTTTTCGAGCGTGTAATCCTTCCGCGGCACGTCTCGTCGCCGCCGCGCCCGCGCCCTCGTTGGTCGCGGTGTAAATAACCTTCCTTGCTTTCTTACAAATTGCGGAGTTTCATTAAAACGGTCGCTGCCGGTCGGGCTCAAGTCGGTCGGTCGATGCGGAATGGGTCCCCCGCGAGACTTACCTGGGACCGGGCGGGAGTGAGACTTTACCAGTTTTCTGTGTGTATCTGCTGCTCTCGAATCGTGCTCTGATGTCCGCGCGTCTTCTCTCTCTCTCTCTCTCTCTCTCTCTCTCTCTCTCTCTCTCTCTCTCTCTCCTCTCTCCGCTCTGTCCCTCTCCCGCGTTCTTCTCTCGGCGTCTGCACTACTACACTCCTATCCAGCGCTCTGGCCTGAGTTCGTCCATTCCGCAAGTTTCCGTTAGATATTAAAAAAAACAGTTAGCGATCGGAGTTGCCAGACTCTCTTGGAAAATCGATCTATCGATCTGACATATCGATTGGCGTCCGGGGTTTTAGCGATCGGTGGTGCCAGATTCTCTAAGGAAATCGATCTATCGGTATACCTATAGTATCGATTGGCGCCCGAGGTATTCTCATTGTCTCCGATTAGAGGCTGGTTCAATGTCGAGTCCCTTGATGGAAGTTTTATCAGAGAGTACCAAAACGATGATCATGGAGTCAGGGAGCTCTTATCAGAGTCGAAAAATTAAAATTGGCAAGGTAAGATAGTCTCTTTTCGACTCGAGTTGCCGCTAGATGACGTTATCTTATAGAGCTGCCAGTGTTAAATCAGCACCCAATCAGAACTCGTTGAGCTCTTATCGTCAATCCCTATAACGAAACTTCCATCGAGGAACTCTGATTCATTGTATTGTAACATTCTCATATGTATCCCTTCTAATAATGGACGGCATCTTAACAATGAATTTAATGCGAAATTTTAGCCTTGAGGAATTTGCGTGAAGTTTGCGTTCATTTCTCCGTTAAAATGACCACGTTCCCCGAAAGTGATTTTATGGGAAAAAATCATACTGAAAAAAAAAATCCTACGAATTCCAACGATTTTACCAGACGTAAAAAAATTCTGGTGTTTCCATGAGAATCTGGACTTAGTACCAGAATTTCCTCAGCATTTTCTAGAGCCATGGACCAGATACCAGAATTCTGGTTGGTAATAGTGCCAGAAAGTTTCTCTGTTGACGTGTTCTGCCGTGCTTCTTTCTCCGGTAATTCGGCTACATCTCGATTAATACTGAAGGCACAGAGTAATGCAATCAGAAAGGAAACTCCCATAAGAGCCAATGGAAGCAAGTTTGGAATTTAATGGCACCAATAGGCAACGCTGTGGTCCTATATCCCAACATGGCGGACGAGTATGATTTGTGTTGAAACTAATTTATTTCTGTAAATTCTGGAAAGAAATCTTAAGTTTCCGGTCTCACTTTTATTCTAATGGCATTTTAGAATGAAAATTTCGCGGATCATGTCCTATATTTTTTTTTTTTTCGCAAGCGAATCCAGATGTAATTATCCTATATCCCAACGTGGCGGACGCGAAATGAATTTTCTTCAAAATCCGACAATTCTGATTGTATTATATTCTGTGCTGAAGGGATTGCAATGAAATTGCGATTTTCAACCAGTATAACTTTCTCACTGTCTTACAACCTACACAGTACACAATAATCAACCACCATAATCAATTAGAATATATTATTATTCGTTCCACTGTTCGTTTTGTTTGAGATCAAACGATATTTGGAAGAGATGGATTATACATTTATTTATGACCTCACATTTAATGAGTTTTTGTATGAGCTCGGCAATTTTTCAGCCGTTCCCGTCATTTGGCAACTGTGTACGCTATGCATCGCGCGGATCGCCGCTCCAGATCAGTGACGCAACTCACACAGCATTGCATAGGGCACTGCTCACTCACACACATGCGCGCGCGCACACACTTAAACAGAACAGTGCACCTCGCCGTGCGGCCGCCCGCTATCGGTTTTGTTATTAAAAGGAACCCCGTTAGTTGAGAATTTTGCCGTTAGAGCGCGCCAATATCCAGGTGATCTCCCATCCACCTCTCCAACTCGGGCGGCACGGCACGTGCGCGTGCGCGGAAATGGCTCGACTCTCGCTTGTGGCGCGCCGTTTTAAAAAAAACCGCTCTGCTCTGAAAGAGCGATCGTAGTGGATCATGCCAGGGTTTCTAAGGAGATTTAGAAATACGATCCGCCGCCGTGCGTAAAACTCTTCAAACTTAACGTTTAATCCAACAAGCTACACTAAACCTATATGTATTATGTATAGATGGGTTTTCTGGGACGTTCGTTTATAACACCACCGAGGTAGCCATGGTGGAAATCGCTTATGGACGTTTGTCTGCCAAATCGCTTATGGACGTTTGTCTGCCAAATCGCTTATGGACGTTTGTCTGCCTCTTTTTTTCAACCTTACACTTTTAAAGATAAAAATTATGTGACAGATCCATTTGAAATTGGTTAGAAACGAAGGTAAAAGTGTTTTGTAGTGGCTCTCTGGAGTCTGGACATAACAGATAACACTCGTCCATGCTCTGGACACAGAAATTGATACATTTTTTTCGGAAGGACATCCACTTTAAAGAAACTGACGCATGACGGAAAATAAGCAAGATGTTCTCCCCTGGATAGTTGTATTAGAATTTTGCGTCTAGGTAGTCGCTCTATAACACTTGCATTTTTGTTTCAAACCAATTTCCTCTGATTTGATTACATTTTTTAATTTTAGGTTAAAACATACGAGGCAAACAAACCAGAATAAAATCTTCCATGCTGTCTCACTTTGGGGTAGGACTTATAAACATGTAGCAGCCTCTCTATAGTTTTATCTCGTTGGTTTAATCACAACGTAAAATGAAATGTTTCTTCCAAAATTTATGAGACACCTCTCCCCCCACAACTCACCATACTTTCTATCTGTATTCTAATTACCTTTTCTTTTTTCAACTTCCAGAGTTCGGGACCTCAAGCATATCCTAGAAGAATGGCCCCTTATCCTAACCCTGCAGTTCATATGAATCAAAAAAGACAGCAAGTGAATTCGTATCCCACTCCAGGGCCTAATCATAATATGCAGAATGCATTTCCTACAAATGGCGGTCCTCAGGTAGTTTGCTCATTGATTTACTTTTCTCAAATTCGTTTTTATCATCAAGAAATATCATGGCACATGGACTTTATTTCCACTTCCTTTATGCATTGGCGAATACGGGGGCGGGTGAAGAGGGCGATTCACCCCTTTTGGCCAAAAAACGGGAAAAGAAACAGTAGAAGGGGAAAAGGAAGAGAGGCAAGTGAAAAAGGGGGTCGCGAGGGGGAGACAATCTCAAGTCCCCCCATGCGTGCGAGGGCTGGAGCCGCCAATCCGTTTACGTCCATTTTTTTGAAGTCCACAGTCTTAATGTCCCTGACTTATTTTTCCACAGCTAATCATGCCCACAACTTTAAAGTCCACTCTATAAAATGGTTATAAAAAGGTTTCATAAGATTTTTTTTTACTGTGCATTTGGAAAAATCAATAAAAAATTATGTCTTGCTTCCATCTTTTTCGGTTTCAACAATTTTGTTTATTCTGATCTGTACGGACTAATTTTTTCCTCTCTAATTTCAGTATGGCAGCGGCTATGCTGGAGGAAGGCCAGGATTCCAAGGCCAGTATGGTCCGGGTCCTCAACAAGCATCATTCGGTGGTGCTCCTATGGGCAGTGTCCGAGGGAGCGGCGGTTCAATGAGGCAAAATACTCCATCCTACTCCCCAGCTGTTAGTCAATCGGGGAACCAGTATTTCTCATCGAACGGCGGAGGCCATTTCCCACCTCACCACCAGACTCCGAATCCTTCGCAATTCCAACAAAGCTACCAACATAGTCCTATTCCCGGTAATCCTACGCCACCTTTAACACCGGCTAGTATGCCACCTTATGTTAGTCCAACCCAAGACGTCAAACCTAACTTCAATGATTTGAAGCCTCCTATTCCAATGCAAAGTAAGTAACCTTATCAACTTCAGTCGCAATTAAAAAATCTAAACATAACTAATGGATCTCTTGCTAACTCTTGCTATATGCAATTGAATAAAGTAAAATCCAGTGAATATTACAATGAGTACATTAAAAAAGTAAAAAATTCATGCCGAGATTAAAAAAATTGTCCGAAAGCTTTGATCTCTGCAATTTTGGTGCAAAGTTTTACTAAAAAGTTCTTATCATATTTTTCTTCAATTTAAAACGTTTCCTTTAATTTCCTTCTAATTTTTTTTTTTTTTTTCAGAAGATGACGAATTGAGATTAACATTTCCTGTCCGTGATGGCATTATATTACCTCCGTTTAGATTGGAACACAATTTAGCCGTTTCAAACCATGTCTTCCAACTTAAACCAACTGTACATCAAACACTAATGTGGAGGTAAGGATACAAACATCATGTACAATTATGATTATAAACCCAAAATGATTTCGCAAAGAATTATACAGCTGGGACTTGCTTAGAAAATCTAAAATTCTTGGAGATAATTATATTTCCTTTTTTCAGTCCATGAAATGCATTTGATAGTTTCAATGTATTTGCATATTTAGGTGATTCCACCACAAAAATTTTCCAGATTTCAATCCAATGGGTAGTGTTTCTAGTTGCTCTTCCGGAATGAGGAGTTTTCGGCATTTTAAACTGAAACTGGAGAAAAAATGCAAATTCCAAGACTATGTCGGCACCTGCAAACTTTCTTTATGGCTTTTTGAGTCCTAACAGAGCGAAATTGGTTGGAAATTAAAGATTTAATTACAGTAATTCATTTTATTCATTCAACCTACCTAGAACCTACTCGACTTCAGAAGTTGCCATTTTCACGTGACTTAAATATTATTATTATAAAATTAGATTCAGTGCAAAGAATTTCTTGAAACTTCTAGGAACTTTCCCTCTCTACGTTAAGTTTTGTTCCTGAAAATATTAAGCAATTTTATTTATCAGATTATTTTAAAGGGAATTAAAAAGTCAAGATTAAATGGCAACACCAAAATACTAGTATAGGTCTGTTTAATATAAATGTGTCAAATTGATCAAGTAAATAAGAGTCTTCGGCAAAAACATCAATTTGCCAAATCAATTCATTGATTCAAGCATGCCATTCATATTTACTGTGGTTATTTGTGCTTTTCTATCTGTATAATATCAAATTGTGTTATTTTTTTCCGATTTCAGGTCCGATTTAGAATTACAATTAAAATGCTTCCATCATGAAGATAGGCAGATGAATACGAATTGGCCTGCAAGTGTACAAGTATCTGTGAATGCAACTCCTCTTATGATAGATCGAGGGGAGAATAAAACATCTCATAAACCTCTCTACCTCAAAGAGGTCTGTCAGCCGGGCCGAAACACAATTCAAATAACTGTTTCTGCATGCTGTTGTGTAAGTGATCATATTTTCTTTGATTGCATTAATCTGTTCAGTTTTTCAAAACTGAAACTTTTGAATGACTTTACAGACTGATACTCTTTAGTCCTGTTCCTAGTTATTATCATCTCATAATTGAATTGCTATCATTTCAAAATGGAACTATCCCTAACTTTTGCCATATGCAATGAATTAGTTGATTCTTGAGTTAAATCCAGCGAAAATTATGGAGAGCATTTCAAAAAGTTATGAAATTCTCTCACAGACTCACAAAATGACATTAAAGTTTAAGACATTGCGGTGAATTTACGCAGGCACCGTGGGAGTTTTCTTTTTAACTTGAGACTTTTCTCTGTGCGTTTCTTTAGAGAGAGGGACAAATTAAACAGGAATTTCTCATGATACCTGCACAGTACACAGTTCTGCCATCTATGCTCTATATAGAGCTGAGCTATGCAGATATTATGGGAGATTCCTGTCTAATTTGCCTCTCTCTCTCTATAAACTAACAGAAGAAACACCAATCCCATCAGAATCATGTCATGGACTGGACTGGATGCTCAACTTGCTTCTTAGTTTTGTATTTATTGTGAATCTCTAAATAACTTTCTGTGAAAATATTATTTTATCAATGCATGTGCAGATACTCATCAGGCAAAGTTTAATTTTTTCTAATCATTATCGTTTGTTTGTTCCAAATTTAGTCTCATCTATTTGTTCTCCAATTGGTGCATCGGCCTAGCGTACGGAGTGTACTTCAAGGCCTTTTAAGGAAACGATTACTAACAGCAGACCATTGTATTGCCAAAATTAAAAGAAATTTCTCAAGTTCTGCATCGTCAACGTTGGGTCCAGATCGGGATGGTGTGGAACAAACAGCTTTAAAGGTATGTTTCTTCATTATAATTATTGTCATATTCGTCGTGGTTTGCTTTTATTATTCTCTCTTCATTTGTTTCTTTTTTAAGAGCAAGCTTTGTTAATGAACATCATTTGCACAACACTTCACAAAATAGTACAAAAAATGGGCAGAAGGCTTGTCATTAGTGTCCAGAAAATTCGCAGGTGGTGCTGGGTAGGTGTCCACTTCTGTGATTTTTTAAGGGCATAGTGCTGCTAAATATCAACTTCAAACTTTTTCACCAGCTCAGCTAACCTATGAAAAACACTTATCCCATATTCTCTTAAATTTCCCTGCTAATGTAGGCTTATTTTAAAGAATAAATGAGTAGGGTGGTGGCGATTGAGACAGTGGCGGTAATTCTATCATCTACCTTATGTAGATAAGTGACATCATAAGAAACATTGTAGAAAAATACCGCTTCAATGACACTCATGGTTTAAAACTGATGCTGTCTATAACGTGTAATTTTTTGTAACTAAAATACGCAGTTTGCCTATCAAACTCCCTACTTTCCTATTCATTCATGTGCCACTTTCACTTGTACATGTCTTTTTACTAGTTCCTGTGCTCACAGTGTGTTTGAAATACTGGAGTGTTCGGATAACTGGGGTAGAGATCCTAGCGAGATCCTACTACAGTGTACGACACATCTTTAGAATGAAGCCAATTTAAATATTCA
The DNA here is from genome assembly GCA_011764245.1 of Trialeurodes vaporariorum. Lineage (NCBI taxonomy): Eukaryota > Metazoa > Arthropoda > Insecta > Hemiptera > Aleyrodidae > Trialeurodes > Trialeurodes vaporariorum. The sequence goes on along the minus strand of VMOF01000379.1, from coordinate 36,393,647 downwards.
TATTAAAGTGAACGTAAATGTTAGTAAGCTTTTGAATGAGGTAATATCACTATGAAAAAAGCTTTTGTTTTAAACTTTCATCTCTGACTTGATTCTTACATGGGCAGATATACTGCCGTGCTAAGGAAGAATGCCGCAAACGACATGTTACTTAGGCTGTTTTTGCAGTATTGCTCAGGCCTCTATTCTTACACCGAGCTCCTCTTCACGGCAGTATAGGAATGCGTCCATCTCTCTCACCTCCCATTTGAATGCATGCATTAGGAAAGGACGGAGATAGGGGCTACACGTGGTGGCCCTCTCTGCTATCCTATTATCCTTACCGATTATTAGCTATTCTTACCTAACAATGAATGTCTCTCTTCTTCTTGGTTTCTGTGGAAACTATTCTTCTCATTGCCATGATTAGAACATAGATGGCGCATCAACAGTAACTAAGGTCTCAATGCAAAAATACTTCTACTCAATATTTATTATTCTAGTTGTTATATTGAAAATTCATGTAATTAAAATAAGAAATATTCACACATGCACCAGAGACATCCACTCAGGCTAATTGATTATTTCATAATGAATTATGAATTGTTAGTGCAAAAGAATTTTATCAAACCAACCAGCTGTATTTTTATCTAAAGGCTAATTTTTATATGCATGAAACATAATGGAACGGGGTTGAAAGCCGTCATTTTTTATGTCCACAATCGCTCACTAGCTGTGGACCGATGCGGTCCACTGTTGCTGTTTTTTTTTTTTCCTGGATGACTGCGAATGGGCGGAACTTCTCTGTTCCCATTTTAAGCGAATTTTATTTACAGTGTCAGGTGAAGATTTTCATCCAAACCCATGGTTGTGCATTTTATTAACTCACCCGAACTGTTTGTTTGGCAATGATGAATATCACTGCTGCTGTACCCAAACCTTGGAATCTGTACCTGTTCCGCAAGGTGAGGGTGAAAAGAGTAAATCAACAGTGAGAGACAACAATAAACAACGCTCCTGATTGGTTGGAAGTGGTTTTGTTGACTTTGGCGTTCGGTGTCCCCCGAAAATTTCCGAACTTCGAATTTTCGTCCGCCACTGTAAATAAAATTTGCTTGTGTATTCTCAGTCCATTCTTTCGTTTTGAAATGCAAGCATTAACAACAAATGGTTCGAGTGGCTGAATTTTACAACTATACCACCATTTATTACTTATTTCAAACTATTTTACTTTTTTAATCAAGATGAAGCCATGCAATCTTTAAGTTTAAAATCTAAGTAGGTATTTAATTAAATTCAATATCAGATTCATTTGAAACTTTCATCGAAAAACTTGGTTGATCAATTCCTTGGTGCATTTAAGCAGTGTGTATGTTTTATGGTTTCTCTAGTTCCTTACTTACTTTTTTCTTCCTTTCTTCGTGTTCCAACGGTCTCCTTAATTGTGTCGTTAATTTTTTTCACAGGTCTCTTTAAAGTGTCCAATTACGTTTAAGCGAATAACCTTACCTGCTCGTGGCCATGACTGTAAACACATCCAGTGTTTTGATCTAGAATCTTACCTTCAGCTGAATTGTGAGAGAGGTGCTTGGCGCTGTCCTGTTTGCAAGTAAGTATCACTATTCAGTATTCAGATAAAAAGTGCATTGTTTAAAGCAAATATGGGGGGGGGAATAGGGAGGGAGGTGTGATTAGAGTTATAATTTTTTTTTTTTTTTTTAATTAATTTGGAAGAACAGCATAAAAATTGTGTAATGAAGCATGGAAGGTTTGATATATGAAAGGGAGAGCTCGTCGTCGACTAGAATCGAAGCCAAAATTTGAGCATTATCAAAGTTCCTTTATAATAATTCTTGCTTTCTGTCTTTGTTTACTTCTTTGAGCTGCATTTTTTATTTATTTTCTGTGCCATCTTTTGAAGAGAGCCTATCTTTTAATTTATTTTCTAAACTGAAACTTATACTGTAAATGAGGCAACAGATTAAAGTGATTCCAGGCAAAACTTTTCCAGTTTTCAATCCGATGGATAGCGCCACTAGTCGCTTGTGGGAAAAGTCGTGTTTTTGGCATTTTAAATTGAAACCAAAGAAAAAACGCAATATCCAATAACATCAGCACCTGCAAAAAATTTTATGGATTTTTTGGGCCTGAAACAAGCAAAATTGATTTAGAATTAAAGCCGTAAATTATGATTTTCATTTTTCTGTAAGCTTAGTGAGTGAGAGTGAGTTCGAGTGATAATATGTCTATCTGCCTCATTCGCACTCATTGAGGCTGATAGAAATTTTTGTATTTCATAATTTTTAACTTTATTTTCGAGTGCTTCAGCTTGAATTTGTGCTTTTTGCTTAATTTCGTCAATTTTAGCCATAAACCGTTGACATTTTGAGCAGCGCGACGTGGTGTCTGGTTCGAACTAATCAACCCGGGAATCATCTTAAGGTTATATTTCATTGGAATACAAGTAGCTGCGATTGTTAGACCGAAGTTGTTAGAATGCTGAGAGTCTTCCGCTTCGTTCCGATTGAACAGTCTGACCGCCATAACTACAGTATAAAAACTGGAGTGTTCCATTGCAGTTTCTTTCGGTTCATCATGGTTAGTTGTATTCCAAATAAAAAAATTAGTCTCTACAACCTATCTGTTTATTCTGAAATTAGCATGAAATTGTTTGTCTAATGATTAATGAATGCTCTCGCTCTCGAGTGTTTGTGAATCTATTTCTGAAAAAATCTTATTCGTTTCCTATTTTTGTTTTTCTCAGTAAACCTGCTCAGTTAGAAGGGTTAGAAGTAGATCAGTACATCTGGGCAATTCTCAATACTCCTAGTCCTTCAGAAGTGGAAGAAGTTACAATAGATTCATCAGCTAACTGGAAAGCTGCTAGAAGTGTGCACAGTATAAAGGTAAATACTTACTTTCTTTTCAGAAACACTTTTATGAAAGTTTTACATAATTGTTGAAAATTGTTGCTTCTTAATTGAGGCGTACTTTCGCAAAACTCGCCTCATCCACTTTTGGTGAAAGTTGAGCTCTCAATGAAATTTGAGTTAGCGCAGGAAATGGATTATGCATAAAAAAAAAAATTAAAAAAAAAATTTGGTCACCGAAATTCGCTTAAGGTGATTCTATGCCACGTGACCAAGGTGATCGATTGATTAATGGTCATTTGCTGGATTTTATGAAGGTTTTTTAAAATTCATAGGAAGAAAACAATAAGTAAGAAGGAATCGGAAAAAAAAAACAAAAACAAAAAACAAAACAAAAGAAAAAAAACAAGCTTTTGGGGCTCAAAATTGTTAATCCCCTAAAAAATTAGGTTAATTTTTTAATATCCTTTGCTCTAAATTTAACTCTTGATAAGGTATCCAAAATAATTTTTTAATGATTACAGGAAGAAGAGACTGACTCATGTGGTGCCAAACGAGGGAACAAAGCAATGTCTCCAGGAAGTATGACTTTACCGACAATGCATTCGTGGGATATGGGACAGTCACTTTCACCCTATATCCCTCCAGATATGAATAGTAAGTATTTCTAACAATCCCTTGACGGAGTAAGGATTATGATAATTTTTTGAAAAAGAAAAAAAACTAAAACTTTGATGTACTGAAGTAGAATATCTGTAGTTACTCAAAAATTTTGAATTTGAGTCAATTTAAGATAATTTCAAGAAAAAAACGTTTTAATCCTTTTATGGGATGTGGGCAGAGTTGAGCAACCAACTAATGAAAAATAATGAAATGAATCGGAAACACTGAAAGCTGGGTTTGCTACCTGAGCTGAGGAAAGGAAAACACGAGGAAGGTATAGGTCAATTTTAGAATTATTCGTAGATTGAATCGATTGACTCGGCGTTGCCTGACTCACCAAATAATTTCTGAATAATTTTTTGCCCAACTCTGGATGTGGGACACATGTTGTCCCACATCAATGCAGATTCAATGCAGTTTAAATGGACTTTTTGAAAAAAGTTGAGGGACACATTGATGTTCTTAGAAAATTCTCCTATTTTGAACAGTTGAATCTCAAAAAACCCCCCAAAAAAAAAATAATAGATAATCTGAAAACCTGGAAAATCTGAAAACGTACGGGGTATGTTGCCCACTCTTTATGTCTGAATCAGAAATTTGGCAACACTGCTTGGCTAGCCTCAGAGGTGTCTTTTCAAATTTTTCTTGGTTGGGGGGGGGGAGGGGGGAGTAAAGTTTGATCCAACGACCAAAATAAAAAAAATAAAAAAGGTCTTACCAGTTAAATAAGAATTTGTGTAAGGCGCCGCCTTCTTTTGGTCAAAAGTATCGATTAGGTATTTTATAATGGGGATTATTGGAATTATAAATATGACTGTTGATCAAAATCCTTGGGGGCAATTGCCTCGCCCCTTCCAAATGACGCCATGGCTAGCCTTCTATCTTATGCACTGGAAATGCTCAGTTCTTAGTCACATAAATTTTTAACATAAAATCATTGTAACCCTCTTCTTTTTCCAGGTATTGCCAGTGGATCGATGATGAACTCTGGACCTCCTCCGTATTCAAGTGGATCTGTCAGTAGAAATAGTTACGATTATAATTCCAATTCGACCAGCAATGATTTTACGTCAGGTCCTCTTAACCATCTAAACGATTCCGTCAATTCCCTTGAACCTTTAAATGCCATGGAGAAATCTCTGAATGATCAGGTATGTTTGCTTTCGCTCATTTATTATCGTAATATTCAAAATCTAATTTAAATAAACTGATTACTTTTTCAATCTATTTTATTTTATTTTTATTATATAAATTTAGTACAAGGAGCCTCAAGACAATACAAGTCGATTTTTGTACAAAAGGATGAAGCTTGCTGTGGCAGCTAGAGCAATGTGGCAACAATGCTCCGTTTGATTCTATGTAAAATAATCATTTTGTTAGTGAAGCAGTGCTTCACCAGGATCGATGATGGAGGTAAATGGAGGAAAAATAATGTTGCCAAATTGCACAAACCGCCACTGGAAACATGATACATGTTACTGTATGGAACAATAGTATTATGATTAATGAGAACAAGTAATAATTTAATCAGTACCATCAATAAACTTATCCATTGAATAAAAAGTTCTCAAGATAAAAAACTTTTTTGATTTGGTGAAAAAGAGATTATTTACAGAGTCCTTAAAAACCTGTTTCAACTGTATGGGGAGGGCATTAAAAAATTAAAAAATTTAAAAGCCACCATTCCAGTATTACAGTTGGTGATGGCTAGCTTGGTGTCGCGATGGGGGAAACACCATAATCCGGTGTTTTATATGTTGCCTGGCTCTTTTAGGCGTCTGCTTGCAAGGACCACATGAACGAATATTTGACCCAAAGGAGGAGTGTCAATAAGGCCGGTTTTTGGCCCCAAAAATGGTCAATATTTAAGATGGTCTAAAAGTTCGTGTAAAATGGCTCTACTTACTCTTGAAGGGTTATATTTTTAGGTTTGGGTGGTGTTTTTGGGTTATTCGAACTTTAGAGGCGTATTTTACCACCTCAAAGTGGGTCGGTTTTGTGTTTTTCACGGAAAATGCCGGATTTTGCGTTAAATTATTAAATATTTAGATGTGAGCCGGACATAGTTCGGTTTTCTCCTTTAGATATGTTATTATACCACTAAAAATGAGTAACATACTGCAATATAGTCATCGAACTATGTCCGGCTCGTACTTAAATATCAACTTTTCTGATTTCGTAAAAATGGAAAACTTGAACGAATTCTAAAAATTTACGTACAATAATACAAAACTGCATCTTTGCAACCTGCAAAACGTATTTCATGGTTTGACAGGTGGCCAGGTTGCAATGTAAGCATTACTACATTGATATTAATCGAATTCGTTCAAGTTTTCCATTTTCACGAAATCAAAAAAGTTTATATTTAAGTACGAGCCGGACATAGTTCGGTGACTATATTGCAGTATGTTACTCATTTTTAGTGGTGTAATAACATATCTAAAGGAGAAAACCGAACTATGTCCGGCTCACATCTAAATATTCAATAATTTAACGCAAAATCGGGTATTTTCCGAGAGAAACTCAAAACCGACCCACTTTGAGGGTAAAATACGCCTCTAAAGTTCGAATAACCCAAAAACACCACTCAAACCTAAAAATATAACCCTTCAAAAGTAAGTAGAGTCATTTTACACGAACTTTTAGACCATCTTAAATATTGACCTTTTTTGGGGCCAAAAACCGGCCTTATTGACACTCCTCCTTTAACTGATTTTGTAGTAAATGTATGGTCTTGCATGTATTTCTATTTTTTTTTTCTTTTTCTGAGGGCAAAAACATGAGAAACGGTCTAATAGCAGAGCTTATTACTAGGCTAGATATGGGTAAAATAAAAAAAAAATAAAAAAAATTGTTTTTCTTTAATAAAGAAAAATCGGCTCAGGGAATGACTTTAATTTCTATGGGAATGTGCTCCTTAAAGTCATTAGAGAGACCTCTCATCGTCAGGGAATGGGGTTGCTTACTATTGAATTTGGGTGCCCTTAAAACCCATCAAGATCATAGGATATCTCTAAGCCAGTATCTGATCGGTTCGATTTTAATCGTCCACTTCTTGAGCCTTAAGCCTGTCTTCAAAAACCATTGATTCTATAATCTTTTTCTCTTTCTGTAGATGCCGCACACGCCCCATACACCACACACTCCTCATACGCCTCACACGCCTGGTGGGACACCTGGAAGCGCGCATACACCTGGACCCCCAAGTGTGCCTCCTGTAAGTACGGCCACAACAACTTGTCCAAGTAGTGATCAAAACTCGTTAGATACTGGGCCCGTTGATATTCCATCGGATTTGAACTTCGACCCAGCCGCTGTCATCGATGGAGAAGGACAAGGGCAAGAAACTTTAAATGTAAGTGATGATGATGATTTATTATTTATATACAGGACTATACAAAAAATACCGACCTGGAGAGTCAGACACATTTTTAAAAATTCATCATTTTTTAAACTGATAACCTATTGATTTTTACTATACGCCTAAAAGTGTGGAATTATACCTAGTTTTTAAGAAAAAAAATCAGTCATGGTTTTTTCTCCATTGTTTGCCACGCAAATTGTACTTTACGATTTTGAGAAATTCTCAATGGGTCTTTTTTTAATAGTCACCCTACAATTACAAAGAAAAAGTGGAGTTACATAGATGTACAGAGAATGGAGATCTTTCTAACGTTTGCTCAAAGCTATATGAATATAGGTACCTTGGTTGCCTTTTCCCCATCTTTTTGAATACATAGCTTCCTTGGCTGGAAGTAATATCATAACAAAACATAACTTGTAGCTTGTATTTATTAGTTCTTACTTATCGTACGCTTTGTTTGTTTTCAGCTGTTACCTGATAGTGTGGTAGATCCAATGGAATTACTATCATACTTAGATCCTCCTGATCTCGCAACTCCTCCCAGCAGTGGTGCAAGTAGCAACGGTAACCTTGGAACGCCAAACGGTGTGGCGACAAGTGATGATATCCTCGCGTTATTTGAGTGCTAAACCCGTGGAGGCTGTTAAATTTTTTTTGTGTCAATTCATTGAACAAACGCTTTCTTTGTGGTATGGACCCTGAGCAGTTTCGGTGCTGGCGAAAGTGGTTACCATGATTGCCGGAGAAGCGTTGCGATGAAAGTTGCTCTTTCCAGTCGTATCAAGTTGATCATTTGCATTTATAAATTTTCTGAAACATCTTCCTGCAACGGAACAGAGTAAGTGGAACCGTTTTGCTCAGTGCGCCGCGGAGTGATAAGTAGAAAATACAATGGTCGGTAACAGGCAAAGTATCTCTTGTGTAAGAAGCATAATATTGTCTCCCGAAACTTTTGATCGACTTTCGGTTGTTTCTAGATTTGGATCCAATTTCGTTTTTTGTTTGCTTCTTGCAACTGCCAGGTTTACGATTTCATGTCCAAAATGATGATTTTACTCTATCAAAAAAATTGATCGTTATCAATTATTAGTTGCTCTTGCGTTGAATGAGAAAAGCGCTTACCAACTCCTTTTACAATCTTGTTAAAAATTCTGTAATAATCTTGGATTGAATTAATACATACACAACTTATCATTTTTTATAAATCGTCGGAAGTAAAATGGTATCGCAAGATTTTTGTTCATTCATCTTTAAAACACTTTCTAAAATCCATTTCTCTTGTCTGAAGGTGATTCCTCAGCATTTAGTGCCGATTTCTGCCACTATAGCGCTACCGTTTGATTTATGTCAAATCACAGGCCGGAAGTAATTTATATTCAAGAAAACAGAGTGTCAGTCACCAGATAATCATCTGAAGAGTGTCTCTGCAAAATATCTCGTCAACAACTTCAAAAAAAAGGCTGAAAGTACCAAAAAATGAAATATCGCAAATTGATTCTATGTCTCGAAATGCGATGTTTCATTTTTTGGTACTTTCAGCCTTATTTTTGAAGTTATTGTCAAGATATTTTGCAGAGACGTTCTTCAGATGATTATCTAGTAAGTGACTTTCCGTTTTCTTAAATATAAATTACTTTTGGTCTGTAATTTGACATTAATCAAATGATAGCATTCTGATGGCAAAAATCGGCACTAAATGCTGAAGAATCACCAATGACCAGGCTGAACACTTTGGCTGTAATTGCGACGGCATAGTAAGTAGTCTGATTTACAATCTCTTGAAAAAATTGCCAGTGCAACTATCAATTAAAAAAATTACAAGGACATAAATTATTAATTGTTTTCAGATGTGTTTTGCTGTGTGAATTGTAATTTGGTCAACTTCAGCATTTCTATTTTTATTTTTTACTTTTCAAGCAGAGTGTAGGAAATTTAATCAAAGTCACTTTTAAAAGTTCAACCCACCAGAGCGAAATTTCTGAAACAGAAAATCTTTGGCAGACTTGCTCTGACAAAACCAACTTTATCTTCACGGACCAAAATTTTTTCAGGGGGGCAAAAATAAGATTCTGGGGTCAAAATGATGGGTTTTTATGTTTTGATGCCAGACGCCCTCCAGTAGCCTTAAAAGTTTCTACGCAAAGTTTTATTGCATAATGTAGCCGCTAAACGCCAGAAAAGTGCAAATGAATCAAAGTATTTTGCTGTTGACAATTGAATTTCCAAAACTTTAACTCTTCTCTTCTCATAAGAGCATTATTTCTATATTAAATGTCAAAATCCTCCGTTCTGTCAATTTTTTTAACTCTCGCACCTATTTGGTCTTGAACTGTCAGTCATTACCTCTCTTATGCAGTGGTAGAGATTGGTTCAGAAGTGTAGGCACACCTAGACTGGTAATCTTTGGAATTTCTCAACCTTATTTCTGATACTATCCAATAAAACTGAATGAAACTGAATTCGAGCAATGACTTTTCATCGCAATCTGTTCTCAAATCAAAATGTTTATGTTGGAGGCAAGTTTTGTTTTGTTATGAAGGAATGAAAGTTTAAAATTCGCCAAAGATTATCGTTGAAACAATCGCTACCAACATCTCAATTTTTGTCTAGGTGAAGATAAGCTCGGTTTTATCTGAACGCGTCAGATTTATTTTTAAAGCTGAATATACTGGAATTAACTGAAAACCTTACCAAGTCAGAAATAATGCAATGATTTTTATTACTACTTCTAAATCCTTATGATCAACAATTCTCAGAATTTTTTCGATTGTTATGATGGTGCTTTGCCTGTGCAACAATGTATGTACGTTTACTATTCATATAGGTACCTATTTTGTATATTTGTGAATTCCTTGTACAGTCAGCTATTGTCAGTTTTAAATTCCGCCATTAAAAATGTTCTTCATCTGTGAGATTCTAATGCCCTGTTTTTTTTTTTTTGATCCTCAGATTGCTCTTTTTTTTTGTAAATATTTCTCTGTTTTTCTTCCTGCAGCCTATTCTTTTCACATTTGTACATATTTCTTTGAATGAAGTTTGTGATTTTAAAGCGATTTTGACAAAGTATTTATTGTGACATAACAATTGATTAAAGAACAAGTTATTGTGTAAATTAAATTAATTCTGTAAAGTTCAAAATTCACCCTAAATCAGTCATTTAATTTACAAAAGATTTGTTCAAATTTCCTAGATCTGTCGATCTGTTCATGAATCATTAGAAGTTGATTATTTTTTTTATTTGTTCATTTTTTTTTCTAAATTATCAAAAAGCAAACTAAAAAAAATGCATATGAAAACCTTGAAATTTTGAGGAAGAAAAAATGTTCATTTTGAATAAATTACTCATCACTGAAATTTAATTCAAATAGTTTCTATCAGTTATAATTGTACTTGCTTGTGTAGTTCCGTAATCTTAGTTTTTGGCATTTTTTTTTGTCTTTCTTTTGTACATAGCAGCATTATTGGTGAATCAAAAATTTCAGAATGATATTGTAATATTATTAATTATAAATCAAGTACATAGCTATTGAAGTAAGTTGTACATGTATTGATTAATATTTTTGTTGAATTGTGATATTTTCATGTTTTAAAATTAGCTAAAGTTCCCTAACTTTAAACTTACCTACTAGAAATGTTTTATTTATGTTTTATATTTATAATTTAATTTAATTTTCTTTTTATGATGATAATTATCTTTTTTTTTCTTTTATTTATTTATTTTTTTTATTTTTCAATCTACAATTTTTTTTTTCTCATTGGTCACAACCTGTTTAGGTACATACTTACATCATTAAAGGAGCGTATGCACCTGTACTATGACTTTCAAAAGAAAGTCCTCTCATCAAAATTGTTCTTGATGAATTTTTCTTTTATTTTCCATCATTTTAAATTTTTTGAGGCATAATGTCACAAGTGGCAATAGTGTGAGACGCTGAAATAATACCCGGAAACCGTAACATTTTGCAAATTAGTCGAGAAATGAAACAAAGAAAATTTCTAGCAGGATACTTTCTTTCGAAAGCTATAGTACCTTGAAAAATAATCCCATGCGTCCTGTCACCCTTTTTTACAGATTCTTTTTGTTTCACTTTCATTTCTTTGGAGAGTACAAAATTTAATTAAATTAGTCCTCTATTCACTTGTCTAAAGCCCTAATCAGTCTGTTGTTAAAATATATTCACATCGTCCAAGTTAATGAACAAAAATTCTGTAATCATAGACTTTTGTTTCAGAATTTTTCCCAAAATTGGCCCTTACTATGTAATTTTATAAAATGAATTTAGTCGAATCTCCCTTTTTTACTCCTTTGTTTTGGATGAGGATCCAATCGCATTTTTTTTTTTTTTTTTTTTTTTTTCACTCCTAAGTCACGAAATAATTATTGGGACTGGAAGAATTATCAGACCAAATAATAGACAATGGTGAGACTTGATAAATTAAATTACTTCTTGTAGACAATTTAATCTGTTATATTTAATACTTAAAATTTGCAAAGTACTTACGAAACCTAGCAACGATTTGAAACTATCGTAAAGTTTTAAATATGAACTTATTAGTCAATCTTCATTTGTATTCTGACGCAATTAATGTTCCTTAAAATCATTTTTATTTTGAATCCATCTCACTTCTTCTTTTTTTTTTATTTGAAGAGAGAACAACGGTGTAATTTGATTTGGAATGTTGACTTATTTTTAAAGGTGACCTCACTAATGTAGTTGAGATTATACAACGCATAATGAGACCGATCAAATGGCAGTATTAGAATGGTAATCTTTTTAATCGTAATTAGTGTATTTAGTCATTTACTTTTAATAGACCTTGTTTCAGAGGTGAAGGCATAGCTGACCTGTAATCTTTGAAACTTTTCAAATAGGTACTCTTAGGACAAAATGACATTTAAAAAAGGTGGTTGGGATTGTTTCTTGTTTTGCATTTTGGAAGGCTTAGTAATCAAAATGTAAAGTCTCACAAGAGTGTTCCTCTGTATTGAAGGAATTCCAAACCGAAATTTGGCAAAGATTGCAGGTTAACTCTGCCTTTACTTGTGACACAAGCTCTATCCACCTTTGAAATTCAAAACATCAAGAACTGATTATATTTGAGTCCGGTAATCTTTCTCGTAAAATCATTTTGAACACTTTATCAGCACTCGTCAACTCTGGAGTTTCCACTGATTGTGAAATAGAGGTTGTTTCACAAAGGATGGCAGATGGCAGCTTGCCTGCGGGCTGATCATTTACTTCATCGCTGAACCGATCGTTTAGACTGTGTATGAGTTATTCTATTGGTCAAAATTTATGAAACTTTGGCATTGCTATGGGAACCATCGTTAAGAGTCTCGTTAGTTAAAAGTTATAAAAGTTATTCATGAGTAACCTTTAAAAAACGGGCATTATTAACAATGGTTATCATAGCAACGGCTAAGTTTTAGAATTTTTGACCAATATAATCAGCCAATTACAGTCTGAATGATCGATTTAGCGATGAAGTAAATGATCGGCACGCTGGGCTGTGGGTTTGTTTGTGTCAATGACAGTGCTTAAAAACACAACTATTGCCTCTTGCATTGTACACAAGCTAGTCTGTCATCTGCCAACTCTCATGGTGCTACCTGTGGAGAAAGCAATTCTTCAAAGAGGAAGAATCTGCCCCAAAAAGGAAGTAAACATTACATTAGATTTATGTACTTTTGTGCAAAACCTGGATTGCATGTACTCATACTCTGGGGTTCGGAGCTGGAGCCACGGTTCCAATCTAAAGTTGCGTCTTGCAGCAAAAGAACGTGAAAAATACTTCAAAACCAGTATTTCATTGTTCGAAACATAATTACAGGTATGCTTGTGGTGTTAGAAATTGATTTTAAAGATTACAGTTTGAATTGTTGCAATGAGAGCTGCTCCAGTTTAGTGTGTAATAATTCAAACTTGTAATCTTTGAAATTAATTTTCGACCGTGCGAGAACTTCTGAAATCAATGTTTAAACAATTTATTTCCAGTCTTGAAGAGACTTTTAAGGTTTTTAGTCAGGAGAGACGCAGATTTCAATTTTGGCTTTGGCTCCAATTAGAAATCCCTGCTTATACGCTTCTTCGTTAAAATATTTGCTTTACAATTAGCAGTAGTGTCCTAATAAAGTGTTCAAAATCTTGTACTACCTAATGAGATCTATACTTTTGAGAATTATTGCGTATTTCTAATAAAAAAAAAATTGCAACTATATACATCGTGTCGGTAAAAATTGTAAGATGGATCTTTTTTCTTTTTTTTTCTCTCTATTTTAATGTATCACTATTTCGATTATTATCATCTTCAAATATTCAATTTGTCATTGGGACCATTTTTTCACTTTTGGAATTTACTTCTTAATTAAATTTGATTGTTAATCATTTTTAGGCACTCATTTCTTTTTTTTCTTTTTTTTTCCACTTTGTCTCCATTTTTTATCTTTGTCAAAGGAACAATGAAACATTGATAATATTTTCTTGATTTAGAACTGTTGAGGATTCATTCTTTTCTGTCTACTATTATCGATGATGTAATCCCAGTTGATTCCTTATTTTCAATTCAAGGAATAGTCATTTCAACCGGCATTCAAAGCACCAATTTTTCATAAAGTTTTACATCACTCAGTTGTCTCTTTTAGTATAAGAAAGTGATTGAAGAAAGGAATTATTTACCAAGCCTGGCGTCAAAAGAGAATTTTCTCCTAAATCAACACATTGTTTTTACAACGGTGCATTTTGTTTTGCATTACAACAGTGTTTAAGGTTTCCATAGTAACCTTTCAGTGATTCCCATTTCTGTTTTTTTTTTTTTTTTTTTTTTTTTTTCGTGTTGTCCTATGAAAATCGTTGATGTTCGATCTTGTCTCTAACTGTCTTGAGTCGAGGTCACCATTTTGTTGAGTACCGATTCAATGAATTTACAACAATATTAAAGATAATTACCTATTATATTTAATTAAGTTTCAAGATAATTAGAAACAAGATCGAATATCAATAATTTTCATACGATCACAATAGTAATAATACAAAGATGGGAATTACTTACAGGTTACTATGGCTTTAACAAACAGTTTTACCAACTTTGTGGTAGGCTGATTATGAACGATTGAATTGTAATGCCATCGAGTACCTCCGTATTATTCCTATAGGTGGTGTCATTCCGATAGGTTCCATGCATATAGAGACCCTTCGATCTCTGCGGAAATTCACCGATGACTTTTGAGCTATAGTGCACACGATAGAGATCGAAGGGTTTCTATTGGAATGGAAACTATTGTAATGATGTCACACATAAGAATAACATGCACTTGATAACGACTTGATATGATAACGATGAGATCCTCCATAATCAGCCTTTAATCCCTCTGGTATTCCTAAAAAAATATTTTCTGCCCGAAAACTGAAAATTAATTTTTTGGTGCTATGCTTGATACCTATTTCCACTTTTCAATATTTTATAGGTTTCTAAATTTGGACGTTTTCCCCTTAGCTGTTGTCCTAGACTTATTTTCCCCAGGTTACGTATGATTAACATTTTTTAAAGCACAGTTGAGCTTGTAATGTTCTATTAAATACATTTAAGTATCTCCTTAAATTTTTCCTCTCATTTAAACTTTCATTTTCTGTTGTTATCAGTACATCTATATCACTGTTTACTGTATTTTTTAGAGTAAAAGTATTGAATTTTAATCGAATGAGCAATAGTATATGATTTATGTGTTTTTTTTTTTTTTTTTTTTTTTTTTTTTCTCTCTCTTAATTTTCATTATTAAAATTTTTACCCTCTGTTCTCCTTAAAAAATCATGCGTTTTATTTTGAATAATTTACAAATGAGTCATTTTTTCCCGTCGTGAAGGAATATTTTCACAATAAAATCTGAAAGGACCAATTTTAAGTATCTTCAAGTTATTCTGGAGAAGTTTATTGTCATTTAATTGCTAATTTTAATGAGTTCTAGGAAGACGGCTCATATTTTTAACAAGACAAATATGTATCATGATTTTTACAGTTTTTATATTACATTTTCAGGTGTCTGGCTCCCCCCCCCCCCCCTCCCCCAGGTGTATTTTTTAGTTAATAAAACTGCAAAATTCAACGAGTTTCCTCGCTTAAAATGTTCCTTGTTACTAGAATAAATATATACCTGTTTCAATGATTCTGTAAAACAAAATTTTGACTGGTGCCTCAAAGAGCCTAAAGCCATGACTTCATTTCAAATTTGTATTTTTGGGAGTTTGGTACATTAATCTAGGTAGAATTAGTGGAGATGTGTTCTTTTCGAGCAAAATGTGTGTCCTTTTTTATTGCTTAGTTATCATTTGTTTTTTCCTGTTGAGGCCATTTTCAAGGGCTGAAATAGAATTTTTTTGCCTACTTGTTTTTTAGTGCTCAAAAATGGCTTGTTTAGATGTAAATGATTCTCAACGAAGCAAAGCAGACACACATTTTAGTCCTTCAGGAATACATCCAAGCAAATCCTTCCAGGATTAATGTATCAAACTCTGAAAAATGCATGTTTTGCTAGTTGGTCCATGATTTTAGGCCTTTTGAGACAGGACATATCAATGTTATTTTAAAATCCTTGAAATGAGTGTTTCTTGTACGTGAAAGGAACATTTTAGGTGATGGAATTCCTTAATTTTGCAGATTTAAAAAGTAAGCGACACCATTACCCCCTTCCCCCCCCCCTCTGTCTCTTCACTCCAAAATTGTTGAACTGTGAAATTTAAGCTTCTGAAATCTGTTGTGAAATTCTTTTTGTAGGATCTTAGCATTATGTCCAATGTATTTTATCATTAAAAAATGTCATTTCCAATCATTGAAGTTTTGCCTTTTCATTTTTTTATTCTGATCAATTTTGATTTGTTCTCACTCTTACTCATCTTGTTGTGACGTCAAATTTCAGATCGTTGGTCTTAGATTTCATTTGGGTCAGCAGACTGATCTATTTAAGCTCTTCTCCAGAGGGGGGAGGCACCGTAAAAATCCTCCCAGCCCCTTCAATTTTCGGCAAAAACCTCTATACAAACAACCAGAGAGGAAGAAAAGTTTTTCTCTCTCTGGGATTTTCTCTCTCTGGGAGAGCTAGAGCAAGAAACTAGTGAAGAGGGAGATGCCAAAATTGAGGAACTAGGGCAAAGTGACTGATCTTGTTCTCTATGTTTTCAAAAATTCTTCCCAGAATTATTTGAAATTCAAGTGCAGTTTCAGTTTTTTTCAAAAACCTGTTTTTTAATGGGTCTCTTGCTAACTTTTGCCACAACTATATGGAGGGTTGATATCCATGTGAAATCACTTGAAAATGGCGTTGAGAGCATCGAATAGATCATAAATCCACTCACAAACTCAATGAATGAGTTTAACAAAATTACCAGATGGCAGTGACATGGGCACGTGACAATGAGGAAGTCGTGTCTGATTGCGGCTTCCTATGCTGAGATAAGTGATTCGTCGTAGAGAAAGCTGCAATCAGATGGGACTCCTCCAGTGCCAACCGCTCATTTGACCACCATCTTGTAATTTTGTCAGACTCATTTATTGAGTTTTTGAGTGGATTTTGGAACTTTCTGATGCTCTCAACCTTATTTCATAGTGAGTTTACATGGAAATCAACCCTGCATAACGCTACACTGAGAATAAACTTTAGGTAATTTAACAGTCTATTTGTTAAAAATGGTGAGTACAAATGCATTTGTTGAAATAACTAACCATTTTGTATATTTCAATCCGATTTGTTAAATCAACAATCGAAAAAGGTAAATCAACAATCTTGATTGACGATTTTGCAAATCAGATTGTTGATTTACCTTTTTGGATTCTTGAAACAAATTTGTATGTCACAAATTGTTACCGCTTGTTACAAATCGGATCGGAAAATGAACAAATGCGTTCATACTCACCATTTTTAACAGATAGACTGTTAAATTACCAACATTTTTTCTCAGCGTATAACGAAAGTTTAGAATATATCCCTTGCGTAGCTACATTTTGAATGAAGCTCAAATTTTTAGAGCAGGATATGAATTTTGAAAAAAAACAAAACAATTAAAATCGAAAAACAAAGCAATTCCAATTCGGACATATAACTCCTTGTTTTATGGAGTTTTTCAACCTTAGAATTTTTATCCATACATTTATTGATGCTCATGACATGGATGCATTTTTGGGGTGAAGAGCTGAAAGTTTTAAACTTTTTAAGTGATGTTCAGAGACTTGACAAAAAAGTTCCATTCATACAATGTCAAATTTTTCCGGAGTACCTTTTTTCCCCTTAAATTATTTATTTGGCTCTGCATTAAATCTCCCGCTGAAAAAGTGAATCAATCAATTGTGAACAGCCTAGAATTTTAATGAAAGCTTTTTTTTGCGCAATAATACTGATGGTAAATAAATTACCCACGGATTGAAACTTGTTAGCCGCTCTCTCATCCTTTGAAGAATGAAGGAACCGTTTCATTTTGTTTTCATCGCCATGGTTATGTATTTAATTTTTTTCTGTTGTTATCGCTTATTTTTCTCAAGCATCTCTCTCTTTCTCTCTCTCTCTCTCTCTCTCTCACTCTCTTTCTCTCTCTCTCTTTCTCTTATCGAAGTATGCTATATTATATTATTCCAAAGAACAGAAAATAATTTGTCTGTATACATTTGCGATTAAATTTAATTCTGTGATAAATGAGGCCAGTAAATTTGTAACATCCAAAATTTACAAATGATATAAACAAGCAGTTTGATTCAGGGAATCAATTGACAGGTTATGGTGGAAAAACCCGTGTCCGACCTCAATTCAATTTTTGACTTTTTTCAATTTGATAAGCGAAAAAGCCCCATTTTAATAGTGAAAGAGAAGCAGGTGTAACAAAATTTTCTGTACCTACCCTAATTCATACATCATCCCTGGTTTTCTTGCTAGCGGATACTAGATCTTGAAATATTTCTAAGGCTCTTAGTACACTTTGAACACAGCCTTATTGTGCAATGGCTTACAAAAGAAAGTCCTGTAATCGATATTGTTTTTAGTATTTTTTTTCAATTTGTGCTAAAAAGTTTTAGATGTTTTCAAGATGTATGTACTTCCAAGTGGCAATTCTGTTGAAGTTTAAAATAGGAACTCAAAATTCTTTAAAATTGGTTGAGAATTGAAGTGATTGAAATTTCTGCTGGGATATTTTCTTTTCTGGGTCATAGTTACTATGATAGTTCGTTTTTCAGGTCTGTCTACTATGGACCTCAATGTTTAATTTAATCAATGTAATCAATAAACATGTAAAGCTTTTCAAATAGTGAAACTTCACAGTGTCAAATCATTTAATTTGAAAAACAAACTGCATACCATGCATTCAGTGGCGTCGCGTGCAATTTGGCAACAATGTATTTTATCCATTTAAACTCATGTAAAATATTGAATTCAGGGGTGCACAGTGCACAAAGGAAATTCGATATATTTAATGAGTTTAAATGAAGCAGTTGCACTGTTGCCAGATGGCATGCCACACCACTGCGTGCATTAGAGGTGGGTGGTCGTAATCTCTCAAAAATTGCTTCATGACTCGAAGAATGTTATGAACTTACTGGCCTCAAATCAAATAGGTTTTGCAGCTAACTGAACTGAGGAAAAATCATGATGCGCAGTATTCTAGTAGGTATTAATGACTAGATGAAATTCCTTTTTTATTTATAAACTAAATCTACCTATTTATTTGCCACAATTGCTTGTAGGTGAAGTATGTATATTTGATAACTGGGATAAAAGTGTGTACTTTTTCGATTTTGTTTGTTTATTTTTATTGTTTCATTTATTTTCCTATTTTATTTATTTATTTATTTTTTTATCATTATTTTAAAACAGCCTATATGAATAAAAAGTTATAAAAAAATAAAATCAAATTTTACTTTTCACCTTAAAACTATTTACTTTTCATCGTTTTTATTTCAACCTGAAAATCCTGTTCACCACCCAATTTCAGTGAATCTTTGGTGTCATTTACGAATGTTGGGTGTTAGTATCAGAGGCGCATCAAGAAAATCACTAATTTTCTCCATTCGCCAGTAAGGCGTGCATGGCGGATTTGCGTATTTGCCGCCCCTACCTCAGTGGAAGTGGGTTTGGGGGGGATTCTATGATTTTGAAAAGCTGAATGTTTTTCTGTGTTCTTCCTCACTCAAAACAGCATGGATTTTGAAGCTCAATAAAGAAAGAAATGAAATGGTGTTTCTGGAAATAGAAGCCTTCCAAAAAGTTTTGAGTGAAAACCAGACTCGATATCCAAAGTCACAATGGACGATTGAAATAGAGGAAAAAACAAGAAATTAAGGAAAAGATATGTACTTATATACTATCTTTATAAGACTTATGAATTTTTCATTCAGTTGTTTATTCTGGAAATGAATCTTGTCTCCTGCTCCTAGTTTGCACTCGAACGTAGGTTTTATTAAGTGAGTGTCATAAGAAAAAAACAACAGTAAAAGAAAGTCCAAAATTCATGGCAGTAGGCTTGCTCCAAGAGCAAAAAAAAATTCCTGGGAGGGGCGAAATCATCTTGGTGGGCTAAAGTTCAATTTTTTCCCATTTGTTGACACTTCAAGGTAATTCTCTGCCAATTCCCCCATTACTTAGGCATTTTTCAAGAACTAAGGGGGAGACGGGTAAGTACCCCTCCCTGCTCCCTCACTCTGCTAAAGCCCATGGCTCTAGCCTACTTACCCTATTAGGAAATCCCATTTGCGGATCCAGCCCTCACGAACGGGGGGGGGGGGGGCAAACTTGGGATTCCCCCCCCCCCCGGTGACTCCTTTTTCTTTATGTATCCTCATTTTCCCTTCTTGCACCTTTCCTCCCCTCTCTTTTCCTTCTTTTTTGGTCGAATGGGGGGGGGGTGATGATCGCCCCCTTCACCCCCCCCCCACCCCTGTATCCGCCAGTAGAAAATCCGGCTCTAAAAGCATGTTTGTGAGACAATGATATAGATAAGGGGATATATAACCTACTCCTTTCATAATTTTTCTGCTCATCTATTAAGAGATCCCAATGGATGCTCCACTGAGCAGCTACAGTTTGTTTAAATAGTAACAAATAAATTACTGATTGAAATGGAATTCCTTTGGGGAGGGAGGTGTGTGTCTGGGGGTTAAATTACGTATCAACTCAAGAGGCCACTGTACTGGTAAGAAAAAATCTGTCAACAATTTGAACGAAGTTAAGTGAAGCTGACATAATGGTTTTATGTTTTATGGCCACAAGGTTTGCCTTCAATTTCGAGAGTAGGCAAAATAATTACTTCACTGTTAGTCTAACTGTTCACAATGCTTGATGTTTGATGTGAGTAGATGTGAATGATGTTAAAATTGAATGACGAATCTAGATTCCAGATACGCCAGTCCACCGTCCATTCCGCCGTCGAACTCTTTTACTTTGTTCATGAACCGTGCATCTGACTCTTACGTCTCCAGAAAATTAGATGAAGCAAGATGACCATACAATGACCATACCCCCAGTACGATTTTTTCTTCAAGGGATTCTCATAGCAGCCACAAGATATGACTGATTGCTACTGGTCACAGGATGTCGCTCAAAGATCACTCGCTGCGTTTATCCGACGGAAGGGTCACGCACTGCCGCACATTCAAATTTGGATTTTGGAGGAACCGTAAGCAGGTTAAACAGCAAACCAGAGCTGAATGACCTACGAGAGTTTAATAAATATTAAATATTCAACAAATTTCGTAACTTTAATGCGTCTACAAATGTCATATTTAAAAGATATTCAAGTTTCGATCTTTACATGATTAAATGGCGAATGAATTTGCCAACTTGTAGCGGTTGTAGCAATCAAATTTTCTTCCAAATTTGGTGAGTGCGCTCTGCAGTTGGCAATGCTGTATCAACGTAACCCTTCGTTCCTGCTTCGTTCTATCGGATGATTCGGATGTAAACAAACAAATGAATTTTCTATGCAACGGCGTCTCATTAATACTTTACCGAGTTTTTCTTATTTATTAGGTAATTCTGTTTCAACCGTATTAGAATTCTTCGCGGAACAGCGCTCTTTTTTAAATTTTCTTGTTCTTTTAAAATATCGAAAATGTTAATCTCCTGTTCAATCTGCCGATTTCTATTCACCCTAAAGGATTCGGACATCATGAGTGAAAAAGCAATTTGCTGCATTCCATGTGGCCACAGTTTCCATCACAAATGTATCATGAACTGGTTTAAAAGGTTTGTAGCTCTCATATTCGGCAATGGTCCAAATTTTTAACGCCTCGGGAGTCTTAGCACTCTAGTTTTACCGTGGTATGTGTTCATTCCTTTCTTTGAAATGATTGAGGTTAAGTTTGGCGAAGAAAAAGTGGTCCAGTTAAATAATACCCTTTGCACTGGTATTCAAGATATCAAAACGAAAAGATAGAGTGCAGGTCATTGAGAGCCTTGGATTAGATAGCTGATTCGTTTGCGGCATTAAGAGCTAGTCTGTTCTAGCGTGTGAATAAAACGAGTTCTAAATTCTAGGTGAGGGCTCCAATTTCTGTAATCTCAGTGCATGTGGAGGGCTCATTTTCTTTGATTATTTAATCAAGTTTGAATATCTTAGTACATTGTAACAAGGGCTTTGGAGCCCGTTTGGCTCAGATGGTGCGAAGGATGAGTTTCCTCTGTTTATCAGCATGACGAACATGCATTGCACGCTGCCGTTTTGATTCAATGTCTTTGATTCACACGTTCAGTGAGTCAGTTTAATTCCACCAATCATCTCAACCCAATTTAATCGTGGTGTGGACAAAGATGTAACTATGGACTGCTGACTGCTGTTTGTCCTGACCCCAGCGCGCTTAACAGCGGTTTGCGGAACTACCTGCACCTGCAGCGGTCTCTGAGCAGAATGATTTATGTAGTAAAAAATTCTGTTTGAGCACACTTGTGACAGTAACAGTAACAGTACTGACGTGGTATATCGGAAACCTGATTTAAAATCCAGCGATGGGTCTTGACTTCTTGCTTTTTGGACTTTTTGCAGTCTTCAAAGCTGCTGTTTGAGCGCTGTTCACTGAGCATAATCTGTTGACAGGTTTTAACACAGACGAAGATAGGGAGTGGGCCGTCCATAGTTATATCCTCATCTATGATCGAGGCTCTGTACCAACCAACCTAAAGTTCGTTTCAGAAGTGTAGGCACACCCAGGCTGATTATCTTTGGTGAACTTTCAATTTTTATTCCTTCAAAGGATAACAAAACTTGCTTGTGACTGACCTCTTGATGTTAAAGTGTTCCTCAATGAAAAACCAATGCCAGAATTTATTTTTATTCATTCTGACTAGATGTAACGTAAGGCATAACATTGGAAAATACAAAATATTATCGGTCAAGGTGAAACACTTCTGGAACGACCTCTACCTATAAGGCAGGGATGGGGTAAACTCACATCAGATGAGAAAAATGCACTTCTGCTGCCATTGTAGTACTATAACACTACTACGCGTGCTACAGGTCGTTTCAGAAGTGTAGGCGCACCTACACCGATAATCTTTGGAATTTACCAATTATGTGAAATCTCATGTTACATCTAGTAAAAATAAATGAATATGAATTTGAGCGTTGGTTTTTCATTGAGGAACACTTTAAAATCAGAAGGTCCAAGTCACCGGGAAGTTTTGTTCTGATTTGAAGGAATGAAAATTGAAAATTCGCCAAAGATTATCGGTCTAAGTGCGCCTACTTCTAAAACAAACTCTACACTGTACTACTACCATTACTGTGGGCCGATCTTTAAAATTATGAGATGAGGCTGGTAGACTGGATAAGTGAAGCACTACTATTGGTCCCTTTAAAGTGTTTATCGAAAAGAAGAGCGCTTTAACCCAGTATCACTCCGTTACATTTGATAAGATATTGGGGTTTTTCAAGCGGGAGATAGCTTATTGAATGTAGCGGAGGAATACTTGGTTAAAGATCTCTTCCGATAAACACTTTAAAGGGACCATTAGCAGAGCTTCATATATCTAGTCTACCAGTGGACCAGCCTTATCTAATGATTTCAAAGATCGGCGCGCAGGTTCTTTTCATTCAGATCTATTTGTACCTTCTGCTTTCCTCATTAAAGTTTTCATTTCCCACGTCTTCATTTTAGAGACAAAAGCTGTCCTCAATGTCGCTCAAAAGCCAGGGAAGAAGATATTTTATATCTTTACTTCACGTTGGAGGCCACAGATGATGATGAAGAAGAAGTACCAAATTCTATGTGCGATAAATTGTCTAAAATGAGGAACGACCTCACATGTTTAGCCAAAATTTCGGAAGAGTTTGATCGACAGTAAGTTATTTTTAATTTTTAAAATACCTTTCATCTCATTTAATGCCATCCCTATTCCTTCATTTAAATGTTCTGTTAATGTAATGAAACGTTGAAAATTGGATGTCTCCGGAGAAAGCAAAATTATGGCCATTGATTTCTTGTAAATTGTTATTTTTTTCGGAATATGACTTAAGGTAATTATTTTCTTTCAATAAAATTCTCATGATAATTTTTAATAATACTTGAAACTTTCTGGAAGATGATCAGATGGTCGTATCTGTTTATTTAACAGAAAATAGCTTCATATAAACTTAATGTGTGTTTATTGTAGATTGCTGTCTGGAAAGAAAATTTTGCTTGTTTCTGTTAGAGTTCCTATGCACTACGAGAGTTGCGCCATGTCCTGTTCTTCCTCTCCAAAAGCAAAGAAGAAGAATTGGATCATAGAGTACTCGAGAGGCATAATACAAATGGTGGATGACCCTGCTGCCACTGTTTCAAACAGGTTAGGTTCCGATGTCAAACAATAACAGTCGTTACTGTAAGAGATAGAATCCTCAAAAATAACATCGAAGCAGAAGGAAAATCAACAACAATTACCATGGCCACGGTACTCTAAAAATGTGTAAAACGAGCGAGTGTGAAAAGTAAATAGAACTTTCTGTTATTTGCATTACGACTCTTGGGGCTTCTATGAAAGCCTAATTCTGAGAGCCAACCAGAAATGGATTCCGACATGGCGCAACTCTCATAGTCTATAGGGACTCTAATTTCTGTCATGTGTCAGTTTCTTTATGGTGCAAAACCTTTCAAAAGGAACAGATATATCAACTTCTGAGTCCAGATAGCCACTTGGAAACACATTTTTGTTTTACACCAATTTCAAATGGATTGGTCGCAACTTTTTTTTAAACTTCTAAGGTTAAAAGAAAATGAGGCAAACTGACCAAGTCTGTGTGAAAATGTTCGTAAGAAATTTTCATCATGGCTGCCTCTTCAGTGTTTCAAAATCATGTACCATTAAACCCAGTGGCGTAGCGTGCAATTTGGCAACGTTGCAGCTCGTTCATTTTAACCCAAGAGAAAGGTTGAAGTATCGACCTTGGCATTCGACCTTTTACATAGGTTTAAATGGACACAATACAATGTTGCCAAATTGCACGCTACACCACTGATTAAACCCCTAATGAGTTTAGCTCGTTACTTAGAAAGCTGTAAGTGAATGATGTGCCGGTTTGAATTGCAATTGGTTAGTAAAAAAATCAAATGAAATTATAATTTTTCTTTCATCATGATTGTTTTTCTCCTTATTACTTTCAGTTCCGCCCACTATATAGACAGTCTACATGGTGAAATAAATGAGTCAATGGACTTGGAATTGGGTGATGGCTTTCTTGATTATTTAGAGATAAAAGAAGAACGTTTTGTTGAACCGTTTGCCAAGAAAACTGAAGCTTGCTTAACGCTGTTAGATCACTGCACAGAGCAAGCAGAATCTTTAAAAAGGTGAGCTTTTTTCATATTTTTGCATACATTGAATAGATGCTCTGAGGACCGCTTTTAACCCTTTGCGGTCGTGTGTCGGGTCAGGCCCGACATTGTAAAAACCCATAGCGGTTGCGTGTCGGGCCAGCCCCTACAACTCCAGCGCGTGCTACGCTCTATGGGTGTTCTCGGGAACTTCAAGCAGTTTCATTCTCATATAGTGCGGTGGTTGCCCTCTGCGCCAGCGGTGTGAAAAGAAAATGAGACGGCAAAGGATTAAGACCATCCGAAGAGTTGAAACGTTTAATGAGGTATGTGTGACTAGGGGTGTTGTAGAGATTGTTTTTTAGTTTCTTTGTTAAATTGAAAATCCAAGAGGTCTGGAGAAACAAAATTTTTCAAAAGAAAACTTCTTCCGAATTATGTGTTTCTTTCTTTAAAATACTCTTTTTTTTTATACTTTTCAACTGACAAGGGGAGGCTCAGAAGTTGCTGCCTCTGATGTTGGAAACAATTACGGGAAAATGTTGTTAAAATAAAACTATTAGACATGTGTTTTTTACTTTTTGCCGATGGACATTTTTTGAAAATTGGTGAAATTTGCGTAAGAAACCCGAGCGAACCACAGGGCGAAGTGCGTTCCGTGTATCAACGCTCACTTCCTCCCCCAATCGTATGAAGCAGTGTGGCCGAGTGGACCACGGTGCTGTCTGCCGTCCGGAAGAGTGCAAGTTCGATGCTGGAGTATGTAAGCAATTTTGTGCGATGCCCCCCTTCTTTCATCATGTTGCTCTCAGTTGACTCCTCTTATTTTCATCGACATTTAATATCGAAAATAATGCTTCTGTTGAATAATGGTCGAAACAATAACGCGGTATAGAAATGATCGGTTGTCACTTATGCCTACTTTGCACCCTGTTTTCTTTTCCTTTGAACCCTGTTCTCTTCTCCTCGACAACACGTTTTATGTTTTATCCATCTATCACTATTCCCTCTCTGTTTTTTTTTTTTTTCAGGAAATTAGAAAAAATGAAGAAAGAGATAAACGTCGCCAAACAAGAGAAATGCAGAAAAGAAAATCAAATCAACAGTTTAGAATTTAGACTCTCAAGCATAACCAAAGACTATCAAAGCATAACCAAAGACTATCAGAGCGAGATGAAAAAGAAAAGGTAAAGTTTAATTTCGCAGACATCCTTCAAAGTTTCTAACCGACATTTCCTTTTTTTCTACGAGTTAAATACCAATAAATAGGATTTCTGGGGCATGATTTTGAAACATTGAGGACGCAGTCATGATGAAAATCTCTTATGTTCATTTTCTCACAGGCAGGGGCGTGCCGAGTTGGGGGCCTGTGAGTATCCTTGCCCTGGGCGGCACTCTCGGGGGGGGGGGGGGGGGGGGGGGGGGGGCGAAATCAGGGTGAAAAACCAACAAAAAAAAACAAAAAAAATCAAATTTCAAAATGAATTTCAGAGGGCGGCAAAATCAGTGTGTAACAAGCAGAAAAAATCAAAAAAAAGGTCATCAAATTTATAATTTTGTTCGCGGCAAGATTGCATTCTTGCCCCCCTTCTCTGGAAACCACGACACGCCCCTGCTCACAGGCTTGGTTAGTTTTCCTCATTTTCTTTTAACCTTTAAAATTTAAAAAAAAAAGTTGTGACCAATCCGTTTGAAATTGGTTTTAACAAAAGTGTAAGTGTCTCTGAGCGGATATCTAGACACAAAAACCAGTACAGTGAAAGTTTGTCGTTTGGAACCTCGCTCTTGACCCTCAGATTTAACACTCGATCGAGTGTTAAATCTGTATTCTTCTAAGCTCCTCGTCTTGTACCGGTGCCTCCCCTTAAAGTTCACTTGCCCCCCTTGTAGTCTTGAGCTAGTTATGGGCCTGTAGAGTTGACAAAGTTATGACAACTTGAAAAAAAAAAGAAAAAAATTGACCTCCTACGGGTTTTTTAACGCGTATTATCTAGTAGAGAAAAATGAAGGACTAAATTATACGATGCATTTTTTCTCACCAACATCCAAAAACACCAAAAATACTTCTTATACATATTACTATTGCTGTCTAACTCATTATGAGGCTGATTACGCTCATTAGATGATAACGTTGATGAAAACACGTTTATCATTATGAAAAATATTCATGAAAAATCCTTTGGGGGTCAAATTTTCTTTCCTTTTTAAACTGTCTTAACTTCAACAATTTTATATAAATTTGCTCACATTGGGAGCAATTGATAGAAATTGAGTTGATCTGCCAAACGAGACCAAGATCAGATTGCCACCTTGTTTACTTTTGAAGTTACTGCATCAGGCTTACCACATTTGGGACACCCTATGAAAAGGAATCAAAATCTAGCCATTTAGTCTATCTGTTGCCAAATAACAGTGAGATCTGTGTTTAAAAATCGTCTATTTTTTGGAGTGTTGTTTCTGAACCCTAGGTACTATGACCTTCAAAAGAAAGTTCCGTGATTGAAATGTTTACTCTTTTAAGTCTCGGCAACCTTTAAAAAATCCTGCGGCATTCAAATGTTTAAAGACAAATCAGAGTGTCCCTTTCAGAGTATGTCAATAATGATCAAAACTTTTATTGGGAACAACAGAGAAATTTAACGATACGAATTTTGATCAGATACTTTCTTTTGAAAGTCATAGTACAGTCAACAAAGTAAATAATATCAGTTGACTCCTTAGATTTTGGTTGAGGAAGGCAACCTGCAATATTTAGCACAATGAGTGTAAGTATCGCAGGTGGCCTACCTTGCCTAAATTTAAGGAGCCGACTGATATTATTTAATTCACCGACTGTACCTGACCTGTAGATCTCAACCTTTTTATTATTTTGTCTTTTTCATGTTTGTAGAGAGTTAAAAGAAGTGATCAAACGGATTTGTAATGAAACAGAAGATTCCCTTGACCAAGCACGGAATAAAGTCGAAAAGTGGAAGAAAACTTATCTCACCAATCAGAGAATGAGTGAATCCTCCTGTAGCTCTGACAGTGGCGAAAGCATGTGCCCTGATGACTCGACTCCGTTAACAGTGAACATAGACTTGACGGTAAGTACATCTCTTATTTTAGCTCTCCTACCAATAAGCCTTCGTACATGCTCCACGGATTTATTTATTTATTCGTTTACTTATTTTGAAACAAACGGGCTGAGCCCTGTTTAAAATTACAAATAAAATAAGAACAAAAGGATAAACTTGTCTAGTGTAACGTCACAAAAAAAATTGGATCCAAACAAATGCTTTATCTCACTAGCTCTCGTGGGTTTTCCCTGTAAGAAACAGGATCCAAATTTTCAAGTGCAAATTCGCGGCAGTAAACAACAAGTTCTCTCAGATTTTATTACACCATCGGATTCCATGTACCTTAAAATATAAATGCAACATCAATATTTTTGAAACATCACGCATTAATTTACAATCACAGAAGAAAGTTCTATGTTTTGTCCTTGTCCCACTCACAGTCTCTTATTGGCACAGAATTTTAGAATATAGGCTCATCCACACCATCACACCACGTGTTATATCTCAAACAAGCTTTGATACGAAGAGAGGTTAGGATGATTGAGTGACATGGCGACTCTCATAAGAGACCGTGAGAAAGATAAGGAAAAAACATAGAACATCTTTTGGTATAACTGTGATTGTAAATTCACTTGTGATCTCTTAGGAATTATGTCAGAGTGAAAACTTAAACTTAAACTCATAAAAAATAAAAGATGATCAAATTCCAATATTTACTAACAGTGTTACTTATTGGAATCATCTGATCTTTCTACAATGTATTTGGCCTTTTAAAGCGGAGTGGATGCCATGGATGACAACCAGCGCTGTCCACTGCCAGAATCACAGCACATTTCTAATAAGTAACAAAGTGTACACTAGAAGTTGCCACCTGTTCTGATTGTGATTTCCTCTGCTCCAAAACTTATTCAAAGTCTAGGTTTGCTGTTTAACACTTAAGTGGTCAAAGCCGTTTATGAACATCTAAATGGATTTTGCCATTGGCGGTCAAGGCCGTTTATAAATGTCATTCAATTGCACGCGTATTATTCCACATAATTGGTGTACGGGTTGTATATGGGTATTTAGTTTTCAAAAAATCCGCTAGGGCGAAGCACGTCTCGGCTACTGGGCGATCTTAGCGCGTGCAAAATTGGCCGGTCACCTAAGTGTTAAGTAACTATTCAACTCTACAAAAGATAAAACTTGGCTCATCAAAGGTATTTTATTGTTTTTTGAAGAAAAATTCCCCGTTTACTTTAATACTCACTTTTGGCGACAGTAACAAAGTGTAAAAATTCCGCCTAAAAAAGTGTCATATATTCCATGGCAGTGATAATTTATTTTCTCCCTCTGACTGTAAGTTTTGATGAAAAATCACTGCTGTTCAACTTTTTATCCTTCACTCATGGTCCAAAGCCCCTGGCCGGCCTGGCGACGTACAGTTCCTGTTATCGTGAAATCAACCATACGATGTTCTGTGCTAATGTTGATTGAAGCAAAATAGGTCACTCAGTAGATCAAGCTTGAGTTTTCACAGTAATCTCCTCACATAGCTATATTTTGCTAATTTGCTTCAGCGGTACTCTTATGGATGTAACTTTCAGTTGCCCCCTTTATTTTTTCAGTCTGACACTCCACTCGATGAATCTAGCAGTTCTCCGCTTGCTGAACCAGTTGCCAAAGAATATTACTCCTTAAGAAGTAGATTGAAGGATGAGGAGCCGTCATCCTCGACTGCCTCGGAAAGATTCGATTATAGTCCTGATATCAGCAATTATTCTTACAGTTCTTACAGTAGCGCATTGTCAAGTCCCGAAGTTTACTCTGATTTCCGTAGAAATTTACCGGTAATAGGTTCTAAGAAAAGAAAAAAAGCGTCTAATTTCAAACCGACTCGGAAAAAGAGAAAAGTGCACTTTAGATGAGTTTTAGAAAAAAAATTGTTGCGTGAATAGGGTACCTACTTGTGTTACATTTTTTCCTGTTTTCTTTCAAAGCTTTCAGCACTACCATGTAATTCCATACCAGATCACTCAGGGTTCAAGTTTGTGTACCTAAGTTGTCTACTTTTAAATTGGCTGTGTTGGAAGGAAGTGGAATTTTTGCGGTATTTCAATGGTTTTGGGCCATTTTGAGGCAATAATGACCATTTCTGTGGTCGACTTCTCGTAATATCCTGCGGATTTTTCCTCTGAAAAAAATGTTGATTTTTGTTTTTCTTTTTTTTTTTGGATAAATACTTAGGACGTGAAAAGATGTCGTTTTGTCCGTGAAAAGCGGGCACTTTTTGCCTAATTATGACCCAAAACCATTGAAAGCTACAAAAAGTTCACCACCTCCTGGAAGAGCCAATGTAAAAGTAGACAACCTAGTTACTTAACCTCAAACCTGCGTGCTCTGGTGTGGATTTAGACGGTGTTGCTTTCAGGCTCCTTATTCAAGTTCATTTTTCAGACAAATTTTATAATGTGAAACTGTTAAAATGAAAAAGGAGGAAAATTAAAAACAGAGTATTGGAGAGAAAAAAAAGAAGGGAGATGAAAGGGGCCATGAGGCTCGAGGGTCGATCTAGAGAAGGGGGGGGGGGTCAATACAGTTTTAGAACAAATTATTTTTAGGCGCGTGAGTTGTAGGAGAGGTCACCCGAATGTTTGAATTAAATAAAAATGAAAATTACCAATTTTTTTCTTTAAGTATTTATTTATTTTTCCTTCTCTCTTTCTCTTTTCCCTTCCCCTCTTTTCCCCTCTTTTCCCATCTTTGTGCTCTGTTTCCACCAATGATTCTTCTCATGGCCCAGCCAACCCAAATTGGGACGCAGTCTACTAGGAAATTTCCCTATTTCCCTGTGGGCCAGTCCGCCGTCGGTCTCATCGTCCATTAATGAAGTCGGCATTTCTTCAAAATTAAAGATCTTGTTCCTTCCTTTTTCTGTGAAACAAATCGAAAGGAACATCGTTTTACCTTGTGTTTTTTTTTTCGAAGGACGCACGGTAAATGGAGTAAAATCGACACCCCCCCCCGCCCCCCCTCATCCTCCCCCGATTGGAGCGGAAAGCCCGATTGCGCTGCTTCAGAAAAATCGGTTTTACTCGTTTTCCGAGCTTCCTACGAAAAAAATGCAAGGCAACCTAATGAAGCGTTTCTTTACTCTCCGGAATCCGCACCGGTGCAATAACCCGGAGCTTTTGCAGCTGGTCCGAAGCTGTCTGGTGCGCCACCGGTCACGTGCAAAAGCTCCGGAGCTCCAGCTCCAGTGCATCGGTCTTCAACTCCGATACACTGGAGCTTGCACCGGAGCAGCTTCAGGGAGCAGCTTCAGGCGCATCGCACCGCTACCTACTAAAAAAACACTTCGGTGCGCTCCGGTGCTGGAGCACCAGTATACAAAAACACTTCGGTGCACTGGAGCTGTACCGGAAAATAAAAAAAACGCATCGTAATTGTTCCTTTTGATTTGCTCCATTAGATTCCGTAGTAAATTTTCTCATTTTCTCACGGGGCACTAAAAAAATTTCAAATTCAAAGTTGACACCCCCCCCCCCCCCCCCACTTGACCCTTTTCAACATTTTTGACCACAGAATCGGAAAGATCGCATTATGTTACCTACCTACTCTTCCCCACAATTACACCCATTTTTACTGAAACCTGCAGCTAGAGTCGAAGAAACCCCGTTTTTTACTCTAATAAGAAAACTTCAGGGGCTGTAGCTCCAAGGGGGGGGGGGGGATTGCGGAGTGCGGACACGTGTTCAGAGACGATAAAGTCTTATTATGACCCCAAAAACCTAATCTACCGGATGGGGGCTGAAAATTCTTGAAACCGGGGGGAGGGAGGAGCTCGTACCTATAGCGTATAGTAGTGGCTGGAGGGAGGTGGACACCACCGGCCGAAATCCAAGTTTTGACAACATTTTTGTCAAAGCCTTGTTTTTTTCTGAATAGTGTTTGCTTTTTAAAGTCATTGTTTTTCAAATTGGTTCCGATTCTTCAATTAGGAACTTAACGATCTTTTGAAAATGGGTCTAAATCGAACGTTGACCTATCTCCGATGTAAGTATCCATGTATCAAAAATGAAAAACGATATTGACCTTTGGGTCATGCCAAAATTTATGCTCAGTTTTTTATGCTCTTTCAATGATGCGTCACAAGGTCACAAGATAGGGGTTGGTCCTTGAAAATTTTGAGTGGAGGGGCGTGACTCCTCCTTGGAGAGGTGCCCCCGCAATATTCTGACCCCCTATAAAGACAGTCTTTTTTTGAGTTATAAATTATAAATATTCCCCAAGTTTCGTTCTTGTATCTGCAGCCGTTCTAAAGTCATTCAGGGGTCGCCGGACTTTTGGATCACCCTGTATAGGGACTCCAGTTATCTTTGTTATCTCTCTCAAGTCGACTTGTGAGAATGTTCGGACGACAAATGTAAAAATTCAAGGCCGTCGAAGGAAATATAGAGGAACACCATAGATCTGAGACTACCCCACAGACCACTGACTGAGTTTGCAGACTTGTAGTCTTTTACGATTACGGCGCAGTAGCTGTTTGTTTATTTTGGTTTATTTACCAATAAGAATTTTAGTGGTGTGAAGTTTTATTTCCATTGTGCTTCTCTTCGCTGACTTTACGCAATTATTGCCGAAAATGGAATGTTCGGTTTGTTTTGAGCTCGCCCGTGGAAGTAACGTAGAGAAGGTTGTTTCAACTACTTGCGGCCACATTTTTCACGAAAAGTGCATCAAGGACTGGTTTAAAAGGTAAGTACTTACCCACACCCTATCACTCTAAAACTGATTGAGTCTGTCATTTTACCAATAACTGTCAGTAAGTAAGTTAGTGGATCATCGAGGACTTTGTTTGTACTCGTCCCTCCTCAAAGTCCAGCCAGGAGTATTTATGAGCTGTTCTTTGCAATAAGCAGTGGCGTATGGTAACAGCAAGCTCATCAGTATCTGCATCCCCCAAGTTTTTCTGAATTATTTGAAACCACCCCTCATACCAACTAATTTTTCATGTACTTAAATCGCTTGTCATTCAACTATAAATCCTATCTTAGAGAAGGAAAGTGCACGAAGCTCTTTTCTAAGGGGTGTGTATCAAGACTCTCCTCAGTATGAATGTTTATAGTCCCTAGGTGGAAACTCGTTGTTGGTAGTCCGGTTATGACGCTCATGGAGATTGAAAAGAGTCGATAAATTATCTTTGGCAAGATAGCGAATTAATTCTATTGATCGCCCATGATTCGCTGTTTGATGGTGTGATCTTCTGGAGCTACCTGAATTAAATCAAGAGCCACTTAGAGCTTGTGTCAGAACTCTTTATTTAAGGGTGATTTCAGGATAACGAGAATTGCATGTCGCCAGGCTAGTCAGGGGTTTTGGACTCTGGACCGTTAGATATACCTATGTGAAGAATAAAAAGATTAACAGCAGTGGTTTTTCATCGAAACATTGTCTGAGGGAGGAAAAAAAATGTAGCAGGGGAAAAAATTATCAGTGCCGTGGAATATATCACACTCTTTCAGGCTGAATTTATACACTTTGTCACTGTTTGGTGGTAGTAACTAAGTGTACACCACTGTCAGATTAAAAGTCCGTGAGATGAACAGGTCAGCTTGTAAGTCTATTTCCCTCTTTAAATTAACATTAGCAATGCCCCTGAAGAGCAGAGGGGACATTTTTAGGTATGTTTGTGAAAATTTGCAAACAAAAAGTGGTTGATTTTTTGATAATGTTCATTTACCCCTCCGCTAGCGAAAATTCTGAAAGCTGAATAATTTATCATTCTTTTTTTTTCAGTGTAAATTCAAAGATCTGTCCTCAATGTAGGAAGGACATCTCCGAAAGGAAATTGATCAAACTGTATTTTAACACAGAGCCGACTGAAAGTAAAGAAGAAAAAAGGTAAGCTGAATATATTTATGAGTGGCGCAACTAGGATATATCTCCTATCCCTCCCATGTTCTCTGTACGAACATGTATAAGTTGAAAAACTACCGAAGCAGGGGCTTATTTCCTTCGCCAAGTGTAATATGCATGCATTGCATGCCATTGGCCGATCCAGCCCTTAGCCTCGCGAATGGGGGGGGGACTTGGGATTTTAGCCCCCCCCCCCCTCTGTGGATCCCGTTTTCTTTTTTTATGTTTCCTCCCCCTTCCTCCCCCTTCCGCGGCCAAACAGGGGAAGGTGATCGCCCTCTTTGCCCTCTGTATCCACCACTGATGCATATTTTAATGGAGGAGAAGAATGAAAAAGAATTTCTTGTTACGCTGCCGATATTGCCCGTCTCAAGTTTGCCATGATCCTCAATTTTGCCGTTTACAGAAAAAATTATCCGAATTTCCCACTTTACTCAAATTAAAAGTCGGATAATTTCTGCCTTCAGTGAAAACACTGACTTGATCCTCCCAGATTAAGCCAGAGCCTCTACAAAATATCAAATTGGAACTTCTGAAAGTGGCTTTAAGAAGCGAGTTTTTGTGAATGATCAGAGGTGCATTCTTGACCCTTCAAAGTTGTTGGGAAACATTGGCGTAAGGATCATCTGAACCCCACTCATGGGTGGGGTTTAGAGAAACTCGGCCTACCAAGAAATGCACCAGTCATTACTCAGATGAACCTCCTAGAATGTGGAACCAAGTCAAAATAAAATACAAACCAGTTGAACAGTGGTGTAGCCAAGAATTATTCGAGGGGGGGTCTGGGGTCTGAAAATTTTACTGGGGTTTTGAAGATCAAATTTTGGTTAAATTTCCTTTAAAATGCAAAAAATTACCTGTTTATGGCAAAGTTTGGTGTGAAGGTAAACTCCCCCCCCCCCCTTCCAGCTGTGCCACTGCACTGCAGGTGGATTGGGAATATTGGGATATCATAAATCACCAGATCATTGGTGAAAATATGCTTAAGTGGGCTTTTTTTGATCGGTGTGCAACTCATATCATTTGACATCAAACTTGTCAAAATGTTTCATATCTTTTGATGGGAAATGAATCTCTGCCATGATTGATGATGATCTCTGACAACATCGATGACTGATGGTGTGCACCAATCCCCAAATTTTCTTTTGGAAGCTACCAAAGACTTCTAATATCATCCGGACTGGACATAGTGCCAATATTGAGGCAGGGAAACTGGAGAGGAGGAGTAGGACAAAACTCAAATGTACTCCCGGCTACTCTGAACCACCAAAGGTCAGTGGCGTAGCCTAAAATTTGTCAAGGGAAAGGGTCTAGAGTCTGTAAAATTTTCAAGGGGGGGGGGGGGGGTCTGAAGGTCTAAAGTTGGTAAAATTTCTCTGAATACGCAAAAAATTAACTTTGTTTAGAGCCAAGTGTGGAATCAATGGACACCCCCTTCCAGTGCCGGATCCAAACAGTTTTTCTGGAGGGGGGGGGGGGGGGGGGCACGCCTGTGAAATTGTAAAATTAGATGTGTTGGTGGAAGCAATTTCGGGCTATTTTCTGTTGAAAAAAGGCGAAACTTGAAGTTTAAGGGGGAGGATCTGCCACTGCCCCCCTTCCCCCTGGCTACGCCACGCCACTGAAAAGGTATGTTATGAAAGCTTCATACAACTTGAAAAGAAAAACAGCTGAGGTAAAAGAGAAAGAAGAAAAACGATCCGCTACTTCCCACGTCCCTGAAAAATATTTATTCCCCCTCTGCATCGGTCCTTACTTTAGGACTATTTTCTTTGAAACCATCAATTTTTGTCGTTTCATTCTGTTTTTTTGTTACCTACCTCTCTGTTGATGAACAGAAGGAGAATGGAGTTGCTCGTTCAAGAAATGGTTGAAGTCAAATATGCTATTTATGGAAGCAAACTGACTGAGTTGGAATCACGACTAACAAAATTAACTGAGGCTCATCAAGATTTATCGAAAAGAAAAAGGTTAGTTTGATTCCTCTTTTTTTTACCAATCAAAAATAGAAATATTGCCTGCGTCTTGTGATGGTCCAAGAACTTATATCTGGAATTATTTGCTCTATATCCTTTAATTTCTGTTGCCCCCTGTAGTTGTTGCCTTCTTCATGCCCGTCTATTGCTAAGCTAACTATTTCTCAAAGCTATTTTTGTACGTAAAATTTGTATAGTCGTGATAATAAAATGTTATAAAAAAACCAAAAAACCTATTCCTCGGTGGCTGATTTGCTGTGGTTTCCAGATAAAAGAGTGTAGGAGCATTTAGGAATCAGTTTATGGATATATATTCCATTTTTGAGATTAACTTTTGCTTTAATTTTGAAGAAGAAAACTTCATGTGAAGAGCGGTTACGGATGGGACACAAAATGGACAAGTGTTTTGCCGCCCCGTAGAAAATTGCGAAACTCAGTGATTTGTGAAGTCATGAATGTTTGGAAAAAATTATAATTCAAAGCCAAAGGTTTATGCTTCAGCACTACTTATTGTTTTATTTTATCATTTACAGCGCCAGGAAAAAAATAAAATACTGGGTTACAGATGGGGCGGCAAATAGTTACGGATGGGGCAGCAAATAGTTACGGATGGGGCAGCAAATAGTTACGGATGGGACGCGTCCGATTACAACTTTTTCTAAGTTTGATTGCATTCAGCATATGAGCAAAAATAAGATGTTAAGGTTTTATTGGTGTAGAATAAACATCCAAGTAGCTGCGTAAATCATGTTTAAATGAGGTTGAGTAAGTTTTATATCTGCGCTGAGGCTTTAAAATCAACCCCGTTTTGGGTGCAGAGTGTGACTTAAGTATTGAATTTTCCTCTGTATTGGGATAAAACAGTGGAAATCAAAGAAATTCCAAGTCAGAAATTTTTCGGAAGTGTAATTTTTTAGTGTTTATAGCTTCCTTATTTCTTTATATCTTTTGTGAAGGTAGTTTTCGCAACAAAAAAAATTAAAACATTTTTACCCCTTGGCTCACTTCTGCGTGGAATGATCCAGTACCGTTTCATTCCTTACTTTGTCCATCCAACTTATTTTAAGCATCCTTGTATGGCACCACTTTTCAAATGCCTCTGCTCTGTCTTTGTGCCTTTCCTATTGTCTTGTCTCACGTCCATGAAGTTCCATGCTCCATATTGGGGTTTTTATTAGTTTTTTTTTCTTATTCCTAAATCTCTATTTTTGAGACTTTTAACTTTGTATTATCTTCAACGCTCCTTGAAAAGCTGAAGAACCATAAATGGTTAACTATGAAGGGTATTTAGAACTGTTTTGGAGCAAAAACCGGGGAAAACGTTTGTAGATTATCAGATATATTGCCAAAAAACAGGCTATTACAGACATGACTCATTTTTGCCTTTTGTCTTTCACTTTGTTTTGTAACTGCAACATACTTGATAGTTTTTTTGGCCCCAAAAATGGTCAAAATTTAAAATGGTCTCTAAGTTCATGTAAAATGGCTCTTCTTACTCCTAAAGGCTTATATGTATAGGTTTGAGTAGCGATAACGGGTTATTTGATCTTTAATGGCGTACTATACCACCTCATAGTGTGGGTCCGTTTTGTGTATTTCACGAAAAAAGCCCTATTTTTCGTTAAATTATTGAATATTTAGTTGTGAGCTGAACATATAGTTCGGTTTTCTCCTTTAGATTTTTTACTAGGCTTCTAAAAATGAGTAACATACTGAATATAGAGACGGAATTGTGTCCGGCTCGTACTTAAATATCAACTTTTCTGATTTTGTGAAAATGGAAAACTTGAACAAATTTGTTTAATATCCATGCAGGAATGCTTATATTGCAACCTGGCCACCTGTAACATGACATACCTTTTGCAGGTTGCCAAGATTCAGTATTGCTATTACTGTACGTAAATTCTTTGAATTTATTCAAGCTTTCCATTTTGACATAATCAGAAAAGTTGATATTTAAGTATGAGCCGGACACAATTCGGTGACTATATTTCAGTATGTTACTCATTTTTATCAGCCTAATAAAAAATTTAAAGGAGAAAACTGAACTATGTCCGCCTCACATCTAAATATACAGTAATTTAATGAGAAATCGGTATTTTTTTGTGAAAAACCCGTAACCGATCCACTATGAGGTGGTAAAGTACGCCATTAAAGATCAAATCACCCATTAACGCTACTCAAACCTAAAAATATAAGCCTCTAAGAGTAAGAAGAGCCATTTTACACGAACTTAGAGACCATTTTAAATTTTGACCATTTTTGGGGCCAAAAACCGGCCTTATTGACACTCCTCCTTTCAAGGAATAACAGACACTGTCCATAATTTTGGACTTCATATTTATCCAATGATTCATTTTAAATCATATATATTCTGCAAAAGTAATATAGCAAAATGTCCTGTTCTGAGATCCACCTTTTCAAATGATGGCTGCTCTGTGGATGGACCAAAGTTTGATAATGAAATTTCTGGTGTTCTATTCTTGGATTTTGTTGTGTAAATTGCTGAAAAAAACTTGACTCGCCATAAAAAGATCTTTTCTTTTTTTTTTTTTTTTCATGTAACAAATTTGATTTGTTTTTAGCGCACTGGAAGAAGAATTGCAATCTTTGAGAAATTCACCAAAGAAAAAAAAGCCTGAGGCTGATGAAGATTGGATATTCAAATTTCTGGTGCTTAATTATTTTGTGATTGTTTTTTTGCTTGTGATGGGTGGAATGTTGAGGGGAAACTAATTGAATCACCAAAAAAAGTTTTTTTCTTTTTCATCTAACAAATTTTATTTGTTTGTAGAAAACTGGAAGAAGAATTAGTTCATAAGAATGAAAAGATTGCATCATTGGAAACAAGATGTCGCGTCATGCAATCTCTGAGAAATTCACCGAAGAAGAAAAAGCCCAAGGCTGCTGAATAGTCTTATATTCTTTGTAAAAGAAAAATCTGCTCAAAATATTTATGTACCTGTGCCTCTTATTTCACTCGTTTTTACATTTTAATTGTATTATCTGAGGGTAAGGGGAAAGTGGGAGAGAGCAGGACTGATTCTGCTGCTGCTGTTTTCTCTTTCTAATTAATACTTTTCTACTAAACCTAGTACGAGTGACAGCTGCGCCAGGAGAATTGCTGTTGCTGGGGGGGGGGGGGGGGGGATTGAAAAAAAAAGAAAAGAAAAATGAGTTGGTGAAAGCTTGCGTCCTGTATATATTTAACAAAATATTTTTCTGATGATTCCACCGATTGACAAAATAATACACATTTCAGTTCAGTTTTTGACTGTAATGCACAAGAATACTCTGATCTGTAATCTTTCCTCAATCGGTAGAATTGTCGATAACTTTAAAAAATGTGCAGTTATTTTAATGATTCAACAGCGATTGCACCAATTGAGAAAAGATTACAGGTGCGAGTATTTAAGTGCATTACAGTCATGAACTGAACTGAACTGCGTAATCTTTTCTCATTCGGTAAAGTCCTGAAGTCGTTGATCACTTTAAAAAACTTACAAATATTTTAACAATTTAACGACGATTGCAACGATTAAGAAAAGATTACAGGTGCGAGTATTTAAGTGCATTACACAGCCATGAACTGAACTGAACTGCGTAATATGTTCTCATTTGGTAGAGTCGTTGATCACTTTAAAAAACTTGCGGTTATTTTAACAATTTAATGACAATAGCACGGACTGAGAAAAGATTAGAGATGCAATTAGGTGCATTACAGTCATGAACTGAACTGTATAATCTTTTCTCAACCGGTAGAATCTTTGGTGGATTGAAAAATACCGTTAAATATACACGAACAGCAGCCCTGTGTTCAAGTAATCTTTTGCCTCTGCATTTGTTCCAGAAATTGAGAAACACTCCTTACTCCTCTAAAATAACTTAACATGGCGATTTTATAATCAACCTCCGCAATAGCTTCAGTTCTGTTACATGACATTTTTTTTTATTTTAATCTCCCCAGATTTCAGTTACCCTCAGCATTAGGTATGTACCATGACTTTCAAAGAAAAGTACGTACCCTAGTCGAAATTCTCATCGTTAAATTTTTCCGTTGTTTTCAATAGAGGTTTTGATTTTTCATGACGTACTTTAATGTGCCGTCCTACTTTGTCCTTAAAAACAGGAACGCCGCAAAATTCCTTAAAGGTTTCCAACATTTGAAATAATAAATATTTGGACCAGGGTATTTTCTTTTGAAATTCATAGCACCGGCGGGGGAATAAAGATACCAAGAGGCTTTATTCATCTACTTTTTCTATTTTTTGATCGTTAAAAATGCGCCTTTGAGGCGCATTTTGCGCATTTTTTAATCATTGGCCGAATAATAAGTGAAAGCACCGTTGCCATGTCAACCCATTGTTGAGTTACCGTTGTCTAAAGGATGTTGATGAGTCACGTTTAACTAGACAATAATTACTGCCTGGCAACAGCTTTTTAATAAATATTCGACTAACAGCATCGGTGATGCTGCATCACTGGTTAGAAGTTTTAATGATCAAATATTGACCTGCTGCTAGACAAGACATTAAATATACTATGCACCTGATAAAAGAGGCTGCACAGTGCTTACGGAAACTAGCTGTCGGTCAAATTTGATGAAATTGAGATTTGTTGTGGTAAAGTCCTCCTGAGCTAAAGCTCTCACAGGCAGAAAAAATTTCAGTGACAGGATATCGAGATATTTGCGTCTGAAGTTGGGAACTATTTGAGCTGTGCTTTGTATTCTTGTACATGTAAACTGTGCCATTTAGACGGCTCTCAGTTGAGTCACTCGCCTCTCGGAGTATTGATACAACTATTTCCTCTAGAAATCCCTCTCATCTACTCACGTGTTGACCACACCCTCTGTTTTGCTTCATCGACCTTGCTTCATCTTGACTCCTCCCTTAACAAGTGAGTAGATGCGAGGGATTAGAGGAAGTAGGTGTATCAATACGCGCAGAGGCGAGTAACTCGGCTGAGATTGAGATCAATGGCACAGTTTACGTGCGCAAAAATATGAAGCACCGAGAAAATAGTTCCCAACGTCAGAGGCAAATATCTTGAAGTCCTAGCCTTGAATTTTTTTCTGCCCGTGAGAACTTTTTCTAGGGAGACATGTCCACACAACATATTCCAATTTCACCAAATTTGATTGGGAGCCAGTTTCCATGAACATTGCGTGGCCTTCTTTGTGAAGCGATATTTTGTGTGTTGCTTTTTGCATACTGTTACCTTCATCAAGGTATCTTTGTCCTCGCTGGTAGTTAGATTGTAATTTAGTTATTCGACTAAATGGAATGTTATGCTGTATAAATTGATTAACCTGAGAAGCAGTGTCTTGCTCTACAAATCATCTCATATTGTTTATTAAGTACCTCATTAGGATTATAATTCTGCTGTTCATCGTTTAAGGAAAGCAATTTGTTTTTCTTTTTACCTTTGGTGATTCTGTGTAACAAGGGTCATACACAAAGTTTATCCTCTAAGTTAGTTTGTGAATTTGTTACCGGTCTATCGTTTGTGGCGAAACACCCTCATGTAAGAGCTTAGGCAGCAGCTCAGACGGTAGACCTTCTATCTATCCATCTAAATTTTGTTTCTGAATTTGTTGAAGCCAGATAGTTCAATGGCTCATTGTTTAGACTGTCATACTCTCTAGTTTAGGGTGATTTTTCAGCGTTTAGTGCCGGTTTCTGCCACCAGAGCGCTACGGTTCAATTAATGTCAAATTACTGGCCGAAAGTAATTTATATTTGAGAAAATGGAGTATCAGTTACTTGATAATCATCTGAAGAATGTCTCTACATAATATCTCCTCAATAACTTCAAAAATAAGGCTGAAAATACCAAAAAATGGAGTATTGCTAATCGATTCTTGAATCGTAATGCGATATTTCATTGTTTGGTACTTTTAGCCTTATTCTTGAAAGTATTGATGAGATTTTTTGAAGAGACGTTCTTCAGATGATTATATAGTAACTGACTTTCTGTTTTCTTAAATATATATTACTTTCGGCCTGTAATTTGTTGTAAATCGAATGGTAGCGCTCTTGTGGAAGAAATCGGCACTAAACGCTGAAGAATCACCTTAATTTAGTTAATCAATTTGGAAATTTTGAGGAGCGTGCTGTTATGAACCAAAAGAAAAAATGTACCAAAAAACAGTACCAAAAAATGTTATTTATTTAAAGCTAAGAATTGAACATCGGTGGTGATTATACCTCTTTATAGCCTTGTTGGTAAGTAACATTTGTTGGTACATTTTTCCCCGAATGTTTCCATTTTCCAATTGAGGAGGAAAGAGGATCGCGTTGGAAAAAGTTCACTGTTACATTCTTGACAGAGGCTCAAAAAATTGACCCCATGTACGCTAACACATCCAATTTTGGTTATTGATGGTGGGCCAGATTAAAGCAGTGAGTACATAACAGTAAAAATGGTGGGTAAAATTTCAATGAACTTTCTAGCTTCAGGTTTGAAGAAAAAAAATAAAGTTTGGTTATTTTATAAATGACCCTTGAATACTCCCTTTATCTTTGTAAATGACCCTTTTAAGTACCTACACTCTTGCTCAAAATTTTGGGGACAGAAGGAAAATTTGTTTGAAAATTTTGCTTCAGTACTGAAGCATTTAGTTTTACTATCGTAGTTCAATGTCTCAATGGGTCTGTTGCAAACTTTCGCCACATTATCAAGGAGGGTTGCCACCAATAAAAAATCGTGTGAAAATTAGAATTAGAAAGTATCAAAAAGTCTCAAAATCTACTCACGATCTCAATATATGTGTTTAACAATGTTCAAAGATGAGTGGTCATGTGAGCGAATTACAACGAGGGAGTCCCATCTAATGTGGGGCAGTTGTGAGGGTCTGAAATGTTTTTTTATAAATAAAATTAAATTGCTTGATGAGCTGAGGACAAAGATGCTTTTGGTTTCTAATCAAATTCCATTGTTCAGGAGATGAAATTTTGGCCCAAAATACATTGTTTTAAATGGGGTTTCTGCGTAGTGACTTCACTAAGAACACGGTTTTTTACAACTTTACTTGTGTGTATCTCCAAAACTGGGTCACTTTGGAGAAAGCCAAAATCACAATTGTTCTAAGCTCATCAAATACTATCATTTTCATTATTAAAAACACACAATTCCAGACCCTTGCAACTGCCCCAATGCAGGTTTCTCCACGATGAAAAACTTAACTTAGCATAGGAAGTTGCAATTGGATGACTCTTCACGATTATGACCCGCTTATTTGACCATCCTTTTTGAATTTTGACTGTTTGCATTTATTGAGTTTTTGAGTAATTTTAAGACTGTTTGATGCTTTCAATGTGTTTTTCACGGTTTTTACTCTGGAATGGACCCTTCTTAATGCTGTTGCAAAAGTTTGTAACAGACCTGTCGTGACCCATCAAAAAATGTAGCTAGCCTGCGAATCGTCTCAACTGTCGAAAGTAGACAATAGTCCGGTGCACCGATTATATGTCCACTTATGTATGTTTACTTTCTTTAAGGCCACAGTCTTTTTGTCCACTTTAAATCGTACGTCCATATCTCATACATCCACTCATTTATCATGTCCAAAACTTTTAAGTCCACTCATTAAAATGGTAATAAAGAGGTTGATTACAATTGATTGGATAACAAAATTAAAGAAGTGGAAGTTTTTCTTGGTTAATTTATACAAAACCGTCGCTATGGATCTTCCCACTGATAAGGAAATGTACTTTTTAATTTTATAAAAGTCGTATGTTTATTGCATCATCGTTGCATTTTGTCCATTTTTAAATTTCCAATTTTCCTTACAATCAGCAAATGAAATGGATTTAAGATTTCTAATAAAGAGCGCACCTTATGTTTCATGTGATTTTAATTTATCTTGTTGACTCCAATAGTGGCTTATGAACCATCAGGTGTGTTCTTTATTAAAAGTCTCCAATCCATTCATATAATAATTTTAAGGAATCCTGCTATTTTATGTGACCTTCTTTCTGTAAAGTCCTCAATGAGGCTGTTGCACACTTTTGTAGTAAGTGATTTATTATCCGATTCTGGTGTAAAAATCTCCAAGATAACGATGGCAGCACTAAATACTTCCAAAATCCACTCTTAAACTCAATAAACGCTTTTATTTGCGCGAGCATAATGGTGGCATAGGGCAGTAATAATGGGAGATTCCTATCTTAATTTTGTCACTCTCTCTATGCTAACAAGGATGATTATCAGATTGATTAGTCACCAGAGTAGTGATCCACATCTGATGAATGGTACCGTGACACCTGGTGACACCAGTGTCAAAGAAAAGTCGTCTCCCACCGGTTACTTTTTGATGGAGTTACAGTATTGTCAGATGGGAATCTATATTTAAGCTTTTTATCTTAAAGTTTAATTTTTATTTTTTAAACAAAAAAAGTTAAACTTTCATTTTTTCATTCATTCTAGTTTTTAATTAAAAAACTTATCATTATTACTGCCTAAGCCACCATTACGCTCGCGCAAATAAAAGCGTTTATTCAGTTAAGGAGTAGATATCGGAAGTTTTTAGTGCTGCCATCGTTAATTTTGGAGGTTTTTACAACAGAGTCGACTAATAAATTGCTTAAGTATAGCAAAAGTGTGCAACAGCCCCATTGAGTATTTTGGTATGTTTCCAAAAGGACGA
The DNA here is from genome assembly GCA_011764245.1 of Trialeurodes vaporariorum. Classification (NCBI taxonomy): domain Eukaryota; kingdom Metazoa; phylum Arthropoda; class Insecta; order Hemiptera; family Aleyrodidae; genus Trialeurodes; species Trialeurodes vaporariorum. Next base: position 36,349,428 of record VMOF01000379.1, on the reverse strand, counting down.
GCATGTGTGTTGTGGCACTACTGAGTTGTTAGGTGGGGGGCTTTAGCCCTCACCAGGCGTCAACCCTAAATGGGACTTTGTTATCACTTATTGAATATACGAGGCTGCTGCCATATGCTTGCGGATTCCTTGTCTCTTCCTTTATTCCCAATAATGTCCATAATAATGTGCATTAGTTATAGTTAGTTGTTTTGATATTTTGTGCCTTTGATGAATCCAGTTCATCTGTTTTCTTATTTTGTTTCTCCCCTTCTACTCTCCCCCTTTGTTTCTATTATTTTAGGTATGTACCCATAGGGACCTACCTACGTTCTTGTTTTTTAACTGAATCAAGATTTTATATTAATATAATTCATTTCAATCAAAAGAACCGTAATTTTCATTTTAAGTCTTTTTTAACCCTTGAAACCCGGCACTATTACAAACCCTTCTCACAAATTATTTATCAATCTCAATAAATAGAATGAACTTTTCTCGTTTAGTTTGATGTGCCTAGTGATTTTTTTTTAAAAATACTTATAAAACCATGTGAATTTGGTGGTACAAATTTGTATCAACCGGATACAATGGGTTAGTAGGTGGTTTAAGAGTTTGATCCAGCTCCCATAAAGAATGGGCTATTGTCAAAAAAATTTCATAATTTCAGGGTAGCTAGAGCTCGTTGAGACACGTTCAAAAATGTCCAGTTTCTTAATTTTGGTTGACTGGGAAGGAAGGAAGGGAGGCTCAAAGTCAAAATTTCAAAGTCCCACAACTTTTTCCCAAATTATTATTTTGACTTGTATTTTACGCCAAAAGATTCCTCTTTAAAAGATCTTTCGATTGATGAGTGTGAAAGTCCAATTAAAACAATGTTAAACCATTTTTTTTTTTTCAATTTTTTTTTTAGCCAAAAAGATTTAGTTTTTTCAGTCTGAAAAATACGCGCAACGCACGCAGGAGAGTAAAAAAACTTTGCAAATAAAAGTCAATGTAATGGTTTTTCGAATGGCCTAAACCGCCATCCGGGGAAATGATTTGTTCAAAAGTTATAAGCACTTAAAGTTGCGCCCCTCCGAAATTACGGTGCGGTCAGTGCATATTTTCAGTGGCTCGCCACGCCGGCACGCCGCTCGCGTCACCCTCATTGTCAGTAAGCACCATTGAAAATATGCTCTGACCGCATCGTAATTGCGGAGGTGCGCAACTTTAAGTGCTTATAACTTTTGAACAAATCATTTCCTCGGATTGCGGTTTGCGCCATTCGACAGAGCATAACTGTGACTTTTACATTCATAGTTTTTTATTCTCCTGCGTGCGTTGCGCGTATTTTTTGGACTGAAAGAACCGAATTTTTTTGGTTAAAAAAATTGAAAAAAAAAAAATGGTAAAACATTGTTTTAATTGGACTTTCACACGCATCAATCGGAAGGCAACCCCTATCTTGTGATACATCGTTTGAAAAGGCATAACATTCCAAAACTTTTGGTGCAAACCGAAGGTCGGTATCGTTTTTAGTTTTCGATTTATGGAATGTCAAAGTTCGATATGGATCTTTTTTCAAAAAATCATTACCTACTCCACTTTGAGATACCGGAACTTAAAAGATCTAGGGGTCCTAAATACCCTGAAAAGCAAGCCCTTTTCAGAAAAAAAAACAAAAAACGGTTTAGACCCAAATCTAAGAAGTCTTTGGTTTGGTACATCGATCGAAAGGACATAAAAACCCGAGTATTTCGGCGCAAATTAGATGTCGATATCGTTTTTCACATTCGAGATATCGATTGTCAAAGTTCGATCTACAAAATTCGATATCCCGAATGTGAAAAACAATATTGACCTTTAACTTGCGCCGAAACGCTCCGATAGGGGTCGTCTCACAAAGTTTTTAAGGTAGACGTTAAAAATTTTCGGGGGCGCTAAGTAAATACTGACTAAGTTTGAGTCAAAGTCGTATTTTTTTCTGAAAAGGGCTCGCAATTTGTAGTAATTTAGACCCCTAGTTTTTTAAATTCTGGTATCTCATAATAAAGTAATGGTTTTTTGAAGAAAAAGTCCGTAGTATAAACTTTGACCTTCGATTTATCGATAAGAAAAACGGTATCGACCTTCGGTTTGCCCCGAAAGTCTTAGAATTTGATGCCCTTTCAAATGATGTATCACAAGATAGGGGGACCATTTGAAAATTTTGAGCTGTGGGTCGGTACTTCCCTTAAGGGGAGAACCCCAGAATTTTGATCCTCTCTAAAGATAGTTCCTTTTTAGTCAAAAACATCCCCCAAGCAACCCCCCAAGTTTGGTTCTTTTATCTGCAGCCGTTCAAACGTTATAGAGGGGTGCCGGGACTTCTGGCCCACCCTGTAGAATCTCGCTCTATTCGATCCGCGGTCGTGTGTGCAGAGTTGCCAGATGTGAAGAAAAAGGTGCACAGGTGCAGAATTTTCGGAATGATTGCAGTGAAAATCTGCACGAAAATGACAAAAATCTGCACACATTTACCCCATTTTTACGTCAAATTTCTGTTTGTGCACTGATTAGGTACCTTATTTATTACATTGAAGTATACGAATACGATTATGCAGATTTTTTCTTCTGCACTGTGCAGATTTTTTGAAAACCCACCGGGCAACCCTGCATGTGTGCAGTCTACCTGTCTAGGTCAAGATCTCGAATTCGGTGTTTACTGTTCACTTCACTCACTCATCACTGCCGTTATCAGTCATCGAAGAGTATAAGGACACGACATTTTCTATTTCTAAGTTTTAGCAAGTTCCTCTTTATTTCGATCAGAATGGATTGCTCTATTTGCCTTAACCAAATTAAGGGTGGCGCTGAACCAGTCGCTGCTTCGCCTTGTGGACACATATTTCACGAAGAGTGCCTCTTTCGTTGGTTGGAGCACAGCACCAGGTCAGTTAGAAGCACACTAGCAAGCACATATCATTCCCAGTTTCGTATTTTTACCCTCTTTCGTCTCCTAACTTCCTTAGGGACGGTCAGATTCTGTTTTGCCCAAAGATTGGTTTTGCCCCAGTTTTGTTCTAATTTTCTGCTGTGAGTGGAGTCTGTTGGATGGAAGTCGGGGATTGATAACAGGTTTGTTTCTTAGTTGGCTCGACTTAGCTGGCTCCGATGTACCTTCAGACGGTGAGTTTGTTGTGTAGAAGCTTCGAACATACTCAGATGGTCTAGTAAACAGCCCTATGTCAAATTGAATGAAACATCCTGTTGTGGTTGTCGCTGTAAGAAGTACAGAGGTTGATCTGGTACCTAATTGGTGGGCATTGAGATATTTACAAGTATCTTTGACCGTATCCTCAAGTGCATCAAGATGCTCGGATTGCAAGTAGCGGTGTTGTTGCATAGAATAAGAAGGGGAACAGAAGCGAAACTCCCATAAGAGACAATGGGTCACTCTGATAGGCTTAGTTTCGCTTAGCTGGTTAGTACACGGGGAACCATTTCATACCTTCATACCCCTTACATTTTATCAGTCGCTGATACATTAACATCACATACTTACTTCGATATGCTTACCAGTTACCAGAAGTTCTCATTGCAGCGCTATCGTTTTTTTTTTTTTTTTTTTATTTATTTTTTTATTTTATTTTATGAAGACATGCATTGATTGCCGGGGGAGGAGCCTCCCTCCCTTACTGAGGGTTGTCTTCCGAGACCCCCATTGGTGCATATGCATTTGCACCCCTAGGTTTGAAAGTCACGAGCCGCCACTGGGAAATATCCAATTAAGAGGAAAGAAAAACCATGCAGAGCACAATCGGTCCTTATTGTGTTTTTCGAATTATTTCTATCTGCTTCATGAACTGACAGTAAGAAATAAGTGGGGAAACTTGCTGATTCTTACCATTTATTCTTTATCATTTTGAACTCAACGTTTGACTTGGGAATGAAAGTAGGTGTCAGCCAATCAGTGTACAGTTATAGCTTGACCTGTTGTTGACACCTGCTTTTCGATATCGATACCTACCCAGTCAGCTATACCTGACTTCCGGGGCTTATCGTAAATGCTAAAATCAGCTCTTGCAGTACTTTGCTCTAATTTTCTGTAACCGTAAGGGGTCTCTTGCTAACTTTTGCTAGAAGCAATTGAATGGTTTATTCTTGGGGGAAAATCCTGCAAAAATTATGATGAGCACATGCAAAAATTACAAAATTTACTCACAGACTCACAAAATGACTGTAAGTTTAAGACAGGGACTTGAACCGCTAAGAAAATATCGGTTCGGTTCGGTTCACGGTTCAAGCCTTCATAAAAACCCGGTTCGCGGTTCGGAACCGGTTCGCGATGACTTTCGGCTCAGTTCCGACCGGTTCACAGAAGTGCGAACCGGTTCGAACCGGTTCAAGCCGAACCGGTTCGAACCGGAGTTGTGAACCGGAGTCTTGAACCGGTTCAGTTCCAATGTTGCGCTTTGTTTGGGCATTTTCTCATTGACACGTAACTTTCCTAGATAGTCAATAGAATAACCTATGAAATGATTTAAAACAGGGACTTGAACCGCTAAGAAAATATCGGTTCGGTTCGGTTCACGGTTCAAGCCTTCATGAAAACCCGGTTCGCGGTTCGGAACCGGTTCGTGATGACTTTCGGTTCAGTTCCGACCGTATATGTGAAGGATAAAAAGTTAAACCGCAGTGATTTGTCATCGTAACTCTGTACGAGGGAGGGGAAAAAATTATCTTCGCCGTGGAATATATCCCACTTTATCAGGCGGAATTATGTACACTTTGTAACTGTCGCCAAGAGTGATAGTTAGATTGAAAGGGCAATTTTTTCCGAAAAACATTGAAATACCTTTGCTTCGTCAATTTTTACCTGTAGTAGATGTTATATATTTCATTATTGATGAACCGGTTCGAACCGCCTTTCATTTTCGATGAACCGGTTCGAACCGGAATTTTAGAAGTTGGTTCCAGGTTCGGTTCGAGGTTCAACAACTTTAGAAAAACGGTTCGCGGTTCGGTTCACGGTTCAGAAAATTTGCGGTTCGGAGCGGTTTTCGGTTCACGGTTCGGTTCGGTTCAAGTCCCTGGTTTAAGACGTAGTGGCGGAGCTGCGTAGGTACCAGGAGAGTTTCCTATCTAATTTGAGGCTTTTCTCTGTGTGTTTCTTTGTATCGAGTGACAAATTAGATAAGTATCCCCCATGACACCTGTGTAGCTCTGCTTTTTAAGAGCAAAGATAGCGGAGCTATGCAGGTTGCAGGGATCATAGGAGATTCCTATCTCATTTGTCTCTCTCTCGATAGAAACACACCGAGGAAAGTCTTTAAATTAGGTAAAAATCTCTCATTGTACACGCGTAGCTCTGCCACTACGCCTTAAACTTTAACTCAGTTTCATCCGCCCTTTTATGAAAGAACTCAAGTATGGGGTAGTTGCAAGGGTCTGAAATGTTGTGTTTTTTATAAAGAAAATGAAAGTACTTGATGAGCTGAGAACAAAAATGTCTTTGGTTTCTAATTAAGTCCCATTTTTCTGGAGATGAGATTTTAGCCCAAAATACATTGTTTTAAATGGGAATTCCGCGTAGTGACGTCACTACGCACACAATGTTTTGCAACTTTACACGTGTGTATCTCCAAAACCGGGACACTTAAGAAAAAACCAAAAGCACCATTAGTCTCAGCTCATCAAGTACTATCATTATCTTTACAAAAAATCAAAAATTTCAGACCCTTGCAACTGCCCCATTTTGAATATTCTTTTTCTTTTTTTAGTAGCATTGTTTTTTTTTTGGGAAAATATTTAGCAAAGCACATCCAGAGCTACCTATTTGAAAACTAAAATTTCACTGCTTTGACTCTGAGAGATAAAGAATGACTTTTCATGTTTGAAGTTTTGTAGTCTTTGTGGAAATTATTATTTGTTTTGATTTTTCTAGCCGTGATAGTTGCTGCCCTCAGTGCCGACAGAGCATACAAAAAAGGAAAATTACTCGGCTGTACCTCCCGTCAACCGAGGATGATGAAAGGTGAACCTGAATTTACTTGGCTCTCTGCCTCATTTGAAGTTCATCATTTTTATGGTTTGGAATTTCAAAATATTTTAACCCTGGAGAAAAACAATGATCAATGATCAATACCTAGCAGCTTTTGTTAATGTCTGTTTGAAATGTTTGAACCATTCAACCAGTGGAGTGCGGTGGATATGAAATTACGGCAGGCAGTAGCGCAACAAGAAATTCTCTCTCTCCCTCTCTCCCTCTCTCTTTCTCTCTCTCTCTCTCTCTCTCTCTCTCTCTCTCTCTCTCTCTCTCTCTCTCTCTCTCTCTCTCTCTCTCTCTCTCTCTCTCTCTCTCTCTCTCTCTCTCTCTCTCTCTCTCTCTCTCTCTCTCTCTCTCTCTCTCTCTCTCTCTCTCTCTCTCTCTCTCTCTCTCTCTCTTTCTTCCACTTCGATATTGCAGCTTCCTGCGAATCGAACATCTGCCTACAACAAGTCTTTCACAGTGACTGGCTGTAGACTGTGGAATCAGTCGCCATCAAATCTTCGGAGCCTTGAACTTTCTGTACTGGCTTTCAAGAAAGGCGTTCTTGAACTGCTACCTAGAGATTAATTATTCCCATTAAATTTTTCAAATTTTTATAATTTTTTTTTTTGTGTGCATTTTCTTTCCCTTTTCCCCCTTATTTAGTATTTTCAGCTATAACTTCTCTCTGTCTCTCTATACGATTGATTATATTATCAAGTCTTTCATTCTTCTTTTTATAATTTTACTATTAATTTATTGCTTAGTTTAATTTTGCAGCCTTTTTTCTTACCCGAGTTTGTACCACTTTGGTACCTCTTTTTACCGTGTTCTTTTTCTTTTTTGTTCAATTTCTCAAGTATACTCTATACAGGGTGTAACAGATGTATCCCCCCCCCCCCCCCCCGTCTAACTTTTGAACGAGTTTAGATAAATTGTTGCGGTTTGGACCATTCTTCATAATTTTAGTTGAACTTAATTTTTTTGGGGGTCAAAACCCCCCACCCCCCTAGGGGGCCCCCCAGGGGGGCTATATCAAAAATTTCAATTTTTTTTCATATCGTTTTTCGTTTTCGATACATCGAAAGTCAAAGTTCGACTTTGACCCATTTTCAAAAAATCAGAACTCCCATTTAAAAAGTCGGAATTTAAAAACCTAGGGGTCTAAAATACTCTAAAAAACAAGTACTTTTCAGAAAAAAATACGGTTCTGTCATAAATTTGGTCAAAATTTGGTTTTAGAACCCCCCAACAGTTGTCAAAAAAATTGCCCCTCAAGGGGTCTATCTCAGAAATTCCGAGGCACGACCCATATCGAGTGATACATTACTCAAAAGAACGCATTAAACTGAGCATTTTGGCGCAAACCGCAGGTCGATATCGTTTTTAGTTTTCGATATATCGAAATTTGACAATGGGTGAAAACCCAACTTCGCGAGTTTTGAGTAATGTATCACTCGATATGGGTCGTGCCTCGCAATTTCTGAGATAGACCCCTTGAGGGGCAATTTTTTTGACAACTGTTGGGGGGCTCTAAAACCAAATTTTGACCAAATTTATGGCAGAACCGTATTTTTTTCTGAAAAGTACTTGTTTTTTAGAGTATTTTAGACCCCTAGTTTTTTAAATTCCAACTTCTTAAATGGGAGTTCTGATTTTTTGAAAATGGGTCAAAGTCGAACTTTGACTTTCGATATATCGAAAACGAAAAACGATATCGACCTTCGGTTTGCGCCAAAAGCCTTAGAATTTTACGCCCTTTCAAACGATGTATCACAAGATAGGGGTTGCCATTTGAAATTTTTGATATAGCCCCACTGGGGGGCCCCCTAGGGGGGTGGGGGGTTTTGACCCTCAAAAAAATTAAGTTCAACTAAAATTATGAAGAATGGTCCAAACCGCAACAATTTATCTCGACTCGTTCAAAAGTTAGACCGGGGGGGGGGGGGGGATACATCTGTTACACCCTGTATAGTATTAATTTAATTATTAGTTTTGCTTGGCGGTAGGTTAAATGTAGGGGAGGGCCTCTGGGCCCTAATTTTTGCCTATTGTTGAGTATTATTTTTTCTTTTTTATTATTATTTTTATTTTTATTTCTTTAAGTTAATCGTGTTAAATAATTTGTTGCAATAAAACCCCCTTCTTCCTATCCTTTTTAAAGTGACTTGTGGAAAATTATGCTCCAGAAGAACATTCCACACCTTTCAAAGGAAGTATTCAAATGCGCTTCTTACTTGAGGGCAAAAGAATCTGAGCTGTAAAGGTTTTTTTATTCAAAAATTCCTATTGACAGGTGAAAATATCATGATTATTTTAATATATCTTCAGCCGTTCCGTAATTTTTTTCTTTAATATTTGTTTGTTTTCTTGTCCCCTTCCTCCTCCTCTTTTGATGAGAAGAGAAAAACAATTGAAGTGGGCATCAATGAACCTTGAACATGCCCAAACCGAAATTTCTGCTCTACAATCCAGGCTTCAAAATTCTGTTGTTAAAGAAAGGTAAGTTCTCCGCTTTTTCATTAGGATTTTTATTGTAAAGTAATCTTTAATTTTATGGAATAAAATTTTTGATACTTAAAAATAAAATCAATTATCTCTGCCAAAATATTTTGGACCAACAGATCAAAATTTTCTGTTGCGCAACTGCAGAAAGTGTTCTTGTGTTGTGCAGTAGAAAAGAAAAGAAACACTCAAAGAAACAATCTGAAGCCCTAATAAATATGGACTATCAAGGGTTTTAGGAGAAAACATCCAAATTTTTAATGTCTAGCGACCAAGAATGTCCATCTGTAAAAATGTCCAGTGGTCAAAGATTTCTGCATCAAAAATGTCCATCCCTGATTTAAGTCCAACAGAGAAAAAAGCTGCGTACAAAATACTTTCTGATCTTTCGCCTTTCTTAAAATTTCAAATGGACAAAGGCAAATTTTCCCTGGACATTGCGGTATCAGAGCTCAGGACCTCAGGTCTCCTGACGTAGCAAACAAACACAACAGTAACACTGTGCTGACCGACAATCAAGGACCAAAATATTTATTCATTTGTATTCACATCAGCCACGATACATAGCTATGGTACATGTCTTGTACATAAATAGTAAATAATTAAGTTGAATAACAATAATTTAATAGAAAATGTTGATTCATCATTCCGGTAGTCTGTCTTGCACAATTCTATCCCCTCTCTTTTGACTTTTTTTTTTTTTCAGAGAGCTACAAGCAGCCTGTTCAAAGCTTAAGGATCAGATTGAGAACCAAAAACCCGTACCTTACAAACGAAAACCATACAAGCGTAGGAAGCATTGGAGGGTAAGTTTTTGTGTTCTTACCTCTATTTTTTATTGATCATAAATGCTGTGAAAGTAAAAATGACAAATTTATAGCAACAATAATAATTATTGTAATGGACACTTGCAGTGGCGTACGCAGGATTTTTTTTTGGTAGGGGCTTGCACTGATGAGCGTTTGACTGAATATTGACTGAATATCCCCCCTTCCCCTAAAAATCGGAGGTCTGGGGGAGGGCTTTTGCCCCCTTAGCCCCTCTGCCTACGCCACTGATCACTTGTGTGTAGTTTTATCGATCTGTTGAACTGTGAAGTCCCCGATCAGCTTACTGGTGAGATAATTGGAGTGCTTTGCAGTCTTAGCTTTAATATAACATCTATACAGGCCATAAAGATACAAATACAGGGCATTGATTAAAATTATTTCCTCTGAACTTTATGTTGGTTACTGCTGCAAAGTTCGGAAATCACTGAAACATGTGTTTGATTACACATTTTTGTTTTTCTGTGTTTTTAAAATTTTTTAAGGTGATTCCTGCAAAAACTTCTCCAGATTTCAATCAGATGGATAGTGCCCTTTGTCACTTTCAGGAAAAGTCATGTTTTTGGCATTTTCAATTGAAAAAAAAAAAAAAAACTAAATCTAGGAAGGTTAGCACCTGGGTAATCTTTTCATGGATTTTTTTTAGCCCAAAACGACCAAGAATAGTTGAAAATTAAAGCCATAGTTTAGGAATTTCATTTTGCCATAAGCTTAGTGAGTGTGAGCGACAATTTGTCTATCTACATCCATTGCACTCATTGAGGCTTATGGGAAATTTTGCATGTCCAATATCCCGGCTTTATTTTCGAGTGTTTTAGCCTGAAACTTTCAGGGTATCGTCCTAATGTATGCTTGCAGGTGCTAACTTTCCTAAAGTTTGTACTTTTTGCGATAAATTCATCAATTTTAGCCAAAAACTGTTGACGTTTTTAGAAGCACGCCGCGGTGTCCAAGGTTCAAAGTTAAAGGTCCTGAAATCACTTTAAGGGGGTCATCGATTGTTAATCAATCTGCAGAGAATTTTAGACCTGAAATTTTTTAAATTCGGACCCTTCTTTTCAGGGGATTTACACATTTTTAAAATAGGTCCACATCGAACTTCAACCTTTGATCTATCAAAGTGGAAAAACGATATTGACCTCTGGTTTGTGTTAAAAGTCTAGGATTTTTATCCTTTTTCCAACTATCCAATAAAAAATGAGCGTCTATTATTAATTAACTTGGTCTTTTGTTTGAAGTTGTTCTTCGGTCAAATTTTCACTCATAAAAGACTTTACAAGAGATTGGACTCAACAAAATATGTTCGAAAATATCAGCCAATTTGAGTTAGACTTTTTTACGTAAGGATGGTGTGGTTGTAGGTTTTGTTTTTGAGGTTTTTCATGGCTCAAGCCCCACGCTTTTTTCTGTATCTAAGGAGTTCAGTCCCTCGACTCTGGAAAGCCTCTGCTTTCGATAAGACACACACAATAAAAAAAAAAAATTGTGAAAGGTCATTACTTTCCTGTTTTTCTGTTTTGACCCCCCATGGATTTCCTCTGACTGTATGGGTCCCTCATTCTATTACCTTTGAGTGCAATTGTAATTTTTTTTGCAAAGAGCATTGATTAATGGGGCTCTTGCTAACTTCTGCTGTAGGCAATTGAATAGTTTAACCTAGTGCTAAAACCAGCGAAAATTCGGACGGGCACACTAAAAAATTATATAATTCACTCATGAAATGGCTTTAAAGTTTAAGGCATAGTGGCAGAGTTATACGGGTACCACTGGAGATTCCTATCTAATATGAGGCTTTCCTCTGTGTGTTTCTGTAGAGAAAGTTACAAATTAGACAGTGTGTAGCTCCATCATTTAAGAGCAAAGATACAGAGCTACGCAGGTGTCATGGGGGGATTTCTGTCTAGTTTGTAACTCTCTCTATAGAAGCACACAGAGGAAAGCCTCAAATTAGATAGGAATCTCCCATGGTAAGTACCTGCGTGAATCTGCCATTATGCCTTAAACTTCAAAGTCATTTTGTGAGTTTGTGAATGAATTTTGTAATTTTTTAATGTGCTCATTGTTATTTTTGTTGGAGTTCACTCAAGAATTAACTATAAAAGCGCCTGTAGCGGAAGTTAGAAAGAGCCTCGCTATCAGGTTCATTTGTAATTCTGAAGTGCAGTCAAGATCTTGATTTCTCTCATTTTTTCAGCGTACTTACTATAGTAGTCGTGCAAACAAAGCAGCAGCTCATTTTTTACGGGCTAATGCTCACCTTGTGCAGGTACAGGTAAGAACTATTTACTCTCATCTATGTGCATATTGCATTAAAATGCTCGATAGATTTTCCTGCTTTTAATCGTCCTTTATTTGAACAGATGTTGGATTTGGATGTCATCCGATGGATGTTTGTTTATATCACGCCCCTAGAAATTATGGCCAACCACAGCTCAGCACTGAATTTTGCCTGTATGTCCGCTGGGAATACTAGCGCGCTCAACATCTCGTCTCGACGTCCTGCTCAGAAGCATGATGCCGTAGGATGCCGTCCGACGGATACTACACGGTACCGTACACCAACATCTGAAATAAGCCATGCCCACAATCTGTAAATAAAGGATGAAGGATGCCGGTCAGATATCATCGAAATCCGACATCTTTTGAAATAAAGGACGATCTTTGTTTGTCTTCAGCATTGTTTCATTAATATTTGTCCAGCTTTTGGAGTGACACAGTGACAGTATGGAGGATGATGCATTCAGGATTGCTCATTTCAAGGTTTTTATTGTCACTAACTGGAGTAGTTGAGTGGGTCCAAAGTTTGCTGCTTTTTATTGAGAAAGCAAAAGCACTCTAGTTGAGCTAAGAGCAACAGTGGTTTTGGTGTTTTTCTAGGTCTCACAGTTGTGGTGGTAAAATTTCAGGCCCAAATACATCCTTTTAATTGAGAAATTTGAGTCGCGACATCTCAACTCAAGCACTTTCTCGCAACTAATTTTGAGTGTATCTCTGGGATTGTGTGGCTGAGAAAAAAATGTAATATTACCCTTGTTCTCTGCTCATTAAAAGTACTTTCATTTTTTCTTTAAAAAAAAGAGAAAAAAAAAATTAAGACCCATCAATATTATGCCAGAGTATTGTCTTAAGGAGATTCCTTAATTTTATCTGATGTAAGGGAAATGAAAAATGAAATTTTCCTATGACCTGGATAATTTCAAAACACAGAATGAGGCTCTTGCTAACTTTTGGCTACACGTGTGTTTGAACAACTAGTGAATCTAGCTCATCTAGTGAATCAATGAGCACATTAAAAAATTATGAAATTCCTTCATAGGCCACTAAATGACTTTAAACTTAAAGGCCTGATACCGGAACTAAGCTGGTACCAAGAGAGATTCCTATTTAATTTGAGACCAATCTCTGTTTTTTTATTGAGAGGGAGAGACAAATTAGATAGGAATCTTCTATGATACCTGCATAGCTCCCTTACCTTTGCTCTCAAATGGCAGAGCTAAGCAGGTGTCAAGGGGGACGCCTGTCTAAATTGTTACTCTCTGTAGAAACACTTATAAGAAAGCCTCAAATAAGATATGAATCTCTCGTGGTACATGCGTAGCTCTGCCATTACGCCTTAAACTTTTAAAGTCGTTTTGTGAGTCTGTGTGTGAATTTTGTATTTTTTTTTTTTTTTTTTTTTTTTTTTAATGTGCTCATCATTATTTTTGCTGGATTTTACTCAAGAATTATCTTTTATTCAATCGCTCATAGCAAAAGTTGGCAAGAGCCCCATTGTTACACATTCCTCTGTCCCCTTATCAGTGGTGTAGCATGGCGGGGGGGGGGGGGGTCCAGGGGTCTGGGCCCCTCTTGACATCAAAGTTTTCTCTGCAAAAGGTTTATTTTCTATGTTTTCTAGGGAATTTTGTTACATTTTAGACCTTCGACCCTCCGTGGGACTCCTTTCAGACCCCAGAGCCCCAGTTTAAAATTTTTAGGGGAATTTTGAAATGAAATGCTTCTATGACCTAAACAATTTTAAATAATTTATTTATTACAATTAAAATTTCAGAATAATTTCAATACGAATTATCGTGCAACCAGAAGACCAACTCAAACATCCAGTACCATGGATATCATCAACCTGGATTCCGATTCTGACTTTTCACAAGTAAGAACTGTTTTCTCTCTTCATCTGTGTAAGTACAGTTGAGAACGAAAGAATGTGAGATGACTCCTGGATGTAGGCTATCTGTAGTACTTATCTCAATGATTTCAAGCATGGCAGGTGGCCTACCTAAGTCAAATTCTAAGGAGTTTTCTGACACTATTTTTATTCCCAACTGTACATCCTTAAATTAAGATTGGAATAAATCCAACTGAAACTTATTTAAAATTGAAATTGGATTTCAAAAGCAGCTATTTGGATTCGGATGTCAATTTTGGCTCTTCTTTAAGTGTATTTCCTGCAATGAAGAGAGCAACAACTGTAGCCTGTAATATTTTCGAAGTTGATTCATTGATAAAATTTCTGTGTTTAGTCGGCCTTTTTTGAACACCAATTTGAGGTTTCATTTCAAACCAATGCGCAATGTCAGTTGAATTTTTTATGCTTTTTAATTTTAGGTTTAGTGGACGGGCGTGTTCACTAGTCGTCCGCGAGACTGTGAGCATTAGGCACCTCCTCGTGGTCCCGTCCGGACGCCAAGGAGGTTGATCATCATGGATCGTCTGCTGTGAGAGGAAGCAGTTGTGGTACTGCTTCGGTCTCATAGTGGACAGAGTGGTGACATCTGATATGGTGACCAAGGTTCTACGCGTCGGTTGTGAAGTGAAGTGAGATGAAGTGAAGTGAAGTGAAGTGAAATGAAGTGTAGTAAATGAAATAGAGTGAAGCAAAGTGAAGTAAAGTGAAGTAAAGTGAAGCAAAGTGAAGTGAAGTGAAGTGAAGTGAAGTGAAGCAAAGCGAAGTGTTGAAATGGAGTCAAGTCAAGTGAAGGAAAATAAGGTGCAGTAATGTGAATGGAATAGCATGATGGAACTGTCTAAATATTGCTTCACAGAAATGATGGCGCATTATGTATTCTTGTATACCTACCTCAAAAATATTAAAATTATGATTGCTTTTACATTTATGAAGGAGAATATTATGCGGTCCAAGAGGCAGTTACATCGTCCGAGTCATCTCAAGAAGCTGCATTGAAATTAAGCTTCAAGAACGGGAGTGCACAGGCAAATGCACGGTAGTCCAAGTTGATGAGGTGATGGACCATGTCGGACTGCGACAATGTGCTGCAAAGTGTTGACCGCAAATGCAAACAGAACTACAGGGACAGTAAATGATCCAAGAGTCATGGATGGAGGAAGCCCCAAGCGGATTTCTGATTATGATGGAGCTCATGGAAGAATTTAAGCTGAGCCCAACCATAGACAGGTTGTCAGTCAGAAGTCTCAGTTGGTTGGACAGGCCTTTGATGGAGGGAGTCAAACTAAGCAAGTCATCCGTAAAAGCAAGAATACATGAGCATTGGATGGAGCCAGGAGAGTTAACCGAGTGCAGTGTATCTGGGCAGCAGTGGAAGGAATTGCTTATGTAGAGCCTAGATAAACTAGTAGCCAGAGATCGAGCAGTCTACGTCACGTCAAAATGAGTGTCGAAGAACGGTGTTCGCTGTCCCTTCCACTGAATGCAGACCTTCCCTCTGAGATACTTCTAGAGGCTTTTCTGGAAGTCAGACATTTGGATATTAGAGATTTCTGCAGTGCTGCTCAGCAAGGAAGGAGCGGTATGATCAATGCTGCCAAAGCTTTCTGCAGATCCAAAGCAGCGACAGCGTGTTCTGGAAGCATTATGTTGCTCAGCTAAGAGATGATGGACAGTGGAAAGATGATCATGTATGATGCATGGTTGCAGGAAACTGGCCTAATATGCGGGAAATGCGCCTCTTTCTGATGGAACTAGATATGGAAGTGGATTTTGCAAATACAACCGGGGCCACAACCATTGAAGAACTTGGATCATGAGAAGGGTGATCCTGGGAAGAGGAGACGCAGTAAAAGTTGGTGTGAAAGGGAGCAAAACAGGCAGCTACCACCCGAGAAATTTTGCAACTGTTAAATTGCCAGGGTCGCATGGCACGATTCCTAAAGGGAACTGCATGGTAACGCGAAATTTGAATGTCACTGGGACTGGGACTTTCGGACGGAAAACAAACTGACTAGTAAAGATCGAATGTGTGATACAGGGGGTAAATGCCGTAAAACATCGTGAGGTTGCAGGATGTTTCAGGGATGAACCGTTTACAGAAGATAGAAAATACGCGATTTCAAGTGATAGGTACCGTGATCCGAGGCGTGAAGAAGACCTAGATGGGCGGAAGGCCCGGAAGCATTGGCCGGCGACCATGATTTGGGTTGTGCTGAGGAGACAGGTGGAAGAAGGGGAGGGGGAGGGAGCGTTGCTGATGCAAATGATGAGAGGTAGAGGTATATTCTATCATGGACAATGATAAGAAATGAGTTGAGTCACCCATAATACTTAGCACTGCAGTGGACCTCCCAATACCTTGTGCACTGCAGGAAGACCTTCCTTATTCAGGGTGTTCCGCACTGTGGCGGTATCCCGGTGTGTCTTTCCGCATCCTTTTCCCTTCTTACATGTTCAGGCCTGTCGTTCGCTCTGAAATATGGGCATAAGAGCTACCTCCGAAAGCTAGGGCGACAGAACCTTATCTATCTATCTATCTATCTATCTTTTTAATTTTAGGTTTAGTTCACTTTTTTTATTTATTTTTTTTTATTATCATAATTCTTTCTATTTTTACATTTCTCATTTTAAAACTCTTATAATTTTTTTTCTATGTTCACGAACATTTTTTTTTTTAAAATTCTGGAATTACAAGGTAGGAAATTGTCTTCCACTTTTTTTTCTTATTTTTTTTAACCTCTTGTTCTCTGTTAGGAAATAGAGTATAAAAAAAAGAGGTAAAAATTGTCGTAAAAAAATGCATATTTTAATAAAACAGAAAATAGCTCATTCAGTTATTAAAAACAAAAAACAAGCTTTTAGATGTTGTTCATTGTGAAATTTCAAATTACTCTTACTTTGTTAGTTAGAAGTCTCCATCTACTAAATGAGCTGAAAAAAATGTTCATAAAGATTGCATGCTCATTTTAATGGAAGGAGCAAGATATAACCCGCGAAGCAAACATTTTTGTAAGTCATATTTGGTCTCCGTGCTTTGCAAAGAAAATCTCAAATCTTATCTCTATCAGAGAAGGTTTTTTTCTCAGTATAAGGATTGGGTTGGTCTAAAAAATCGAGGATCTCAGTACTTTTAATAAATTACTGATGATCCTAAGACAAATTTCTATCCTCCAAATCCAGAATCCTCCATGTTTTTTATCACTAAGCTGAAAGAATTCAATTATAATAAGGTGGTGTAGCCTCACTCGCTTTGCTTTTTTCCTTTGGCTTTTTGACTTATACCGTTTTAGGGGCTACTGCCACTTATGATCAAAAACCCTTTTTGTACCAAATGAAATAAATAAATAAAACATTTTTTTCTGTATCCATTTTAAAAACTGAGGCAAGTAAACCGCCCAGGCATGTTTTCGGACACTGGTGTGCGGTGGATATGAAATTGAGGCAGGCAATACTTGTTGCAAAAATGAGTGAGTGTTCAGAGAAGCCTCTTCAGTGGCGTACGCAGGATTTTTCTTGGGAGAGGCTTGCACCGATAAATGTTTGACGGAAAATTATTCCCTCCTTCCCCTCCACTCTCAAAAATTGGAGATTTGGGGGGGGAGCTTTAGCCTTCTTAACCCCCCCCCCCCCCCCCGGTGTAAGCCACTGCTCCTCCAAGAAGAACCTTCATCTTCTACTTTCTAAGCGCGGGTTTAGTCAATTAATGGAGAAATTATTAAAAATTAGTAGGTATATTTGATCATTTTGAATAATTTAGGAATTCTTAGTGCAGTGTGTCTAGAGTCCCTTGATGGAAGTTTCGTTCGGGAGGACTGACATGAGCTCAACGAGGTCTAATTGGCTGTTGATTTAACACAGGCAGCTCTATAAAACAATTTCATTTAGTGGCAACTCCTGGAGACCAGAGGAGTCAATTTGCTCTCTTGCCGATATTAATTTTTTGACTCCTCTAAAGCTCAATGAAGCGTCGCGTCGGTACTCTCTAACCAAATTTCTATCAAGGGGCTCTCTGTGTTGCGTGCCACAGCATGCTTCCATTTAGAAAAAGCTTTCAGCGTTGCGCGACCAATCCATTTTTTTATCTCATCGGACTTATGAGACATCTTTTTTGTAAATATTGTCATTGTTTCTGATTTTCAGCCATTTGATCGGTTACACGAACGGACACATGCTCAACAATCTACAAATCTTAAATTAACTGCGGAAGAGATTGTTGAGTTGGATGGGATTACAGCTGAAATGTTCGATGATGAGTTTTAAGGATTCCATTCCTATCAATGTTGATTTTATGTTCATTAAAATTTATGTGCTTCTTTATTTTCAAATTTAATTATTTAAAAAAAAAAAAAAAAAAAAGAAGAAGAGAAAAGAAGAGAAAAAGTGTTGAGTAACAAAATGCAGAATGTTATAAACAAATCTGTTTTCTACTTTTTATTTTCTTCACATTTTGAAAGCGGTTTTGTAAAGTAGATCCTCATTATTGTAATCTATTTCTTTTCTATTTTTTTTTGTTTTTGTTAATCTATCTTTGTATTTTTGTTGTATATCTATTTCTGTATTTTAGTAAAAAAAAAAAAAGTGTGTTACGTAATGAAACTAAAAATGATAGAAATTAATCTGTTTTCTACTTTTCTTTTTTTTTTACATTTCGAAAGTGGCTTTGTAAAGCAGATCCTCATTTTTGTAACCTATTTTTCTATTTATTTTTTTGTTGTAAATCTATCTTTATCTTTTTGTTGTGTATCTATTTTTGTATTTTAGTAAGATAAAAAGTGTGTTAAGTAATAAAACCATGAATGATAAAAATGAATTTGTTTCTACTTTCCGTTTTTTCCTTACGTTTTGGAAGTGGTTTTGTAAAGCAGAAAATTGCCAATTGAGAAATTGAAGAGGCGGTTGATATCCATTTCAATTGTGGCTCTCCGCTGATAGAAGTTTAACAACCAGAAGTCTTTCAGTCGTGCATATCTTGATGCCCCCTCCGCAAATGGACAACAAGCACCCCTTCCATTTCTTAGTTAGCAATTTTTTTGACATTGATGTTGGGGGATTTTCCTACATTAGAGGCAATTCTGAGAAGCTTGCTTCTTTTGTGATCCAGATATGCACAAAACCAATACATTTTGGTGAAAATTCTGTAAGTATTTTGTCCTCAAACTTTATAAAGTACTTTCAGCCTGTTCCACCAGCAGACTGATCATTTACTTCATTGTTAAAGCGATCGTTAGGATTTTCTGTGAGTGACCTGCTTCACTCTTTTTAACATCCTAGACTGTAAAATCAACACATTTGTTTAATCTTTTTTTCTGCGTAGTGAAAGCTTGCCAGGTGATTTGAGACACCCTGTAAACCATGATTATGGAACTTGGGGGGGGGGGGGGGGTTGGATGTTCCTTGAACGTTCATCGCTTCTGAGTCTTGTTCAAACTCTGCCAATGTGCTTGTCAAAACATTCTGGAACGCACAGTCACGTTTTTGTCATCATCCCTCAACCCAGATAGCATTCAATCTCCTGACAATGTCCGGACAAAATCCGACATCGTCGGGTATTGTCAGAATATTCTGTGGATATCCTCACAAAATCAGACTATTTCGGATATTGCCAGGATATCCTCAGAATATCTTGGGATGATTCGGTAAAATGTAAAGTCTTCGAATAATTTACAGATATTTCTTTTTTTTTTTGGTGGCATCTCACATCATCAATATTTATTATGGTAATGTGTGTTCTGTGGTAACCCTGCAGGCAAACTCAGAATGAGAATATTCTCAGAATATTCCAGCCAGAATATTCCGCCGAGAATATTCTCAGAATATTCTTTACAGTAGGTAGGTATATTTACCTTCAAAGACAATTTTATGGGGAAAAAAATCTGAAAACACACTAGGATATCCTGGGGATATTCTCCGATTATTCCGCAGAGAACGCTCTCAATGATTCTACTTCCAAGCGCTACCACTAGATAGCGCTCGCCTCCTTTCAATCTAATATCTTTTCCTTTTTGACTTTTCTAATTTCTCTTTCAATATTTTTCTTTAAATAAATTTTATTACAAGGTGCGTTTAATTGTTTCCTATAATGTCAAGAAATCGGGTTTCGATAATCTTCAGATTTGTAACGTAAATTTTCATTTGAACTTCAAATTCTCAAAGTTTGGAACTGAATTGATTTAAGTGCGTCCGCGCCTTCTTTCTCGTCATTCAAAATAACTACGACTCATATTGTTAGTCTGTTTCGTAGCTCTCTACTAATCTTCTGAGCGAATTACACGCCTCGTGATTAAGATTAGTCTACCTGCAGTAAAATCTGCACGGATTTACCTAATGGGGGATCCTGGAGTAAATAGAAGTTCCATTCTCGGATTTCAGAATCCATTGGGATAGAACCTTTGATGTGTCTTTGGTTAGTGACTAATCGGGTAAAAATATTGCTTGAATTGCTCTCGGCGTTGATTGTTGATATCCGGAAAATATCATGAGGATTTGCAAATATCGTAAGGATATCTGTAGGATATTCGACTATCCTACAGATATCCTCAGAATATCCTGAGGATATCTAACCGAATTTTTAAAATCTTCGTGAGATATCCGCTGGATATCTGCGGGTGTTAGGATATCCATAGGATATTCCACGGATATCAAAGGTGTGCCAAATGAATATCCGTGGAATATCCTATGGATATCGCCGAATATCCATAGGATATCTTAAATATTTGTTTGGATATTCTCAGGATATCCTATAGATATCCGTCTGCTATCTGGGAATACGCATCTGAAGGCGGGAACAGACTAAAACCTCTTGAAGTGGATCGGCGCTCTTTTGTTTCCCATGCGCGTTTTTGAAAATACGCGGTTTTTTCGTGCATCGTCGACCCCATTCATCGGGTAGATGAACCGGTGCCGCGATGTCTGTGCTGAGGAATTGAGGTTATGTTTTCCTAAATAAACAAATATAAACTAAAACGAACACAATGTCAATCTTCTGTCTACTGGGAGAAGTTTCGGAAAGTGGTCCGGAAGAATAATAATAATTTCTTCGTATTTTTTCAACATTCGTTGCGAAGTAAGAAAGTCCCATTATCTCTGAAGTGCGTGACAAGACAGTGTATTTATCCTGTGTAATGTGATCTTACGAAGATTCATTCACCTTGAAATCCCACTTCTCAAGTTTTTCGGGATGGTTCTTTTTCCCTTTCACGGTGATTTAAATCACCGCTCTTCTTGCCGATATAGCTGAAAGTAACTTCCCGTTTCAGTCATGTAGTGCCTTTCAACTCTTACCAACTCGTACTCTTACTCTATCTCTTGATCGTCATGTACCGCCGCAAGTTCTTTTCTGTCACCAAGAATTTTGATCATTTCTTAAGAAATTTATGGGTTTCGAAGGATCTACCTGTGCAACTGTGCTGTTTTTCCAGCGATACTACGTCACATAGTAAAGTCCTTGATTTCAGCACCAAAATCAAGGATGGTCCTTCCTTGAAAGATTTTATTACCGACGGAGGCGAAGGTGACGGTGATGTTGCTGCAGAAGATTTATCTCTTCAGTATTCTCCGTATCTCCAGAGTTCAGATTGGTCTGGGCATGGGAAGAAAGGTAACTGTCTTCATCTTATCTATTATTTGTCTGAATTTATCTTCGTTGCATCGTCAGGTAAGTCTACTTAAAACCATCTACAAATTCACTATTGAGTAGACGGCTTTAGTGCGAAGTCAATGGTTAGCCAACAATCTGAACAATTCACTCGGCAGGTCGCAATCGGTTGTGACAAAGCACGTGTAGCGTTCCAAACTATCTAAACTGTCTCACTCACTCGCCCGTGACCCCCATGTACACCCATCTCTTTCTAGTTTCAAAATTTGTGTACAGGACCTTGTTTTACGACATATTATTATCAAAAGCGCATTATAATGCTTCGAGGAATTCATTTCTACCAAAAAATTTCTCAAAAGAAAAAAAGGAGCATGTTATATATTAGCATTTAGGTGCTGCCATCTATCGGCAGTCTTGTGTAACTAAGGTAAGAACTATGGGCCGCTCTGGGCATCAGGGGTTGTACATTCGGATAATAAACGAGTCAGTCCGCTAATCGGAAGTCGTCTTGTCTTTTATCAACCGTCTATTCTCTATTAAGCAGCTTTGTCTAATTAAGCTTGTCGCCGTTCTAAAATTTTCTATTTTGCTGTTTCCAGTTTATTTTGATGTCTATGGTTGTCAAATGAATGTTAATGACACAGAAATAGTTTGGTCTGTGTTGAAGTCAGCTGGATATGAAAAATGTAACTCTAAACACGAGGCCAATGTTATATTAATGGTCACTTGTGCAATCCGGGAAAATGCAGAAAATAAAATTTGGACCAAACTCAATGACTATCGCAGAATAAAGAGGGCCAAGAAGAAGAATACGTTCAAAATTGGAATTTTAGGTATGCACATGGTTTTTTCTATCTTTATTACTGATTACGTTTGCTCATCCTAACTTTTTTTACTGTTCTCTAATCATGAAACACTTTCTGAACATTCATTCCCCATTAGAGGCACCATTGTTTCCCGGCTGCAATTCGCCCGAAATTTTTGAAACACCTCAAATTTAAGTCCTGACCCGCATCAAGTACCTCAGGAGGCTTTGCTGTTTTTAAAAATGCCGCGCGACAAATAGCAAAATCTGGATTTTTTTTGCGAAATTGGCTAATTATCTCGCGAGTCCACAAAATTTTCGCGAGTTGCTGAGTTGACAAAATCTGCTATTATGCAAGTTCAAAAAAACCCGGGAACTTCTTTCAATCTCAATTAGGCGCATCGCATAGTGTATTTAACAGCTGAATTTATCAATAGGAAGAACAGGGTTATAACCCTAGTCTTGAGGAGGGTTTTAACCAAAGAAACTTGCGCTGGCCAAAATTTCAAGCCCAATTTTGCATTGCTGACCGCTCAATACCTTTTGTTCTCCTTCACTATCTAGTAAGAGCGCCTAAAACCTGTCACTTGTTGTGTCACTGGTAAAAAAACAACAAAACTTTGTTGCCTTGCTGAAAAAAAGCTTTAAACACTGAAGTTGAACTTGACAAAGTCCTCATTTTCATGATGAAATATATATTTCAACGTGACGGAATTAGGGATTTTAACTAGACGATAAAGTGAAGCCTCTACTCATCACTGTCTCTCTCTTTATTCTTTTTTAAATAAAACACGTTGTGGTGTTACACAGCAAGTACTTCAAAGCCTTTGTTGAATTAACTCAAAACAGAAAAGTAGAGTTTAAAGACGCAATAGAATGCACATACTTAAAGCACATAATTTCCCTAAAATATGTAGAAAATTGGCATGGATGACAAATCACACGCAGGAAGTAAATCTTGTACTCATCTTGAATAAAGCAAAATATATGCAAAGCTTAAGGATTTTACATAAAGTGCTCTGACCAATGGGGCAGTTGCATTAGTTGCAAGGGTCTGAAATTTAAATTTTTTTAAAGAAAATAAAATTCCTTAATGAGCTGAGAAGAAAGATGCGTTTGGTTTCTATTTATATCCCATTGTTCTGAAGATGAGATTTTGACCCAAAATACTTTGTTTTAAGTGGGAATTCCGTGTACTGACATCACTACGCCCATGACTATTTACAACTTTACAAGCGTGTATCTCCAAAACCAGGACACTTGGGAAAAAACCAAAGGCATCATTGTTCTCAGCTCAACAAGTACTATCATTTTCTTTATAAAAAAACACAAAATTTCAGACCCTTGCAACTGCCCCATTGAGCTTAAGTCTCAACTCCTTAGCCAAAGAGGACTAAGTTTTTCAAGAGGAACCTTGCGACTCAAATGAGACTTGTATGCCAAAAGTCTGATATATAGTGTAAATCATTGTTATTTCATACCTGATAAATTGTAAAATATAATCACATGGATCCAATTTGTACCGTATAAAAAACCTTTTACTTTTTACCGCATCTTCTGCCGAAGAAAGTTCTTCTATTCTCTGTACTTATTACAGTTTATCATTTTCCAGGTTGTATGGCAGAGAGACTCAAGCATAAAATCTTGGAGAAGGAGCAGGCTGTGGATGTGATTGCTGGCCCCGATAGCTACAAAGATCTTCCAAGACTCCTTGCTTCAACGTACAGTAATAATCAGTCTGCAGTGAATGTCCTCCTATCTTTAGATGAAACTTACGCAGATGTTATGCCCGTTCGATTGAATGAAGATTCAGTATCAGCATTTGTGTTAGTATTTTTAAAATATTCTTTATTAGCCATGAACAATTTTCTTTTGCCTTAGTAATGACATTTGAAAAGCCTTTTCTGCAAACGGACGTAAGGTAAACATACCGGCACGCGGCATCGTACCAGTACGCGGAAATGTACTAGTATGCAGCGATGTACCAGTATGCAGCAGCTACTTTGCAATTTTGTAAAAAAAGAAGGGCAGTTGGTGCTTCTTTTTAATAGTTATCGTAGTTCCTGAAAGTAGACAAAGAGATCAGCACAAGGACGCACAATATGTCCCCTTTCTTCTTTAGGCGTGATTTTTTATCCATCCGGGGTCCACAGTACTTTACTTGGAGTCTTACGGAAGACTGTGGATGTAAAATACTTTCTTTTTGTCGTGGCTTTTCGGGGTTTTTCAGGCACAAATTGTTAAGAAAATTTATTTTGAGCAGAGTATGCCAAAAAAAAAAAAAAATGTTGGTAAAACTCGTCCATAAAGGACCACATAATCGCGATTAATTGCCCACAGTGGTTCGCACCGTCCGCAAAACTCTGTAAGACTCTGTGTGGACGGTTGCGGACATAAAAAAAGACGACTTTTTTATGCGAATTTAATGAAGCTGCTGGTTACCGGTACGTTGCCTTAATGTGTCTGTGTCTCTGTGTTTTCCTTTAATGTTTCGCAAAATTTTTAAAAAACGTCTGTGGATCCTATCTCGATTCCAGGGAGTGTTTTTTCAGTCCATTTTTTAAGTCTCATGAATGTAAGTTTTCTATCTATTACCGGATGCGATAATGAGAGTTCTTGTGTAATGAAGAGTCTTGCTATAATTTCTGATT
This sequence comes from Trialeurodes vaporariorum, assembly GCA_011764245.1. NCBI lineage: Eukaryota > Metazoa > Arthropoda > Insecta > Hemiptera > Aleyrodidae > Trialeurodes > Trialeurodes vaporariorum. Next base: position 36,324,892 of record VMOF01000379.1, on the reverse strand, counting down.
GGCTGCTGGATTTTAGGCTGTCACGTAGCTCAAGGAGGAGTTCTCAAAACTCAACTACAATAATTACTTGTATTTTTTTTCTGCTTGAAGGAGCATTTTTGAGTACATGAAAACTCAAACCTCTGGTATCTTTTAGGTACTCGAACACCTCTAGCTAATGGTAATAGATCATACAAATCAAGTCTGCTTGTTTATCAATGTTTAAATGTCTTAATCTCTTTTTGACAGATCAATCATGCGTGGCTGTGACAACATGTGTAGTTATTGTATAGTTCCTTTTACTCGTGGTCGAGAACGGTCTAGACCTTTGGAGTCCATTAAGGAAGAAGTAAGGCAATTAGTAGGTCAAGGTGTAAAAGAAATTATTTTATTAGGTAAGCCCTGCTGATCATTTATTTTCTTTATTAGCATATTGTAGCATGACCAGGGGTGCAAAATGTGCTTGATCTAGCAATCTGCAAATCGCGTGAAAGTGAGAAAATTTCCTCACTTTCCCAGAAATTTTTGAGACTTTGAGGAATTTTGTCCAGTTTTTACGTTCTCACTACGAACGAAGTTAGAAATTGAGAAAGTATTGCGATGGCGCAGATTTCTGTGTGTATCCCAGTATAACTTTAAAACCAATGGTCCATGTGCATCTAAATTTTGCAGAAAAGTTGCTTTCAACAATCTTCAGAGGGACTTATTTTGGTTTTTCTAAATTTTAAATTGTTAGCAAGTCATGGTCGTCATGGAGAATAAAAAGTTTCCATTAAAATCAATAGAAAAATGGGTAAAAATATGGAAAAATCGGAATATTTTGAATGTAGCTGTTAGAATTCTGATGAAAATTTGTAAAACATCATGCAACCAGCCTACTGTAAAATTAGCCCCTGGAGAAGGGGCTGGAGGTCTCCCCTAGAATATTAAAGGGGGGTCAGGGGGTCTCCCCCAGAGTAATAAAGGGGGGTCTGGGGGTCTCCCCCAGAGTAATAAAGGGGGGTCTTGGAATTTCTCCCCCTAAAAAATATAAGGGGGTCTGGACTGTGTGGGTCCTCGCAGATTAAGTTTGATGTGAGAAAGGGTTCGTGGGGAATACCCAACAGTTTTTTTTTTTTTTTATGACGGTAAGATTTTCCCGGAAAATGGCCTCAAAATTTTAAATTATCGGTCTTTTTGTGTAAGTCCGTATGATGTTAAAATATTGAAATAAGCAAAACAAAAAAGTCATCCTTTTTCCAATCTCTGTGAGAAAATTTTACCAGAATTCTGTGAGGAAAACGTCGTGAATTGCGTGAAACTTTCAACTTTTTGGAACGTTTTGAGCCCCTGTTATGACTTTGAAACAAAACTCAGAGAAATTGCACCTATACTAGTGAGCTTTCCTCGCTAGCAGCTACGCGGTTTGACCTCCTTCAAGATGTGGTTTTCTAATTTAACTGTGAATAAAATGGGGAAACACGTGTTATTGTACTGAATTAAAGATTTTGATTTTTTCCCCTCCAATGTTAAAATTCAGTTTTGTCGTTTGCTGTGAAGCACCAGTAGAAAGAGCCATAGTTCTATGAGGACTGAATTATTGCAAGTTTGATGGTGTGTTATTCAATCACATTTTTGTTCTTTTTTTTTAAGGTCAAAATGTAAACAGCTATCGAGACTTATCGTCAGAAGCGCACTCTTTCCCTCCGGAAACAAAATTAGCAAGTGGATTCAAAACCGTGTACAAACCAAAGAAAGGTGGAGTGAGATTTGCAGAGCTCCTTCACCAAGTTTCTCAAATTGATCCGGAAGTTAGAATTAGATTCACCTCACCTCATCCCAAAGATTTTCCTGATGAGGTATGCCACATTTTATTTTTAAAAAAGTGGAAAGTTCATTTTCAATATTCCTGTTTTGATACAGCTGTCCTATTAAATGAGGTACAAGCAAAAATTACCATGAGCACATTAAAAAATTGAGGACTTAACCGGAAGAATGGCCCATTAGCCAAACAGGCGTTTTGAGAAAAACACAAAAAAAAAATTCAAAGGACTGTAACTGCTTGAATTTTCATTATAAAAGAAAAAACTGTTTAAACAGAAATAGGGCATACTGTTGCCGATATTCCACTGCCAAGATTAAAAATTTAAATAAAATTAAGGGTTAATTACAAGTAGTTTTCAAAATTGAATTAAAGGTCCCTCTTTCGGAAAGATTTTTTTGTCTGTCCTTTGTTGAACTAAGTAGTCCTAGCACTAATGCACAGGCAGTACTTGTACATCCTGGCCTTTACAAATACAGCAAATGGGAAGGAAGTTCATCAACATCTTTGGCAACCAATGAACTAATGGCAATTTTTGCAAGGACTTACTTGTAAGTCTTTGGCCGTGTAAGTGTTAAAATTGCGCACAGAATGTTTCAAAGAATTTGAGAAACTCGAAAGAAAGGAGATGATAGCTGTTAGCAAAATTTTAAGAACCCCAAGTTAACCCATTGACATGTATGGACGAGTCTGACTCGTCCTCGGTCTTCCGGGATGAATATGCTTCGACGAGCTCACTCGTCCAGTTACTAAGCAGCCTATAACGTTGTAGTTCTCAGTTCTCCGAGAGATAGCACCACGGGCATTGATCACGGGGAAATCAGAGACACGGTGGCTAACATTTTACAGTTTTTTTCTTTCTTCTTACATTGGTAGAACTAATATTAGTCGTGAGAACTTAACCTCAAAATTTTCTCCAATTCTGTAAATAAATATAAGCGCTCGTGTCTCTGTTACCAATGTTATGTGTAAATCTCATTGTAAAGTAAAAAAATTACAAAAATCGTATAATTTAAAAGAAAAATCAAAAAATTTCAAAAATTGGCGGGGGAACTGTTGAAAACTTAAAATAACATCAAGTATAAGAATGGACGTTTTACCCTAAAATTCTTCAGTATTTTCTTCACAAGTCAAAAAAAAAAAAAAAAAATCATGAAAATTATGAAAATGGGCTGAGGAACTGTTAGAAACTGAAAATAACAAAAGTTAATTAGTATTTCTGGGCGCGGCGGGCTAAAATTAATTCACATGTCGATGAGCTAACTAATTTCTTCCAACCAAAGCAGCATCAAACTTTGACCAAAAGTCCTATGAAAGCCCTTGATTGAAAGATTGAGCTTTTTTCTTCCCTTTTCCTCCCTTGCTATCATAATGAATGATAGTATAATGACCAGTATTGGTATTTTCTGCTCTTTTTTGCCTTTCAGTTCTAGAGAACTTTTTGCTGTTTTGCAATATTGCGATTACTGGAACTCGAAAAAATTGGCAAAACTCAACTCGACCCTGAATTTCAATACTCGAACACCTCTCCTGAAAACCTTCCATTTACTTTTCCTTTTATTCTATTTCAGGTCATAGATGTCATCGGAAGTCATAAAAACATCTGTAAAAATCTTCATTTACCTGCTCAGTCTGGAAATAGCATCATTCTTGATAGAATGAGACGAGGTTACACTAGAGAGTCGTATCTCGAACTTGTAGACCATATTAAAGGAAGAATTCCAAATGTAGCTTTATCCTCTGATTTCATCTGCGGGTTCTGTGGGGAAACAGAGGAACAGTTTTGTGATACTCTGAGCTTGATGGAGATTGTGCCCTACAATTTCGCATACGTGTTCGCCTATAGTATGAGAGAGGTAATATCTTTTGTTTAAAGTGATTCTTCAGCGTTTGGTGGGACAAGAATTTAGTTTGTTCACTTCTTTCAAAATCAAGGAAGAGTGAGGCTGCTCATGTTCAGTCAATGGGTTAAAACAATGTATTTTGGTTCAAAATTGCATTCGTGGAACTGTGAAACCTAGTTAGAAACCAACGGCATCCTTGTTTTCAGCTCATGATGTCCTTTCATTTATTTATACATGGTTCATTGTTCAAGGATTTTTAAGGACATTCAACAAACAAAAACGGAGTATTTTTTATATCAATATTCCAGAGGCAGAGAAAACACAGGAGTTCTCACGTAACGGAGCACGAACCAGAGGAGAACTCTGAACAGTATACAAAAAAATAAAAAAGTTTCCGCCAACTCCTATATTTTTTCTCACGACTTACAACAACAACCAAAATGACTTGACTTTCCTTAAGCACACAAACAAAATTATCAACAAAATGGTGAGCTATCGAGCTGAAGCTGGTCATATTCAAGGATTTTCAAGTACAGTTGACAAATTCATCAAAATTCAAGGATATTCAAGCACATGAAAAACAAAAAATAAAATTAAGGATATTCAAGGACTTTTCAAAGCGCTACGAACCATGTCACTAAAAGAACACAAAAATTCAAAAAGTTGAAACTGCCTCATTGTAAGAAGTTTAATTTCTCTGCAACTGTGTATTCTTTTTTTGTGTGCGTATTTTGTTTAGTTTTGATTGCATTTTTTTACATCCTCTTTTTCTGCTTTTTTTTGGAAGAAAACAACTGCGCATAGGCGTTACAAAGACGACGTACCTGTTAGCGTGAAAAGAGAAAGACTAATTAGAATGACCGACATGTTCAGAAAAGGCGCCGAAAGAATTAACAAAAGATACATTGGAGACATTCAGCTTATTCTAATTGAAGGGGTGAGAACAATTTTATTTTCTTAATACAAAACTTGTTAATTTAATTTCCCTTTTTGGTAAAGGGGCTCTTGATAAATTTTGCTCTAAGTGATTGAATAGTTAATTTTTGAGTAAAATTCAGTAAAAATTACAATGAGCACATTATACATTTAAGAAATCCACTCACAGACTCACAAAATAACTTTAAAGTGTAAGGTGTAATGGTGGAGCTATGCAGATACTGTGGGCAATTCCTATCTAATTTCAGGCTAGCTTCTGTATGTTTCTATAGAGAGAGTGACAAATTAGACAGGAATCAACTCATGGCACTCAATTTTAGCTCCGCCATCTTTGCTTTTAAATGGCGGAGCTTAAATTGCTTAATTTACGCAAAAAGTTCAAATTTGTGGAACGCCGACGCCTACGAGCATACATCTGGAAGATCCTTGAGAGAAGTACATGGTTACAAGGACGATAATATGTTTCTGATACACCCTGTGCCCTGTTTATAGATGGTAGGGTTGGAAATCCATGTTTGATGAAGAGTTCTTTGCAATGTGACTAATTATAAGGTAATTTAAATAAAATTTTGATAAGGAGACTTATTTGTTTTATGAAAATTGCATCAGCAAGGGTGCTTCTTTCCCACAATACTATCCTATGTACATATATCTGAGATATGACAAGATATGAGCATGATAGAAGATAAAAGATGTATTGTGTGAGACTACTTCTACGAGATTTCTTAAGGCCCATTTTTTGCTCTGAATTTTGCTCACAAGTTCATGATTGGTTCTGTGTTTTCATTTTTGGTCATTTTTATTTGATCGAATATTTCTTTTAATTTCTGTTTTAGACCAGTAAAAGATCTGATGGCCTCTTTGGTCGCAATGATTTCAACACAAAGGTAATCATTCCTGATGGAGGATTAATCCCAGCATCTTACGGAAGCTCTGAGTTACGATCTATCAGCCCTTGTGATTACGTAGCTGTTCATGTAAGTCAAAACTTTCCAACGTTTTAACATTTTTTCATTCAAGAGTATGTATTTATGTTTGAGTATTTATCTTTTTGTATTTATTCATTAATTTATTCAAAATTCTTTCTTAATTATCTTCAACTGGTTGTTGGTCGTGCCTGATTTCATCATACCATTGGTCCGAGCTGAGCTCACCTCACTGTTTTCGTTTAAAATATGGCTTATCCTTAGATGACAAATGCAATTGCAAAAAAAAAAAAACTATAAACACTGAAAATTACTGAAAATTTGCAGTATTTCTCGGCTCTTATTTCTTTTTGTCCTCTCTACTTTACATTGACTACCAATTTCCTTCCTTCTCTAGGGTGTTTCTTACCTTTGTGTGCTGAAGGTATTTTTTTACACCTTCTGATAACTAAGAGGGGAGGGGGTTGATTTTCATCCCAACTTAAAACTATTGCTGATGGCTTAGTTTTGGATATTTTTCTAATCTGTAAAAACCATCTTGTCCAATATTCTCTGAGAAATGGTATTATGTCCAGAGACAAATAGAGACCCAGCACAAAGCTTACGACAGGTGTCCACTTTTCTGGCTCAATTTTAGTCAGAACTCATCGGAACAACAGCCAACTATTGCCCACTGTAGACTGCATAACCTGTTTCCGTTTCCGGGACCGCAAACCAATCACTGCCTTTCATTGACATTCTACATTAGGCAATGTTTATCATTGCAGCTGGTGACTCCCGAACAAAACTGTGCACGCTAAACTTGCCTCACTTTCCTAACACGGGAAGCAACCGGTGTGCAGGGTCTCTATTAAATTTGTCTTTGATTGTGTTTAATTTTTTTTCACCAACCATCTTGTCCAGTATTCTCTGAGAAATAATATTACATGTATGCATGTCTATTTTTTTTTTGCGCTGACAACACTGTTGGCTATAAGGTGAGCGCAGCGCTCACCACCAAAAAGAGCCCCCCCCATTTTTGCTGCAGCTTATTTAATCCCCCCCGACTATCTTTCCTTTCGGCACGAAGTTTCATCATTTTATCGCCAACCAAGAAAAAGTAGTAGAAGTAGCAGCAGAAGTGGGGATGTGCTTGAAACAAGTTTTCTACATAGTTTGTTTTTCTTTTTCCAGATCACGGAATCCAACTCCCAAATCTTGAAAGGGACACCGCTGTTTCATGCATCTTTGAGTAGTTTTGACAGTGACAAGGTTGAGGAAATTGTAGGATCCCTCTCCTCTGTTGTGCAACAAAGATAAGTCTTCAACTCAGCATGGAACAAAAGTTTTTTGCTATCGTGTGTGTCAGATTGTTACCAAAATAAATCAGTTTTAGCCCATCAAATGTCACTGTCTTTTTTTTTTTTAACTAATTTTTAAAGTCGTTATTTGAAGAATGAGAAAACCCTTGCTATTTGATACTGAATCAAAGCAGAATCCAATGTAAAAATGAACAATTGAGAATAACTGCAGCGTTATTGTATTCAGCCTTCATACAGCAAATGAGACAAAGGAGGAATATTGAAAGAGTAAAATACAAAACACCAAAGCACTGCAGCCGATGCCCTCCTGTCCGTTGTAGGAAGTCCTTTCCTGCGCAGGATCTACAGCATGTAGCGGAGTCCACTGTGCTCTTTCCCATCCTTGCACCCTGCCTTTCCCCCAAACTCGTTGAATGCATAAATGAATTTAATTATTTCGTTTCATCAAGTATTTTGTCATCTATTTACTTCATTTATTTGTGCATCATTGTGTTTCAACTCCTTTACAGTTCTTACTTCTTTTTTCAAAAACATCATCAGAACTTCATTACGTACTTAAGGTGATTCTATGGCAAACTCCCGGAGATTTTAATCCGATAGATCGCATTACTTGTCGCTGGCTCCGAAAATAGCCGTTTTTTGGCGGTTTTTGGCTGTTTCCTTTGCACAGACAAATAAGAGACAAAAAAACAGATCGTCAGCACCAGCGATATTTATAGCTTGATTTTTTAAGCTGAAGAGGGGCCAAATTGGTTCAGAAATAAAGATGTTTTTATGGGAGGAAAAAATCAAGTGTAACTTTGAGGTGTACCAGTAAAGATTACAGGTTTCAATTTCACCTGTAATCTTTACTATACAACTCCAAATTACACTTGATTTTTTCCTTCCATAAATACGTCTTTATTTCTGAACCAATTTGGCCCGTCTGTAGCTTAAAAAATCAAGCAAAAAAATAAAAATAACGCAGGTGCTGATGATCTGTTTTTTCGTCTCTCATTCATCTGTGCAGAGAAAACAGCCAAAAACCGTCAAAAAACGGCTATTTTCGGAGCCAGCGACAAGCAACGCCATCTATCGGATTAAAATTTCCGGGAGTTTGCCATAGAATCACCTAAACTACATAATACTTCATCACAATGCGACAACAGTACAACACTGTTAAAACTCAAACATAGTAATTCTTGGAATAACTTGGTTGTTTGTAGTCTGCATTCTCCTGCTAAGTGGAGACTCATTAAAAAATAATAAAAAAAAAAAAAACTTATTTTTTTGAAAAGTATATTACTTGAATTTAGAACAGTTATAAACATAGGAAAAATTTGCGACTGAAAACAAAATCAGAATGAATTTTGGTTATTCATGGGAAGACAGAACGAGAAGAAAAATTTGCACTTCAACGAAAGAAAAAGAATGAACTCGATTAAAAAGGACTGAGCCGAGTTAAAAATCATCAAACATATCCGCATCGATCCCTTCTAAGACACTCGTCAAAACTGTCATATCTTCATTGTTCATTTTTGAGCTACTACAGATCATTGTTTTGTTCTCCGATGGGGGTTCCGCTGTTTTTACCCCACTATTGTCTTTTGATACAATCGATGCAATATTTTTTGTGGCAATACTTTCTCCCGCTGATAATCTTGAATTAAGAATCCCCGAGCCGGAGGATATTGAATTGTGACTGAGGCTCGGCTTTGAATGATTCGGAACTTTGGAACTATTCTCATTGCTCTTCGAATTTAAATCTATAGAACGCGAATGCATTGAGCTATTCTGATTTGTACTTTGATAGGAATTGATAGGAAAAGGACTAGGCACATTACGTTTGGGGAACATATTGGTCTCATGGCAAGGACGTTTCGTTAGTGGTTCTCCAAGCGAGAGAGAGGACTTTTTTAAATCTAAGGGCGGTCCCGAGTTGAACAATGATCGGGGAAGAGCATTACTTTGAGGAGTATTCTTTACAGATGGTGAATTGCTAATGGAGTTTAAGGTTATGTTTTTCCATTCGTTTATTTTATTGACGACTTCTTGAGTTGTTACTGGAAGCACTTCGATTTTGGAACTTGAGTCTGCAAACAGAGAACGGAAAAAATTGACTAAGTGTGAAGAAGCAAAGAAAACTGAAATGGGGCACTTGCAAACTTTTGCTATATGGGATTGAAGAGTTAATTCTTGCATAAAAACCTGTAAAAATGACGATGAGTAGGTACACTAAAAAATCAGGAAATTCACTCTCAGAATTGGGCTTAGTGGCGGCGAGATGCAGGGATCATGGGAGATTCCTATTTAAACTAAGACATGTCTCTGTGTTTCCTCATTAGAGCTGGGGAAAGAAAAGAATGGACAAATGTCAAATACTGATGAGTTCCGAATCATCATCACTCAACACCTTTCAGCCTGCATTTCAAATATAATGTTTGATGACTGTTGAGCTCACCAGACTTTGACATTTCTACATTTCTCTTTTCTTTCCCCAGCTCTAAGTCACCGACAACGTTAAGCAACTGCTCCATGATGTCTCAGTGATACCGGCCATTGATAATAAACTTATTCGACACGCTTATTTTTGACGTTATGAGACTTTCTCCGATACTTTATACCGGAGAAAATAGTCTTATGACACACACTTAGAAATTTAAATAGACAAGAAAACATGCATTTTCAAGGTAGCAAGACGCCTTAAAAACGGAAGAATGCAAATTGCTGACATTTTTTTCTTTGGCAACGCCTTCAAATTTGGAATCGACTTAACTCAGAGCATCAACTCTTTTTTTATGGTTACCCTGTAACACCCACCGTCTTGTAGAATTTCTAGTGGAAAGAAAGAGATATTACTACCTGACGGATAAATGACTGCAATATTCTTGACACTGATGTTCAAATACTGTTGCCGTGCTGAAACACCTGCGCTGTAAACTCCAACATGACGCAATATTAGAACACTGCCAATGACTAAATATTCACAAAATTGGTCCCACGCCTCTCTGTGCAAGGTTCCATGAATTTCTCCTAGAAATAAAAGGAAACAGAGCAACATTCCATGCTTAAACAGGCTGTTTGGAAAGTTTAGAAAAACCGCAAAATCCAAGAACGTCAGCTCCTGAAAAAATTTTTTATGGATTTTTTAAGCCCAAAATGAGAAAAATTGGTTGAGAATTAATGCCTCATTGCTGGAAATTCATCTTGCCAAAAGCTTGGTGCATGTGATTGATGCTATGCCTATCTGCCTCACTCGCACTCATTGAGGCTTGCGGGAATTTTCATTTTAACCCTTTCCATCACAGTGCACACATGTGTGTACAGGGTTTAACATGGAGTCTTAGGAGATTTTGAAAAAATAGGGATGCACGTCAATTTAGATGAGAAAAGTTCAAGTAGTTCAATGACATGGATCCAAGATTGATGTGACTACTTTTTCATAATGCTTGTCTCAAAGGGTTAAGTATATCTAGACTTTATTTTTGAGTATTTCAGCTTGAAAATTTCGAAGTATCATCCTGAAGTATGCTCGCAGGTGCTTACGTTCCTCAAATTTGTACTTTTCGTACAAATGTGTTTCGTAATCATCAATTTTAGCCAAAGACTGTTAATTTCATGAGCAGTGCGACGTGGTGTCCACAGTTAGAACCAATTGGCCTTGGAATCATCTTAAAAAAGAAATAAATAATCAGCCTGCAACACCCATCAGAAAAGCTATGCTGTAAACTGCAAAAAAAAACAACAACAAAAACTTGAGGACTACTTTTTTCAACATAGGTAATACAAATAAAAAAATAAACGGTAGGGAATACCCCGAGAACACTTTCTCACGTCAAATTTAATCTGGGGGAGGCCCCCAGACCCCCTATAATACTGTGGGGAACACCCCAGACCCCTATAATATTCTAGGGGACACCCCTAGACTCCCCTATAATATTCTGGGAGAGACCCCCAAACCCCCCTAAAATATTCTAGAGAGACCCTCAGACCCCATTTAAGTGGTTAATTTTACAGTAGGCTGGTTGCAGAATATTTTTGAAAATTTTAATGGAAATTCAAACGGCTACATTTGAAATATTCCCATTTTGCCCAATATCCTATTGATTTTGATGAAAACCTTTAATCCTCCATAACGTGCTTAAAATTTCAAATTTCAAAAAAGAAAAAAAAAAAAAAGGTCCTCGGAGTAATGTTAAAAGCAACTTCTCTGCAAAATTTGGATACATATGGAACATTGGTTGAAAAGTTATGCTGGGATACAGACAGGCAGATATTTGCGCTATCGCAATACTTTCTCAATTTCTAACTTCGTTAAGAGTGAGAGAGTAAAAAAAAAAAAGAATCAGATATTGAAATTTCTATTTGAAAATTGTAGAAAAAACAATGTACTATACCTGTAGGATCTTTCAATAAAACAACAGGCCCAGAGACTTTATCGACAGCGGAACAATCTAAACTAGTGAGTACAGCCGCTAGGAAAGGAACTCTATTTTTAACAAAATGCCGAGCAATTGCTTTTCTTTTGACCCACGAAACAGTGAAATTGTTTAAAAGACTGTCCTCCTTCTTAGCGTTCTTATAATCTTTGACCAATTGTTGCCAAGGCCCCGATTCAAAACTGACGGTAGAATTTTGGGAGCAAACACTTTTCTAAAAGTAAAAAAGATCATTAGAAACATTTATTGCAGAGAGGGTACACAAAGAGTTCTAGATTTGAAACCATTTAGAGATTTTTTCAGAAGTGTGGGCGCACCTAGACCAATAATCTTTGGAATTATTCAACATTCTTTCTCATGTTACAGAGTAAAAATTAATGAAAATGAAGTTGAGTGTTGGCTTTTCATTGAGGCATGCTTAGTCCCTCAGCTGGAAATTAATGATCAAACATGGCAAAAACCTCAAAGTTAACTTTTGTAAACAAATCGTTGAGTATCTATATTTATTGCTTGAGTCCCAACTCCCTACATCACAGAATACTACTATCATCATGGAAACTCCGGTTCATTTCGAGTCATTATTTTCTGGTCCACCATCTTGAGAAGTTCAAAACAATCCTCACATAAAGCAATGCAAATGACAGAGATAGAGATACCTCTGCCATCTGGAAAAGTCACCAAATAGACAAAAAAAATGTTTCCATTATGGGAGTTTCCATTCTAACTGTATTATTCTGAGCCTACACAGGGAGGCCAGGGAACGACTACACACCCCTCATAACTTTTTTCCGATTGCAGATAAAAACATAAGGTTTGCGCCATTCTCTCCCATCATTTTGCTGACTTAGTATGGGGGTTGCGACTCCCCCCCCCCCAGTTATATCGAAAATGAAAAACAATATTAACCTGCGGTTTCCGGCCAAAGTCTTACAATTGTATGCCTTTTCAAACGATGTATCACAAGATAGGGGTTGCTATTTGAAATTAATAAGTTACGAGGGTGGGGGGCCCCACCCCTGCACCTACTTGGGAGGGAGGGGGAGTCACAGTCCCCCTATAAAGTCAGCCCCTCTAAATGATGGAGAATGGTGCAAACCGCATGTTTATGAGGGGTGTGTAGTCACTTTCTGGCCACCCTGTATGTAAATTTAGTCAACAAATCTTAGGCTCTACGGGCACTGCCGTTGAATGCGCTTTTGCACATTTGTTGACAAACTAAAAGGCCCCAGGATGTTTCAGTATTTCCAGGAAAAATAATAAGGAAAAATTTAAAAACGCTTTCAAGCTACGTATTCCCATGAATCTGAAATAAAATAATGAATGCAATTTGGCAATTTTAATCTAAAAAGATACATGGTCTATACCTGTAATGAGGAGCAATCATCAAAATCTAGTTCTGCAAGAGGTGAGGCACTGCTATCGGAGAAAATATTGGAAGTCTGAAAAATATTGCAAAAAAAAGAATATTTCAGTACAGTACAATATGAGTCTATCCACTCTTAAGCAGGGGTTTGAACCGTGACCAAAAAGCGGTTCGGTTCGTGATTCACGGAAAGTTGATGAACCGCATAAACGGTTCGGTTCGCGGTTCAAGAAATTTTGAAAATGCAGTTCGGGTTCGGTTCGGGTTTTTGAAATCTGCTGAACCGGTTCAAACCGAACCTTCGACGAGCAAACCGCTCCGAACCGGCTCAGATGGGTCGTGAGGAACCACTCCGGAGCAATGGAATATTATTAAAAATTCACATTAAGTTCACTTTATGACAATTTACTTCCTAATTTTTTATTTTTTTATTTAAATGGTTCAAATATCGAATAAAAATAATAAAATTGAAGCAGCCAAATTATAAACTAATGCTTGTTTTAAGCAGGATAAACTGTTAAGCAGACCAGAGACCTCCTGTTTAAAGATCACTCGTCTCCAATTTACTTCAAATTTTGAACCGCATACGAACCGGTTCAGCTGCCTGTTCGGAGATTTTCAAAATATCGGTTTGGTTCGCGATTCGCAAAAATTTCTGAACCGCCCGAGCGGCTCGGTTCGCGGTTCATGAAATTTACCAAATGCAGTTCGGGTTCGCTTCGCAGTTCATGAAAATGGCCGGTTCGGAGCGGTTTACAGTTCGGTTCGGTTCAAACCCCTGCTCTTAAGAGTAGAGAATTGATGTGAAGAAACAAAAGAAGTTTGGGGAATCGGGCTCTTGCAAACTTTTGATGTGAGCTAATGAATAGTCCAATCTGATGTAAAAATCACAAAAATCTAAAAAAAAAAGTCTAAAATTCAGTGATAAACTCACATAAATGCTATAGCAGCAATATCGTTATAGCAATTTCAACGCAGGTATCATGGGAGATTCCTGTCTATTATACCATTTGCTCTACGCAAATACAGTAATATGTCTCAAATTAGATAGGAATCTCCCATGATACCTGCATCTCTCCGCCGCTAAGCTGGATTCTGAGAGAGAATTTCCTGATTTTTTGGTGCACTCATTGTCATTTCTACAGGTTTTTATGCAAGAATCAACTCTTCAATCTTCCATAGCAAAAGTTTGCAAAAGCCCCACTGTGAAATTAGATTTTTAAAGAAAATTCCGCTTTCGAAATGGAGACTGTTTGACAGTAAAATATTTAAGATTAAAAACATGAGCTCTAAGTAATAGAGGTCCTTTCAGAAGTGAATACGCACCTAGACCAATAATATTTGGAATTTTTAGAAGTTATTTTTCTTAACGCATAAAAAAAAAAAAAAAAATTGAACAAAAATTTAAACACAAGGGTGGCAAGAGTCCATAACAAACTTTCGGAGGCGATAAAAAGAGAAGGCAGCTATCCTGCATTTTTGGCCAAGCTCAGGGCTTTCCTTCTGATTAAAGCCTTCTATTCTATAGATGAGTTTATGAGTTAATAAGTAATCACTATTGTGTTGTGTCTTTATTATTACTAATGTATTGACTTGTACGATAACACTAAGATGTTCTGATGTACCCACTAATTTTTGAAAATAAAAAAATAAAAACTGAAGCGTTGGATTTTTATTGAGGAACGCTTGAAAATTAAAAGGTCAAAGTTGCAGGCAATTTTCTACTTTTATAAGAAGGAAAGAAAGCCAAACATTGATGGTGAGTTGCTCCTAATTATAAAACGAACTCTACATAAGAGTGTCTTAGACCACCCACGTAATGCTTTTATCTCTTAACGGCTGGATAAAAAGATTTAAAATTTAAAGAAGGCAGATAGGGACCCCCAACTTTTCATTTTTCTTATTTTCCAAGGTTTGTTCTGGGTTACCAAGAACTTTGGCCTTAGTCCTGAGGATAAACAGTCATTTTCATCAAAGATTATGGTGTTATATTTATTCAAATTTGGATAGCTGAAAATGAAGAGAGAAGATGTAGGATAGGTGAAAGAGCCAGAGCTGCCATTTGCGTATAATCAATGGTATTTTTCAATTCATCGATGATTCCACCGGTTGAGAATTACAGTTCAGTTCAGCGTATGACTGTACTCGAAGCTGTGTAAACGAAAATACTCTGATCAGTAATCTTTTCTCAATCGGTGGAAACCTTGTTAATTAATTAAAATAACCGCAAGTTTTTTAAAGTCATCGACAACTCCACGGGTTGAGAAAAGATTACAGATGCAAGTATTTTTGTGAATTACAGTCATACACTGCACAGAACTGTTTAATCTTTTCTCAACCAGTGGAATCATTGGTGAATTGAAAAATGTCATTATGTAATTCTACGTTAAACAGCAACCCTGGAAAGAACCCTAAAAGAGGAAACATCCACATCTATCCATAATGACAAGATTTGAGACCGTCAAACCTTACGACCTCGGCAGGGACTTGAACCCAGGACCTCCGAATAGCGATTAGTTGTGCCAGCCACTGGAGCACCGAGGCCAAATATTTCACTTTCGACACTTCCAAAAGCTCTTAACCTCTTTCGGAGGAGTTTGAGGGGGTTCAAACCACATTTTTAAGTTTGCATGTAAAAATGCCCAAAAAAGCATCAAAATAAGTCAAGATTTGAAAATTAAAAACTATAGAACATGCACAGCTCTAATCAATGCTCCAATTCATTCGCTTTGATTACAAATAAGTGTAGTAAGCATACTTCGATTTTTGAACATCAGTAGCGACTTCCCCACGGAATAAAATCGATATAGCGCCAATCAGGAGGCAACAATCATCTACCCCCAACCATCTGACCAACTTAGCGCACAAAAGTTCAAGATTAACTTGATTTATCAGGTTTTAACATCCTTGTGTAATAAATCCTTGTGTAAACAAGTAATGACACAAGGTCTTTACAATCAGTTTAACGAAAAAGTAAACCATCAGCCTGCTGATCGGCTACCTCGAATCAACCATCCGTAGTAATTGTAAATCGTAGTAATCGTAATCGACCGTCCGTAGTAAGTAAGCAGAGGTAAAGGTCTGAAGTTAAAACAGAAGATTTACCCTTTTTGGCAGTAATCCAGCAGGTCCTGGGAATTTCCGTTGACATACAATAGGAGAGAACGGCACGGAAGAATTACGGCGATTGCACTGACTTTGCGGTGGCGGTGCAGAAGTCTTGATTTCTTTTTCAGCGGGAAAAGATGTTTCATTTTTCTGTTTACTTGAGGATGTCTCTGCTCTAGATTTTGTTGAAAAATTGGGTATGTTTTCTGACTCGATTATTTGAGGTTCTGACAAAAAAATGAATGAGGTTAGTGAAATGACACAGAAATATAAAGACTGGCTGAAATACATTATTCTTTTCATAGCTATCCCTCTTTTCTGCTTACAGTTGAAAAGAGGAAAGTACTTTTCAAAGAGGAAAACTGAGGTATAGGTCACGAAAACTGGCTTTTATTCTTAAGGTGATTCTATGGCAAACTCCCGGAGATTTTAATCTGATAGATGGCGTTACTTGTTGCTGTCTCCAAAAATAGCCGTTTTCCAATGGTTTTCGGCTGTTATCTCTGAGCAGGCAAATAAGAGACAAAAAAACAGATCATCAGCACCTCCGTAATTTTTTGTTTGATTTTTTAAGCTCAAATCGGGCCAATTTGATTCCGATTTAAAGACACATTTACAGAGTGAGATAAAGTCCGAGTGGATAAAAGGAATAACGAGAACAATAGTTATAAAAATTAATACTAGTCAGTTTTATTCAATAATCACTTTGCGTATACATTGCGGATACCGGGGACGAATACATAAGAACACACACGAATACAATCCAGAAGTGAATGATACAGGAACCGGCTCAGCCGCTCAGCTCGTTTACCCTACATATACAACGCTCTCTGGCGGCCAACACCGGCACCACTTAAACACCTATTCACATACATTACACAGAGGAAAAAAAATCAAATATAATTTGGAGTTGTTTCAGCAAAGATTACAGGTGAAACCGAAACCTGTAATTTTTGCTGACACAACTCCAAATTACATTTGATTTCTTTCCCCGATAAATACGTCTTTGTTGCTGAATCAAATTGGCCCGTTTTTAGCTTAAAAAATCAAGCAAAAAATTACGCAGGTGCTGACAATCTAATTTATCGTCTATGATTTGTCTTTACAGAGAAAATAGCCAAAAACCTTCAGAAAACGGCTATTTTTGGAGAAAACGACAAGTATTGCCATTGAGAGTGAGTGCAAGTGATAATATGTCTATCTGCCTCACTCACACTCGTTGAGGCTTATGGGAAGTTTCGTATTTCATAATTCCCGGCTTCATTTTTGAGTGTTTCTGCTTGATTCTTCTGGAGTATTTTCCTGAAGTACGCTCGCAGGTGCCGACGTTCCTTAAATTTGTGATTTAAGTGTAAACTTGTCAATTTTAGCCAAAAACTGATGACTTTTAGAGCAGCGCAACATGGTGTCAACGGTTCAAACTAGTAGACCCTGAAATCATCTTAAACGGGGGTTTCAGTTCAAATTTTTTCTGTTTCATAAAAAGCATATTCATGCAGGTAGGTACCAAACCAGTGGCGTAGCGTGCAATGTGGCAACGTTGCACAGTGTTCATTTAAACCAATGTAAAAGGTCGAATGCGAAGGTGTTCACCAAACACCCAATAGTTCGATCTTTTTCATAAATTTAAAAGGACAAAATACAATGTTGCCAAATTGCACGCTACACCACTGTACCAAACGTTCAACTAAGATTCAGCTCGTATGTCTGAAATGAGCTTAAAAGAATAAAACATAGAATAATCAGCTGTAATTTACCATTTTGTTCAGTTGGTTGGTCTGGTTCGATGACCGAGAGGATTAATTCATCATCATCATCCCAGAGAGGATCTTTGTTCAACTCTTTTTCTTCGGGCTTTTTCACATCTTGTGCTTCATTTTTATTGATTGAGCTGAATTTTGAACTTCTTTCTAAGGTTTTTCCAGACAATATCTGATTATAATCCTGCGGGTGAAAGAAAAAAGGAGCTTATGGTTAATTTTGGCAATGAATTGTTTTGGCATGAGCTTAACCTTTTCCACTCGGATGTCGGATATATCCGACCAGGGAAAAGTTGAGTTCCACTCGCATGTCCGATATATTCGACAAAAAAAAGAGACTTCTGCGGACTCGATTGTTGGATATATTCGACGCGCTTGACAGATGGTGAGCTCTAGCGGAATTTATGGGAACTAGCACGAACATCACGCACTACACCAGCACGCTCTGTACACTGTGGTGTGAGTTTTTTACAGATCATATGGTTTGTGTACATCGTGTTGTTGAAGCTCCACGAGCTAGTGGGGCGGTCAGGTAAAAATGCTCACGAGTGGAAAGGGTTAAGGGAAATTGGCCAAATGGAATTCGGTCAAAATTCGTTTTTTCAGATGGATTTTGAGGGGCTTGTCTGCTCACCCTGAATTCATCCACCATTTATAGTGCATCTACCTGTATTTAATTCTATCTTGATCAAATTGAGGCGAAAGTCTCATGAACTCCTCAAGTTAAAATTGAAGTCAGAGCTGAGGTCAATTCAAGAATCACTCAGGAACAAGGAGTTTAGGTTGAAAATGGGTCTTCCGCCTACAGTTACAGTATAACATTTTATAGCAATATAGATAGAAATTTTCCAGGAATTCCTTGGGATTTTTTTTTTCTCTGGGTTAGCCGCGGGACTTTTGGTCTTAGTTATTACAACACACTGCCACTGTACTCATGATTAGTAGTTTTATTAATTTTGAAAGATGCTTTTAAGGACCACTGCTAGAGATCATTTCCCAGGAAGATTGAAGAAAGAAAGGGATAGGATAGACGAGAGAAGATTAGAGGTTGTTTCACGAAAGTTGGCCAATGCCAGATCGGTTTGTTTACTGCGCAGAGACAGGTTTGTGTTTTAGCGCATGGGCAAGAACACAAACATGTCTTTGCGCAGCAAGCTGCATGATCTGTCATTGGCCTTCTTTCGTGAGACGAGCACTGATATCCATGTCTATCCAGAAATACAAGATCTGAGACCATCAAATCTTGCCATATTAGTCAAGATTCGAACCCAGGATCTCTGGGTTAGCAGTCAGCTGCGCTAATCACCAGACCAAGGACGCCGACTTCAGGGGAATTGTTTTCGGTTTTACGAAATCAACAAATCTTCCACAAGACTCGATTTGAGTGTAGCAATCAGTCCAGCGTCAGCATCTGGATTCTTTCACATAGCCTGATTCTGTGGATTGAGATAATATCAAGAAACATATGTTTGATAGAGCATGAAATGGACAATAAAGGTGTGATGAAGACTCAATGAAAGTGAAAGGGACAGTAGGTAAGTAATACTTACAGAATAGGTGCATAGCAACTTCATTGGTCGACTATCATAGGTGCTTAGCAACTTCATTGGTCAACTATCAAAAAGAAAAAGGATCTCTTATAAGATTACTTACATCATCATTGAGTTCAAAATCATCGTCAAGCTCGAACATATTCCCTTCCTAATTGAGCTAAGTAATTGGAGAGATGATAAGTTAGAGTCACTACTAACTTCACATGTCCTTCGAAACTGAGACCAACACAAAGGATAGGTACTCTACGAACAACAAAGAGGATTAACGTTCCACTGGGATGAATAAACTATGGGAAACTTGAAAATAAATATGAGCTGCTCATTAAATAAAAAAATACACTTGACTGAGAGAAATATTAATTATCATATTGACAGAATTTACAGCTTCACGAAGTGTCTGCTCCTTTTCGAGCACGAAACTTAACCTCACTTTCAACTTCGAAAACATTTGAATTTTTGCAAAGATTGCACTGTCGCCAACCTCCACCGTTAGGTGCCATGAAAATGAGTCAATGTTTTGTTTATATCTGATTACCGAATAAAACCGGAAAATCTGACTAAAAATCGTGATTTTTCTTTCCATGAGATAACAGTATACCTACTCATTTTCGAGTTTTCAGGATTTAACAGAAGTTTGAGAGCCGCATTTAATTTACAACTCAATGGTGAACCACCTGTGTAATGTTTTTTCTTGATTGTGGTCAACATTGAATTCGTAACAGGCGGCATTTGTAAAATCATGACAATAATTATTTGTCACCGGTTTTTTTTCCACCGAAAAGTCACTTATTCCAAGCGGCCGGCGTACTTACACCAGAAAGAATTCGATTTTTGTTAATTTTTAAGGTCGTGACCAATTCCAAAAAAATACCGGCGTAGCCAGAAATTTTTGTAAGAGCCCCCCACCCCCCCCCCCCCCCCCCCACCCCTGGACAGTATGACTTCAGTAATCATGACTCAGCGGTTGAAAACAAATCTGGAAACATTTCTGGGGGGGATTTTCTGTAATTAGACTGTCTGTTTAGAACTTTAAAAATTGAGAAGATCCAAAACACAAAATAAGAGGAAAAAGAAGACATTTTCATGAGCAAAATATGCAACATTACAGTTCACTCTTACTCAAGCCTCCTTCAACATGCACAATGAGCATATCATAGAGGGTTTGATGAAATCCTGAAGAAAAAAAAATCTCATGAAATGCACCGTTGGTGTCCTTGATCCTCGAGAGAAAATAACAGCGTAAAACACCCAGGAGGCATTGCGTTTGACTTATTCCTTTCTTAGACGCATATATTTTTATGAAATGTCTTTCACATACATCTCGTGGTCCATGAGAATTCCGCAGAAAAATGCCCATAATCCACATACATGTGTATGTGCTTTTCGGGAGACAAAAGAAAATTAGCAACTATGAAACATTTTTACAGACTTAAGAGTCAGGGTTCCTTCATGAGATTAATGTATTTAAATATTTATCTATTTATTCATTTATTTATTTAGTACCTACAAGTAGTATGTACATATATGTACTACGTTTATTTTACTTATTCATCTATTTATTTTTTATTTATTTTTTCTTAGAAACATTGAGCATAGAGTAAGGAAATCAAATTTGATATGGGCAACTTTATTAAAATTTTTGTGTTTACTTAAATTCCACTAAATTCAAAATAGGTTACCATCCATCGACAGGGGTGTGCCGTGGTTCCCAGAGAGGGGAGGGGGGCAGAAATGCATTCTTGCTGCCCTCCACAAAGTGCCGCCCCTCAAAATTATAAATTTGATGACCCTTTTTTTTCTTTCATTATTATTATTTTTTTGCTTATTTCACAAACTGATTTTCCTGCCTTTGGTGCTTTATTTTGAAATTTGATAGCTTTTTTATTTTTTTATTTTTCTTTTCACTCTGACATTGCCGCCCCGCGCAAGGGTACCCACTTGCCCCCCCTATCCATCGAAAAAGATTTGCACAAGAATATGACAGCCAAAAACAATAGGATCACAATTTTATTGTTGATTAAGAAAAAATACATTTTTTAGATATGTATTAACAATACACTAAAAAGTAACAAGATTGCATTTGACAGAAAAATCTCTGAAGGAAAAGGGTTTTAAAATTAGTTAAGGATCTTAAGATAATTCTTCATTAAAAGAGCATAAGTATTTGATAAGCGAAAAGCCAAAATCAAGTTTTAGGTTGAACAGCTGAAGATTCAGTTCAAAAATGTGCTCATGAGGAAATCACATGAAACCAAAGTTTATTTGAAAACAGAGGGCCACAAATCCCAAATATAAAATGTATCGCCTTACTAAAATAGTCTATTAGTCAGTGTTACCAGTTATATTTGGCAGTGAAATCCAATTACAGAGGACAAAAAATCCGAAGTCATCTGATTTTTTTTCAAACTACAAAACCGAAAATTACTCAAATTCTAAATTTGTCGGATACCCACAAAATAAGAGGAAAACAGCTCAAGAACAACAAAGGATCTTTGCGACCAGGAAAATCGGTCCTTGATGGCCAGGGTCATCACTCTTGTTTGGCAGGGAAGTTGTTGGAAATCAGATTTGAGATGACTGAAAATCCGAAATTATCCGATTTTTTCCTAAACAGAAATTGACCGATAATATCCAAAATATTTTGTTAAAAATGCAGAAATGCGCAAGAAAAAAAAAATAACTTTTGTTGGCCAAAAAACATCCAATGATCATCGAAACTGACAAAATCCAACTATCTGAAGTTGTCCAATATTCGAAAACCATCCGATATTTTTCAAAATATCTGAAGAGGAATGGTAACACTGCTATTGAAACTTGAAGATTTCGAGAGTCTCTCTTTATAAACACATACGATGACCATAAAATCTGACCAAGGTAATGAATAAAATCTAACTAAGTGAACCTGAGAAGAAAATTCAATTGACAAAGGCCACAGATTTAGAAAGTAAAACAATGGATAAAAACACGATTAAAATTGCTTGAAAATCTCAACAAATAGAAAACTGACAGGTCAGAATGTAGATGATTATTGAAAAAAAGAAAAAAAAAATCAAAATAAAAAAAAAAAAAAAATCCTAACTTAGAAAAAATTCAAAATTAAATTATCAATTAACTCACTCACAAGTAAATTAGATCGAGACCAGAAGCGTTTCGGTCTGAGCCGGCCATCTTTAGTGGATGCAGCGCAAATGTGATGAAAGATTGAAACGTGTCTGAATCGAACTTCCAAACAAATAAATTTATGTTCAGTTTCATGTATTCATATCTTGAGCAGGGTATTATATTATTTTAATTAAAAGTCCGATTCCAGTCAGTCAAATTAATCAAAGAAAAAAAATTAGCCAAAATGCTGTAACTGATGCAACCAAACACAAAAGTTTTGGCAATAAAGAATTCGAGATGAGAGGAGAATCCTCATTGAATCTAAGCAACCTTCTGCGCTTCGTATGCATTCTTGACTGTCAAATCTTTTCACTCTGCTAGTGCAACAGCTCTTTGGCAGCTACAATCGAAAAAGAGTGAGGAAAAGTCATAGAAAAATTTCAGTGCTGGGCAAATCTCAACTTTTGAATAATCATGAATAATTGACTAAAAATATTCACATTATTATCATGTTATTCCTATTAGTAAATCAAAGTTTCAACACTACTAGTTTATTTATCTTTCATAAGATGCATTAACTTACTAACAGGAATAACATAAAAATAATGGGAATAATTTTAGTTAATTATTCATCTTGTGAAAGATGAATACATATACTAGTAGTGTTGAAACTTTGATTTGCTAAAATGAATAATAAGAGAATAATGGGAATAATTTTAGTTAATTATTCATGATTACTCAAAAGTTAAGATTTCCCCATCACTGAAAAACTTAGGTACTTCAATTAAAGAATATTCACATTAAATTTAGGTGCCTTCAATGTTTTGCAACGCATTACATTCAACACAATGCTCAAAATTGATGTCGACAAAAGTTCACAACAGATTTATGGATAAAAGTTAGAAAGTTGAATTTATACACGATAAGTTGATAACAAAATGAAAAACAAAGAAAATAAAACTTAACACGGAGGAGACATCTTTTAAAACAGAACAGAGAGCAGACAATTCGAATCAACTCCACGTTTCAGTTGAATAGCGCCCATTATTTTCCATTGCTTCCATCCTCTTCATTGCCTCGTCGTGTGATATGTGATCGTAAGTTTCTAAACTACTCGCAAAAGCTTCTTTGACCGACTCGGGCATGTCCTTGGCATTACCAGCAATAAAAATGTACGCGCCGTTTCCGAGTAGTTTCCAAACTGATTCGGCATTTTTTTTGATCAGGTGTTGAACATAACTAGAGGCAGAAAAGAGAAAAAGGAGAAATACATAATCACAGTTTTCCATACAGGGTGTTGAATAAAATAGGTATAGAGATAGAGCACTAACGGCTACAACAGAGGCACACGAGAGTTTCGCAGATTCAACAAAACAACAATCAACACCCTTCTCATTTTGATTGGCGCTGAATGGTGAACACCCTGTTTTGCACTTCTTAGCCTGTTCTCCCCTATGTTTACCGACTGAAACATAAGGCAAAATCAGAAGGGTGTTGAATGTTGTTTTGTTGAATCTACAAGTTTTTGGTGTGCCTCAAATCTAGGGTTGCAGAATGTTCACGATCACGCAATCCTAGGATCGTCTGTAAATTTTGGAGGCTGAGTAAAAATTGTGGAGGATCCACCAACAATTTTTTGACTTTAAAAAAAAAAAAAAAAAGTTATCTTCGGGGAAAAAAACCCAAATTGTTGTGCTCCAGCCGATCTACTTCAAGTGAATTGTGGAAGCTCTTTTGCAAAAAGGTCATCAATTTTGAAAGCACTCCTGCAAATAGGTCGTCAAAGTGGAAGCTGGGGGTTTTGGATTGCAGAGCAATTGAGGCGGTCCCTGCATTAACAGCCCATGCGCGTAGGTGCTGTTTTTGCGCCCAACAGCGTAATCGAAAATTACGCTCAGGAAGAATCACCCCTACAAATATTGCAACCATACAATAATTCTACAGGGAAAAATCGGGTCCTTGAGTGGAAAAAAGCAGCACATACGCGTGATGTGTGTGTGGGTGTGTTTCTATAGTGGCGAAGAGGAAAACCTACCATGAATGCACGCCTGGCCCTAAATCCACATATTACAACTAATTGAGCCTTAGGAGCCAAAGGGACCCAATTTATTGTTTAGTTTTTACTTTTTTGTTTCATTTTAAGTAGTTATTTTACTTTAATTTTTTATATTACAATACATATTTTGTGGAGAATAAAGGACATTACCCAAAATCGGCCTTTTTACCCCTGAGAGCGAAATTTGAAATAATTTCAGGGGTGATAGAGGATTAAATCAGCGTTCCGAATCTGGCCTATTTTTTGATTTTGGACGAAGGGAAAGGGAGGGAGGGGGGTCCAAAGTTAGACACTTCAAACGCCCATAACTTTTGAACGAATAAAGATATGATGATGTACTTTGTGCGAAAAGATAGATCTTTTAAAGACCTTTCGATTGATGTGTATGATATTTGCCCAATTTGAATTTTTAATCGATTTATCGAAGTTTTTTTGATTTTTTTGAAATCGGGTTTTCAGTTTTTTTAATCGTGGAAGTTTGGCAACGCACGAATTATCACAAATTGTTTTCAGGATAAAAGGAGACAAAATTTGCTAAAAAATGGTTCAAACCGTATGCTGGGGAAATGTTTTGAAGCAGAGTTATGAGGGTTCAAAGTTGGCGCTATCGCGAAAAAGGCCGCCCCGAGGGGCGTACTACAGGTGGTAGAAGTTGGCATTAACTGTTCTTCCCGTCCAAATGACTTGAAATTTGGTATCCCAGGGTATTTTTTTACGCTGAATTCAAATTTTGCATCAGTTTTTCAAAATTTAAAAATCCAAGATGGCAGCCATCTTGGGCGGTTTGAACCATTTTTTAGCAAATTTTGTCTCCTTTTATCCTGAAAACAATTTGTGATAATTCGTGCGTTGCCAAACTTCCACGATTAAAAAAACTGAAAACCCGATTTCAAAAAAATCAAAAAAACTTCGATAAATCGATTAAAAATTCAAATTGGGCAAATATCATACACATCAATCGAAAGGTCTTTAAAAGATCTATCTTTTCGCACAAAGTACATCATCATATCTTTATTCGTTCAAAAGTTATGGGCGTTTGAAGTGTCTAACTTTGGACCCCCCTCCCTCCCTTTCCCTTCGTCCAAAATCAAAAAATAGGCCAGATTCGGAACGCTGATTTAATCCTCTATCACCCCTGAAATTATTTC
This sequence comes from Trialeurodes vaporariorum, assembly GCA_011764245.1. Classification (NCBI taxonomy): domain Eukaryota; kingdom Metazoa; phylum Arthropoda; class Insecta; order Hemiptera; family Aleyrodidae; genus Trialeurodes; species Trialeurodes vaporariorum. Next base: position 36,299,597 of record VMOF01000379.1, on the reverse strand, counting down.
AAATTTCGCTCTCAGGGGTAAAAAGGCCGATTTTGGGTAATGTCCTTTTTATTCTTTCATTCAACTGTCCAATCCTATTAAATTTGCGCTAATTTAATTGTAGGGTGCAAAAACCGTGCATAACTCACGTTTTAAAATTGTCCGCAAATTAACCGAAACCAAATTTTGTGGAAACTTTTCCTTGTTTTTTCTTCAAAGAGGACTCAAAGCATAAAACCACAAAAAAATATACTCATTTCCAAATCGTATCAATGCGTTATTACTTATTAGCAAATGAAAACTTTAAATGCGTTTTTTTGAAATCAGGTTTTTCCGTATGTTTTGTTTTTGCAGCCACCACCAAAATCACAGTTTGTGTGTAAATTGCGGAGGAAATAGAACATTCTGCTCCAGTGCTCCAATCTGCCCTAAGCATTTTAGCATAGTGCACCAAAGCTATTTGTCTCTGGTGCTGATGCTCAGCAAATCTCCACAGATTCCTGTGCAACTATAATTAATTTATGTTTCTCAGAGGATTTCTTTGAGAAAATAATGTTTTTCAGACTAGACTATAAGCACAGAATAATACAATCAGAACGGAAACTCCTATAAGAGCAATGGAAGCAAGTTTTGAATTTAACGGCACCAATAGGCAACGCTGCGGTCCTATATCCCAACATGGCGGACGTGTGTGATTTGTGTTGAAACTCATTTATTTCTGAAAATTCTGGAAAGAAATCTTAAGTTTCCGACCTCACTTTTATTCTAATTGCATTTCAGAATGAAAATTTCGTGGATCATGTCCTATATTTTTTTTTCCGCGCGCGAATCCAGATGTAAACATCCTATATCCCAACATGGCGGACGCGAAAAGAATTTGCTTCAAAATCCGACAGAGTTTCCGTTCTGATTGTATTATTCTGTGCTATAAGCACTAGACTATCAACAATTTTCTAAAAGTTTACGTTTTGGAAAGAATTTTCTTTTGATACATTGCTTTTCTACATCTGTCCTTGATAAATAGGAATTGCCATGGAAGCAAATGCTAATTGTTTTTGAACTCACGAGAGTTGGAAATTTCAACTCGCTGTTTTTTTCCCCTTCCTTTTCCACCATTTTATTAATTTGGTCTCCACCCGAATTTTGCCGCGTTGGGCAGCTGCCTTCTTTGCCCTTCCCTTAAGGTGATTCTTCTGCGTTTAGTGCCGATTTCTGCCATCAGAGTGCTACCGTTCGATTAATGTCAAAGTACAGGTTGAAAGTAATTCATGTTTGAGAAAATGGAGTATCAGTTATTAGATAGTTATCTGAAGAACGTATCTGCAAAATATCTCATAAATAACTTCAAAAATAAGGCTGAAAGTACCAAAAAATGAAATATCGCATTTCGATACAAGAATCGATTTGCGATATTTCATTTTTTGGTACTTTCAGCCTTGTTTTTAAAGTGATTGACGAGATATTTTGCAGAGACGTTCTTCAGATGATTATCTAGTAACTGACTCTCTGTTTTCTCAAGAAAAAATTACTTTCGGCCAGTAATTTGACATTAATCGAACGGTAGCCCTCTGGTGGTAAATATTGGCACTCAACACTGAAGAATCACCTTGAATATAGGCCTGATTGCAACAAGAACAGGTAGTTATTACAAACCTTTTTTCCGGTTGATCTCTTGAGAATGCAGTGTACATTGTCAACTCGTGAGCTTTAATTAGGTGATCCCAATCTTCTTTACAATGAAAGTCAAGCGCTTTATTCCTGCACCCGAAATATAAATAAAGTATTTTGTCTGAGGCAGTTTTGAGACTGGATCTTTCGAAAACATAACTTCTAAATGGAGCAACACCAGTGCCAGGACCAACCATAATGACCGGCACATTCTAAAACAAAGAAACATTGCATTTTGCACCATTAAAATCCACAGTATAAAAAAGAGAACATTTTTGCAGACAAATTTACTGCCTAGCAACAAAGTTTAAATAAACTGATGATTAACTCAGCGGATTAGGAGAGAAAAGCTTGCAACAGATAAGGATAACGATAGATTTGAGCCCTTAGCAGAAGAATGATGCACAGTAAGTAGAGACACCATATTATCGAGGTTATTTTTCCTAATTTCTATGTATTTTAATGTCGTTTGTCATATGGCGTTTAGAAAATTTCTGTTTTCTGGACATTGCGCATTTTTCGCGGTTTAAAACTGAAAATTTTGCATGTGATTTCGTATGACTTGGCGGATTTCGTGTTTTATCACATTTTGAATTTGAAATTAGAAGAGTGCAATCTTCACTCATACTTGGGTCCCAGCCTGGGTCTAGCGTGTGCATAAAGTTTTTTGATGATTTTGTGGGAACGAAATTCTGGTGTCTCTAACAATAAGCCGGTTTACAGGTCAGCCAAAAAGATGAAACGAAAAGTGAGCAAACTAAGCTTTAGGGTTTTGACTACTGTTTAGAACTTTTGAATCAATCAGTCAGTTAATAAAGAAAAGGAGAATAGAATGAGGAAGAAGCAGATAATGATACTCACTGGATCCTGTGGAAACTTTAAGGAGCCTTTAACAATACTGACACGTAACTTTTGACCAGCTGAAAGTGTGGCTAACCATCTCGAACAAAGTCCACTCCTAGGAACTACTAATTTGGTTTTGAAAGAGACAATGGCGACCATCATGTGTATTTCATTTGCATGATACTGTAAAACAATGTGAAGATTTTAAATTGGTCAAATAAGAGAATGGGACAATAGCCTACGCTGAATCAGGAGGCAGATCACAAACAATCGAGATGACTTGGACAAATCAAATCAAATCCAGTAGATTCAAGGCATATAATGGAGGAAAGCCAAGTTGATTTATCTACGTCGGCTTGACTCCATTTCGCTTTAAGTGAATCAATCGGTTCAGGCTCCATCTACCCCTCGAGTGGCTCAATCAACCTCGACGAATCAAATCGGATGAAATCAATCGACTTAGCGTGTCTCTTAATGATGACGCTGTTTTACAACCCAAGTCAATCCTAAATAACATATTATTATAATTAATTGGTACCCCGTTTCTATGAGCCACACATTCATTTTAAAGCATCGCGCAACTTGGTATTGACATTTTGGTGGCACTGCTTTCCGTCGCTGTCGTGCGATTGTGCCAGCATGCATATATATCGATCTAAGATTTTGACAAGGATTTTTACATAAAAAAACAGCATTTTCAAAGGACTATAACTCGATTAATGTTGAACGAATCGCAATGAAGTTGCGCTCATTGAAATTTTCTCAGCATTTATTTAAAGGTCAACCATCAAAAAAGGAAATTAATGATAGAACAACTGGCTAACAAGTCGATTGAACTTAGCTACGTCAATTCATCCAGGTTGATTCATCCGGGTCGATTCATTGAAGTCAACTCAATCATTCATGATTGGCTTCCAGGGCGTCTAGGATGCAAGGCAACTGAGTGGCACTTGTCATGCACCTCAGAGTTTGGCGAAGAACAAGACAAAACAAACCAGCATCGACTTGACGAAAAAGAAACAGGTGAACGAACACAGCATTTCCTTGTTGTTCCTCTGATTTAAAAAATTGAATGATAAAAAAAATAAAAATAAAACAGAAGATTAAGGATGATAGGCAGGAAAAAAAATCTGAGGATTAAGGAGGGGAGTGGAGAAATTATTTTTACTCTCGTCCCTCAGATTTCACACTAAATGCCTGAAACCAAATCAAATGGTTTGCGACGTTTAACCCTTAACGGTCCAATGTCGTACATATCCGACAGCGTAAAAATCCCGTTCAGGTCCAATGTTGGATATATTCGACACAAAAGTTGGACTTCTCGTAGGGTCCAATGTCCGCTATATTAAACTCGACCATCAAGAGGCGGGCTCTGGTGGACACTCGGGGAACTTGTTTCTCAATTGGCGGCGCAACCGCGGCCGCAGACCTGCTTTGGCAGCTGGCCAAAAACTGCCAAGGATCGGTATGGGTTAAGCAGTCTCAGAATATTGCCACTGTATAGAAGACAAATGGCTTTGATCTTAGGAAGGAAATGAAGCTGTGCTTCGAATCTTTCCGTAGTTTTTCCAATATGAGTGTATAAAGTGACTTCGAGTATTAAAATAAATGTTTGCAACTGTGTGGTGCAAAGCAAAAGCATTCCTTACCAGTGTCCACAGTCCTAACATGTATTTTTGAATCAGTGGCGTAGTCAAGGGGGGGGGGGTCCAGGCGGTCTAGATCCCCCATTTACCATCAACATTTTCTGTAAAAAAAGGTAATTTTTTGCGTTTTCAGACAAATTTGACAAAATTAGTATTTTTAGACCCCCTCCTTGACAATTTTCAGACCTCCGACCCCCCCCCCCCCCCTCCCCAGAAAAATTCCTGGCTACGCCACTGTGTTTGAATATTTATTAAAGTCAGAGGCATTTCACTTACTTTTGGGGATGATGCAATTGAAAAGTATCTAGGTTTAATTTTGGGAAAGACTTCGAATAAATGATTCGCAGGAATATTTTTGGTAGCATGTGAAAAATCAGACAGCACTTCTATGATATTCCGCCTTGGCCTGTTAGCATAGTTGTACAATTCTTCCGTTCCCTCTGGGGTCGTAAACTCAGTAAGTTTTTCCTTCTCCATCTCGTTGGTTGTGAAATGTGAAAGCAGCTGAAACACATAACGTCTAGGAACAGCCTGAAACGAAGGTTAAAAAAAATTATCATTAAACGTTTAAGCATTAAAATTCATATGTACTTGCGAAAAGAATCTTTTGTATTTCCTCAGACCAATCTGTAGTAATTTTGTTTTCATAGGTCACCAATTATTAGGGCTTCTGCTACAGGTGTTCGAGTACCCAAAAAATACCCGACTTTCGAGTTTTCCCATAGTTGAAAATGCAACTCGAACGAAGAAAAAATTTCAAGTCTTTGAAAATCATACTTGCGCGTTAAAAATCAGAATTTGTAAAATTTGTTTTATCCTGCCTGACTTTGTGCATCTCTTACTGCTTATTTCGTGAAGATTCAACAATCTGTGAAACACTAAAACACAGAATCCACAACTCAGTTCCGAAATTGAGATTGAGGCACAGCTCAAAGAAATTCAAAGAATTCGAGAAACTCAAAGCAGAGTAGAAGATCAGTGGGAGCAAAGCTTTAACAACCAAACTAATTTCTTCCACACAAAGCAACATCAAACTTTGACTAAAAGTAAGATTAAATATTTTTTCTCCCTAATCCTCCCCAGCTTTCTGAATAAGAAATGATAGTATAAAGACCAGTATTGGTATTTTTAGCTCATTTTTGCGTTTCTGTTCTAGAGAACTTATCTTGCTGGTTTGCTGTATTGCAATGGGGCTGTTGCACACTTTTGCTAGAAGTGATAGAATAATCGATTCTGGCGTAAAAACCTCAAAAAATTACGATGGCAAGCACTAAAAACTTCCAAAATCCACTCCTAAACTCATTAAACGTACTTACGCTTTTATTTGCGCGAGTGTAATGGTGGCTGAGGGCAGTAATAATGGGAGATTCCTATCTTAATTTTGTCACTCTGTCTATGCTGACGAGGATGATTCACTGAGTAATTATTGGTCATCAGAGTAGAAATCCGCATCCGATGAATGGTACCGTGACATCTAGTGACACCGGCGTCAAATGAGAGTCATCTCTGATTGGTAGAGGCACCTTTTCATCATCAAGTTCAATTTCCTAATTTTGTCAAATTGAAATGGAGATTCCGTCAAATTCAACCTCGGTGTTTTTAGCTTTTTTTCAGAGACGCAACAAAATTTGGTTGTTTTTTTACCACTGACACAGTGAGCCACTGTAGTCACGCAGTTTTAAGAGATAGTAAAGGAGAAAAAAGGTATCGAGCAGACAAAGATGCAAAAGTGGGCTTGGAATTTCTGCCAGCGAGATTTTTTGGTTAAGACCCTCCCCAAGACTAAGGTTTTGACCTTGTTCTTTGTAACGTTAAAGTCAACTGTTAAATACACTGTGAGATACGTCCAATTGAGACTGAAAGACTTGTCACCGGTTTTTTTGAGCTCGCGTGGTCGAAAAATTCATAAACTCGTAAACTCTCGAAATCGCGAAAATTTCAAGAAATTAGGAAAAATTTAGCCGATTTCGCGGAACATATTGCATCAAATACCAAATTTTGTGCTTTCGCAGAAAAAATCCGGATATCGCGTTTTGTTTCGCGGAGTTTTTGAAATCAGCGAAGCACCCTGAAGTACTTGGTGTGAGTCCGGACTCGATTCACGGCGTTTTCAAAATTTCACGCAAATTGTGGCCGCGAAAAAAAGGTGCCTCTACTTATTGGTCACTTCTTGATGGAGATACAGTATTGTTGGATGGGAATCTTCCATTATTACTGCCCTAAGTCACCATTAAACTCGCGCAAATAAAAGCGATTATTGAGTTCAGGAGTGGATTTTGGAAGTTTTTAGTGCTGACATCGTTATTTTTGGAGGTTTTTACATCAGAATCCAAAATTAAATTGCTTACAGCAAAAGTGTGCAACAGCCCCATTACTCGAACTCGAAACTCAAAAAATTAGGCAAAACTCAACTTGACTCGACCCAAAATTTTATTGCTCGAACGACTCCAGCTTCTGCTGTTGTTAATGATAATAGCGAGTTGATTGATTTGTTTAAAAGCACTCTTTGGTCTGCTAAAATCGTATCACGGCAAATTTTTGTTTATTCATAGTTCTATTTTGTTCATTGTTTCCTTTTCTTGTATTTTAGTTACGTTTTGTCTTTCTTTATGTGTACATATCATGGAATATTCTCTATTGAAAGAAACAAACATAAGAAGATAAAATAAATAATAAAAATAATAAATGAATAAATGAAATTACATTTAAATCCCAATACTTTGTTGCACATTCATGTAAAGTGATGGGTTTCGATAGTTCAGGGGGGACAGGCATATCTGGATCACGTTCCGACACTAAGACACTATCTTCCTTGTGATATCGATGTGAATTCTCTTCTGCTGACAGTAAAGTGAATAAAGCTGCCACTGCTTCTTCACTGTTGTGCGGATAAATTTTTGCAACATCCCCTGGACTGTACTCAAGGTCACTGGATAATTTTATCAAACGAACATCCTGAAAAAAAAAAAAACAGTCTAATTAGAAGAAAAGTCTAAAAGGACCTAAAAAAGGTCTGAAACTGTCCCTCCTAAGAATCAAATAACAGGAGAAAGATTCTCTTCAGAAAGCGTTTGTGAAATTTAAAAATATAATCAAAGCAAAAATCTTTAAAAATCTTGAAATTTGAACAAATAAAGATCTATAGACTGTTTTAGTATATGTCTATTATTTTAGACATGTCTATTCTTAGTGAAATTAAAGGTAAGATAATTACGGGAACATTTGAGATGAGGAAGATTTTTAGAAGGAAAATGGGGATACGTTTCTGGGAAGATTTTATTTTGAAATTTTTTGTGCCTTAAACACCCAGACAATACCAAAGAATGCGGCCTCGATTAATTGAAGTAGTGCCTGACAGCAGTTCCACCTAACTGAGGGTATACACTGTTTTAGTAGAGTGATATATTGTATCAATTGCTGTCCGAGGGCCTCTGTTTCCAAATAAACTCTGATCCAATGCATTTTCCTCATAAGCACATTTTTTAACAGAAATTTAGGCTAATGAATCAAACAATTATTGCAACCTTTTTGCGATTATGAATTCTCCGTCTTCAAAAATGCTTAGTAATGCCTGGTTTCAAAAACTGCCAAAATCAACAAGATATTACAGATTAAAAGATGCATCTGGAGGTTGGAATCACCCAAATGTTAGTGTTGTTGTTGTGGAATTGGCGGGATTTCAGACGATTCTAACCAGTGATTGTAACTCAGGTCGAAGTCTTAGGAGCCATTTTGGCCAGCCATGTCATTTTTTAGGAGCCATCAAGTATATTTTAGGGGCCTTTTTTTTTTTTTTTTTTGGACACAGCGCGCATAAGAAACTAGTCATATTTTTTGCGCGCGATCAACATATCAGCAAAAAACCAAACGTTCAGGAGCGTGGACTTAATCGTCGGGAGGAAAAAACCATTCGGGAAAAAAAAAAAAAAATTTAAAAAAAATTTCTTAGGCGCCAATCTTGACCGTCATCTCAATTTCTTGGGCGCCATCAACTAATTCTTAGGCGCGAATGGCGCAATGGCGCCTATGAGTTACAATCACTGATTCTAACCTTCAAATATAACGTTTAATCTGTAAAATATTATTGATTTCAGCAGTTTTAGTCAAGGAACCAGGCATAATTAAGCATTTTCGAGAAAGTAGAATTCACAATTGCAAAAAGGTTGCATCGATTTCTTGATTTAATTGTCAAAATTTCCGTTCAAAAATGCGTTTATGGGGAAATCACATTGAACCAGAGTTTGTTTGGAACCAGAAGCCCTCGGACGGCAATCCATACGATATATCACTCTACTAAATCAGTCTTTCGCTTGGTAATTGGAAACCCAAGGGACAGAAGTGTTAATGAGTAGGGCCGCCATCTCTATATTCTGTTTAGAAGTTGAGGAATCTCACAAAACCATCTCGACCCTCAGAGAGGGTATAGTTATAAAAATTTCTTTGTTAAAAAAAAAAATATCAAATACTGGCGAAACATTCTTTCCATTTCTAAGCAGATTTGACCTATCAGTTGCAAAACAAATTGAGAAGTTCATATTTAGCGATTGCAAACCTGAAAGTGAGTTTCAGCCGTCATCCTCTTGTTGCTGATGCATGTTGCAATACGTGGTTCTTCACTGGTAAACATGTTGATGTTTGAAAACTCCACATCGTCCGTATTACTGCTAGAGCTAACATTTCTTTGAATTTTAACGTTCCATCTGAGACAGAGGATAAATTAGATTACGGTACTTCAAAACAATTAGTTTAATTTTTCAGTGGGATTTCCATTTTCATCCCTGTATTTTTTCCATAGCTTAAAACTATTTTGTATTTATAATTCTGATTGGATATTGGTAAGGTAAGACAATGGGGCTCTTACAAACTCTTGCTATAAGCTGATGAATAGTCTCATCTGATATAAAAACCAATAAAAATCATGAAACTCACACTAAAAAAGTCTAAAATTTCAGTAATAAACTCAGATAATAGCTGTAACGGCAAGATTGTAATGGCAGAGCTCCGCAATTATCATGGGAGATTTCCTGTTTAGCACTTTCTCTACGGAAACACAGAGCTATGTCTCAAATTAGATAGGAATCTCTCACGATATCTGCGCTGCCGTGCTAAGGAAGAACGCCGTAAAAGCCAAAAATAAAAAAATTGAGTTAGACACGGAAATGTACTATTTTTGACATGCACTTTCACGTGGTGAAATCAGAATTCACTTATCTCTATTAGTTTATGAGATATAGAGGGGCTGTCTGCCGTAAGTACGCCAAAATCGGTATCTTTACTCAGGAGAAACGCCGTACAGGAGAAACGCCGTAAGCGCCAGGTACACGGGCAGAATGCAGTATCTCCGGCCGAGCTGAGTGGAGATGCGGCGTTCTACCTGTGTATCGGGTGTTTCCTCGGCGACCCTTTACACAACAATGCATGCCCCACCAGACGGGGAAAAAGCCGTATGTCCATCGTGTCTGCGACCCTCCTTTGATCTTTTGTTATTTGGAGCAAAAATATTTGACTTGGCACCCTTTTACAACAATAATTATTCAAGTGAAGATACAAATAATCGATTTATGTACAAAAACAAGCCAAAATCAAAACCAGTTGGGAGGGCCATGCGTTTAACTTTGAACGCGTTTTACTCGATTTCATGTGCAGTGGAGATACAGCGTTCTTCCTTAGCACGGCAGTGCGTTGCTCCGCCATTAAGCCAGATTCTGAGAGTGAATTTTCTGATTTTATAGTGTACTCATCGTCATATTTACAGGTTTTTAATCACCTGTAGCAAAAATTTGCAAGATCCCCAATATATTTCAATCTTCAGGAGGAAATTCTCTACAAGATAAGTTAAAAAAAAAAAAAAAAAAAAAAAAAAAAAAAACCAAATTTTTCAAAATTCCCTAAATTCTGAGTGGGGTGCCCCATTAATAAATCTCTCAAAAATTAAATCTGCAAGGTAGTTTCGCAGAAGAATCTTCAAATGCAGAAAAGATTACATGATTAGGGACACCAAGGAATATACAACAGAACAATGAATAAGAGAAGTTTGATTTGTATGATGACAAAATGTTCACTTACCTAGCTAAAGGTAATGAGGTAGAGTCTAGAGGAGCCACACCAGGTGGTAATGGATAAATATTTGAAAGCGTATCCCACAAGTTTTTGAGCCACGGCTCCACGACAGCATCAGCCCCGAGATCATGCTGATCATCCGCTAAACCAATGTTGCAGATTTTTTCTGCGCCAAGCTGCTCTAATCTTTTACTTAGCTTCTTTGCAACAAAATTGAATTTGGCGTAAGAAGAATCACCAAGACCTAAAACTGCAAACCTACAGAAAGAGAGGAATGTCAAATGACTGTTGCACACTTTTGCTATAAGCGCTGTAATAATCAAATCTGTGGTAAAAACCTAAAAAAATAGCGATGGCACCACTAAAAACTTTCGAAGTACCCTCCTAAACTCAATAAACGCTTTTATCCGCGCAAGCGTAATGGTGGCATAGGGCAGTAATAATGAGAGATTCTTATCTTAATTTTGTCACTCTCTCTATGCTGCCAAGGATGATTCACAGAGTAATTAGTCATCAGAGTAGTGATCCACATCTGAGGAATGGTACCGTGACACCTAGTGACACCAGTGTCAAATGAAAGTCGTCTCTTATTGGTCACTTCTTGATGGAGTTATAGTATTGTTAGATGGGAATCTCCCAATATTACTACCCTAGGCCACCAATATGCTTGCCCAAATAAAAGCATTTATTGAGTTTAGGAGTCGATTTCGGAAGTTTTTAGTGGCGCCATAATTATTTTAGGAGGTTTTTACACCAGAATCGCCTATTAGATTGTTTAAAGCAAAAGTGTGCAACAGCCCCATTAAGACTAGCATGAATAGAAACAACTTTCTTCGATACTAAATTATCAAATAAATAAAAAATTATCCAGAATAAAGCTAAAAACATTTAAAATAGAAACGACGGGACGTTTTGTAACTTTGCTGTTAGTCTTATTACTAACTTACTAAAGTTTTGGCCTGGCAGTTAGAGCAGTGACTCGAATTTAAGGTTACTATTTCACTTTAAGTATTTTTCTTTTTGCGGTTAATAATGAAACAGTAAAGTTTTGAAATGTCCTGCCGTTTCTAATTTAAATGTTTTTAGCTTCATATCCGATTATTTGAACAATGATAGCTTCTCATTGCACTATTTTAAGGCATTATAATGGAGCTCTTGCCAACTTTCGCTATAAGCAGTTGAATTGTTGATTCCTGAGTACAATCTTGCGAAAATTACGATGAGGTTTTTTCATTTTTCAATGTTTGGCAAGGAAATATCCAAAGAAGGAATTTAAGTTCAATCATGTACATAAAAAAAAAAAAAAATAATAATGTAACAAACGCTCCTTTGATTTCTTTGAATTTTGGAGTTTACTTGTAAGATATAATCCCGAAAAAATTAAATATTCTGAAACTACACAAAGTAAGCTAATAAAAAACTGGCCTGGGCTGAAAATTCCCACAGCACTGAATCAATTGACAAAAAAAAATATGGCTAAGCTTACTTAGTATTTATTAGCGATGAGGAAGGCAAATTTTTCCGAAGTAAGAACTTCCAAAACTTTTTCATGTTATCCGGTTGTTCTCCTTGCCCGGTTGTAGCACAAACAAACACCAAGATGGGCTCGTAGATTAAATTTTGAATTTCATAGTCATCCAGAGCTTTAACGGGTCCTTTGAAGAGGTAACTGAAACAATAGGAAATAAGTGTAAGCTATGGAGAAAATGGTTCAAAAAATTAAATGCTAGATAGTAGAAACCCTACTTCGCGCATTTGTTTATGTATCAATGGGACTCTTGTTAACTTTTGCTACATGCCGTTAGATAGTTAATTCTTGCATAAAAACCAGCAAAAATGACGATGAGTACAATAAAAGAGAGAGGGAGAGAGAGAGAGAGAGAGAAAGAGAAAGAGAGAGACAAATTAGATAGGAATCTTCTATTATACCTGCATAGCTCTGGAATCTTTGCTCTTAAATGTCAGAGCTACTCAAGTGTCATGGAGGACTCTTGTCTAACCTGTCACTCTTCCTGTAGAAACAAATATAGCCTCTAATTAGTTAGGAATCTCTCATTATTGTACCTACACAGTTACACCTTTATCCTTAACCCTTAACTCCGGATGTAGGTCTGAGAGACTCCCATGAAAATTTTCTGCTAAAGTAAAGGGAAAACAGAAGGAGGTAGGGGCTTGGGTATTTTTCTATCCTCGTCTAAAATGTTGGAAAGCACACACACCAAGTAGCAACGCTGGTCCGCGCTCGTATGCGCGTAAAAAAATTCCTGTTTTGAGGGATAGGGAGTCCAAAAGACTCCTAGTCCCAGTTAACGTAAGTTTTAAATCTGGGTCCATTGGTCTAATACTGAGATTTTGATGGCTCATTCTGCGGAATAATTGTCTGAAAAGCTTCCGAACAGCGAATCAATGAAGCAAAATATAAAAAAATATCGGAGGTGTAAACAAGTTCTCTGATCAAAACGGCGCACTAAAATAATACTGAGCTACAAAATCAAAACACTGCAACATAGACACGCCGCGCCCATAGAGACTTTAGGGGCCCTGTCCCTCCTCTATTCAACCGAAAATCCCTATAAATGTTCTTAAGACACAGATTTGTAATTTTCAAACAGAACATAGTGAAAAATCAAGGAAACAATCCATCTGTCAGCGATAATAATGTTGGGAGTCTCACAGACCTACCTATAGTCTGACTGGGTGTAAGTTTTTGCATCGTCCGGGGATAAGGGTTAAAATTATTTAGTGAGTCTTTGAGTGAAATTCGCGGATTAATACGTGTTCATCGAAATTTGGGCTGGATTTAGTGAAAAATTAACTATTCAATCACTTACAGCAAAAGTCAGCAAGAGCCCAATTGGCGCAAGGGTCCTTTGAATATTTAGTTGACAAGTTTTCTACTCAAAATAGAGGAAGACAACTTACGTCTTGCTTTCCCTCCAGATCCTTTCAGCAATATCTTGGGCGGTTCCCGTTTGGCTCCCAAACAAAATAGTTAATTTTCTTTCATCCATTTCACGAGATCAGAATTTATCAATGAGACAGTGGTAAAAGTGACACTCGATGAAAGTAAGACAATGAACTGCAATCACATTGAATTATTGCACAATTCGAACGTTCGCTGAAATATTAAAAGGCAATTTAGATAAGACTAATTTAATGATAAATTAGAATAAATTGAAGTCGACGAACGGTTATCAGTCTTATCAGCCATGATCACACCAAGAAAGTTAGGTTATGTTTACAAGCCGCTCAATGCTGACAACTTGCGGGAGTTTACAGTTTTGTGTCAGCGAACGACAGAAACACTTTCACTCCTTATTAAATTTTTGTAATATTAAAAAGAAAAAAAAAACCTTAATCAAATCTACTTTTCAAATAAATGGCCAACCATATAGTTTTATTAGTTATGGTGTCTACTCTTTCCTGGTTGTGCCTTATGCGTGTGAACATTTTTTGTTGTCATTGATTAGTTGGGCCTCCTGTAACCAAAGATGATGGATGTAGATTGTAGAGTCCCTATACAGGGTGTCTGGAAAGTTCCGGAACGGCTGCGCCATTTGTTTACTTATGCAGAAAAAAAACCAAACTTTGGGAATCCTAGATAAATAAGAACCACTTTTTTTGAGGGGGGGGGGGGGGGGTCAAAATATTGAGACCCCCTCTCTGGGGGGCGGGGCGGGGGCGCTCCAACTTTTTTTTTTTTCTAATGGCAACTCCTATCTGGTGCTACCTCATTTGAAAGAATAAGGTAAAAAACTGACCATTTTGGCGCAAACCGCACGTCGATGTCTTTTTTTCTATTCGAGATATCGAACGTCAAAGTTCGATTTGGACCCATTTTCAAAAAATCATAACTCCTATTCAATAAGTCGGAATTTAAAAAACTATAGGAGTGGAAAGTACTTTTAAAAGCAAGTACTTTGCAGATACAAAAATGATTTTGACATAAATTTAGTCAAATTTGATTTTAGAGCTACCATAAATATTTAAAAATTTTGCCCCTCAAAGGGGCTATCTCAAAATTTTCGTTTCGCTATCACTATCGAATGAAACATCAATCTAAAGAACAAAAAGAACAGAGAATTTTGGCGCAATCTGGACATCGATATCGTTTTTCGTATTCGAGAAATCGAATTTTTAGGGTGGGTTTAAATTGAACTTAAAAATTCGATATCTCGAATATGAAAAATGATATCGATATCCGGATTGCGCCAAAATTCTCTGTTCTTTTAAAGTAAGTATCAAAAATGACATAATGTGTCCGCGACATTCACCATCCATTAGTGATAATTTGACTAATTTTTAGTGTTTCAGAATAATTCTACGCCTACAATTTCACTTCATCATCGCTATCTCATTTATTTTGAGACGCTTATTTCAAAAATGCTATAAGTTTTCATTAAACTGGCCTAGATTTTACGTAAATTCGAAATTACGCCTTCTTAGCAAAAAATACGGAATTCTGGAAAAAGTATGAGTTTTGAGTAAAAACTAAGGTCGAATTTGAAATCAGTGGGTCAAATTACTAGAGAAACTCCGCGAGAGGGGTGAGAAAGAGGTATCTTATGATAAGAAAACCTGGTTTTAAGTTCATAACAACCGGACACGCTATGTCGTTAAGGCGCAAAAATCGTTCTTTTTGTTTTTTCGATTAATGTATTATTCGATAGTGATAGCGAAACGGAAATTTTGAGATAGCCCCTTATTTGAGGGGCAAAATTTTTAAATATTGATGGGGGCTCTAAAATCAAATTTTGATTAAATTTATGTATAACCATTTTTGTATCTGCAAAGTATTTGCTTTTAAGAGTAATTTAGACTCCTAGTTTTTTAAATTCCGACTTTTTGAATAGGAGTTATGATTTTTTGAAAATAAGTACAAATCGAACTTTGATGTTCGATATCTCGAATGGAAAAAAAGACATCGACGTGCGGTTTGCGCCAAAATGTTCATTTTTTTACCTTCTTTCAAATGAGGTAGCAAAAGATAGGGGTTGCCATTTGAAAAAAAAGAGAGTTGAGCCCCCCCCCCCCCCCCCCCCCCCCCCAAGTAATTTTTATTTACCTAGGAACATTCCCAAAGTTTGGTTTTTTTTTTATCTGCATAAGTAAAAGAATGACGCAGCCGTTCCGGGAATTTCCAGACACCCTGTATATGGAAGAGTCAAGAAACGTGAACGGAAGCGAAAAGGGAGAAGGGGTCTGAGGAGCCTCTGGAGGCGCGCCTCCTCTCTTGCTTACATTTTTATCCAACGATCGTCCCGCCAAAGATTACTCATACATGTATTCGTGTGTAGGTAAGTAATCTTTGTCAGGTCAACCTGCGACCTTCAATACCTACCCGTTGGCTTTACTATACCTGTTTTAATTTACAGTGAAGAGTAATGCGTCAATTTTATTCTATTCTGAATGCACTTGGATCGATTTCAATAGAAAATTTCATCAGTACAAGCTAAAATTGCCGAAAGTTTCATCAAAGCTGAGGAAGATGTAAACAAGAGGCGCGCCTCCAGGCTTCTTAGACTTCTTCTTCTTCTTCTTCTTCTTCTTCTTCTTCTTCAGTTTTCAGCAGCCAATCGGAGATGGAACCTCGTATGACGAGACTTACGGTGAGACTATTTCATAAACAATGTCCTGCATAAGGTTCACCGCGTTGAAGGGACCAACTCCTGAGGTAAAAATTAGACTTTTTTCCCCCTAAGAAGTGTCCCCGCTTTCCTGGGGTGCTAGCCCCCCCCCCCCCAAAGTTTGCGAAAAAAATCTAAAATTCGTCATAACTAACACACAAATTGAGCAAACTGAATGAAATTTTGTGAAAGTTCTCACCTAATAAGGCCTAATAACACAGAATTTTTCAGATTTTTTGAACAAGGTTAAGGGGGGCTTTTGGCCACTACCCACTTTTAAAACCTTCATAACTTTTTGGCTGATCGTTAAATTCTTAAAAAGTGATACGTTCGGATGTTACATTCAAAGATGTGTCTTGTAAAATTGTCGTGCGATCGATAGTTGAGCCAGAAATCAAGATTTTTGTTGACGTTATGCTCGGTTGCATTCGCCGCAATTGAAGGCGCGCCCTATCCTCAACGCTCGATTCCGGACGTTACTCCCCATTTTCTCGCCTTTAAAAGAAGGCTGAGGCCCGAACAGCTTAATTTCACCTTCTTTAAGGTTCTTCTCCACTTTTCTCCCTTTTTTCTCCCTTTTCCTCCGTCTTTTTGGCGATATATTTTCAGGGGAATAACTGTAATAAAATTTTTAGAGGCGACACCGACGTTGAAAAAATGAAAGCAAATAAGAGAAATTTAGTTTAATCTGTGTTCAATTTAAAACTTGACAATTTGAATCTTACTGTGTCAGAGGAGCTGTTCAAAATGGCCGCCTCCGTTCTCCAAGCATAAGTTCACCCGAGCTCGCAAGGATCGTTGTATTTTCCAAAAGAAATCGCGGTTGTTGCGGTTTATCCTGCTCATTTCGCACGAATCGTCCGCCAGTTTTTGGATATTACTTATGGACCACGTTGGATCACCAAAAAGACGGAGGAAAAGGGAAAAAATGGGAGAAAAGTGGGGAAGAAGCTCAAAGAAGGTGAAATTAAGCTGTTCGGGCCTCAACCTTCTTTTAAAGACGAGAAAATGGGGAGTACCGTCCGGAATCGAGCGTTGAGGATACGGCGCGCCTTCAATTGCGGCGAATGGAACCGAGCATAACGTTAACAAAAATCTCGAATCCTAGCTCAACTATCGATCGCACGACAATTTTACAAGACACAACATTTCTTTATCTGTTATAATGTTACACCCGAACGTATCACTTTTTAAGAATTCAACGGTCAGCCAAAAAGTTATGAAGGTTTTAAAAGTGGGTAGTGGCCAAAAGCCCCCCTTAACCTTGTTCAAAAAATCTGAAAAAAGTCTGTGTTATTAGGCCTTATTAGGTGAGAACTTTCACAAAATTTCATTCAGTTTGCTCAATTTGTGTTTTAGTTATGACGAATTTTAGATTTTTTTTCGCAAACTTTGGAAGGGGGGGAGCACCCCAGGAAAGCGGGGACACTTCTTAGGGAGAAAAAGTCTTATTTTTACCTCAGAAGTTGGTCCCTTTAACCCTTTAAGGACCAGGTTAGTTCAAAAGAACGCCACTTTTCCGTTTAAAAAGGGAATGTAGTTAACTGTTCGTACTCGGGGGAGTTGGAATTGCCTATACGACGAATTGAAGACGATCGAAGGAACCTTATCTTGTAAGTGTTTTCATAGATAATTGCGTTTACTCTCAATGAAGACTAAAACAATATGAAAAAGACTAGAGGAGAAAAACGAGTATACTCGGGCTTGGCTTATAAAGGGTTAACGCGGGAAACCGTATGCAGGACACCCGTATAGGGACTCGAGATGTTATTTGTAATCTTTGGTATGTAGTAAACATTCACTCAAAGAGTTTCACATTGGAGAACCTCACATTTTCCAAACATATTTCTTCAAATGTTTCAAGCAAGTTTCAAGTTTAAGTTCCAAGCATAGCCAGAGACAACGAGCTACAGTGATAGAGAGGCTGATACATGTTATAACTTATAAGTCCTATCTAAAAGTGAGGCAGCCAGAGACAATATACAGGGTGACGATTAAAATAGTTTCCACTCGGGTTTTTTTCAAAAACAGTCGCGAATTTGAAAAATCGGTAAAACACGTGTCAAATACTTTTGAAGGGGACGTCTTTTAGGTGGGTGGGCCCCACCCTGGGGGCTCCCCAGGGGGATCCCCACCACCCTAAATCCCATACTTCAAATGGGGACCCCCTATTTTTATTTGATATTTGGGAAGAAAATAAAATATTAAGAATTTTGACGCAAACCGGAAGTCAACATCGTTTTTTGTTTTCGATAAATCGAAGAACAAAGTTCGACATAGATCCATTTTAAAACTTGTGTAACTTCCATGAATGATTCGGATTGAAAAAAACTTTGAGTCTAAATTGCTCTACAGAGCGAGTTATTTAAAAAAAGAAATTACACATTTTCAAAAAAAATTACTCCAAGGGCGTTTTTGAGCCCCTAAATTTTTTTGAAAATTTCAACATTTTAAGAGGCTGTAAAAAAGAAACAGCTTCAAATTAAAAAAAAAAAAAAAAAAAAAAACGCTGAAACTTAGGTCCAATTATTTCAAAGTGTACACGTTTTCAGTGATCGGAAATTTTCAGACCCCATAGAGGGGGGGCGGGGGGGGGTCACAAGTCACGACCATTCTTTGAAAATGTTGAATTATAATATCCCAGAACCCTACTTTGTGAAATATCGTTAGAAAGAAAGAACATTCCGAGCCGAACATTTTGGTCCAAAACTGAAGGTAGATTTCGTTTTTCGTTTTCGATTCATTGAAGTTCAAGGTAAGATATCGACCAAATGATGATTTGAACGATGTTAACTTTGAACTTCGATTGATCGAGAACGAAAAACGATATCGACCTGCGGTTTGGGCCAAAATGGTCGGCTTAGAACGTTCTGTCTAACGATGTATCACAAAGCAGGGTTCTGGGATATTATAATTTAAAATGTTCAAATTTGAAAAGTCGTGACACCCCCCCCCCCCCCCCCAACTGTATGGTCTAGAAATTGCCGATCTCCTGAACAGGTGTACCCTTGAAAATAATGGGACCCATGTTTCAGCGTTTTTTAAACTTTGAAGTTGTTTCTTTTTTACAGCCTCTTAAAATGTTAAAGCTTTCAAACAAATTAAGGCTCACAAACGCCCTTGAAGTAATTTTTTTTTGAAAATTTGTATTATTTTCAAAAAGAACTCGCTCTGTAGAGCAATTTGGAACCAACGTTTTTTCGATTCGAGCGGCGCGGCGCGGCGTGGGTTCAGCAGGCTGACCCACGACCATCACGACTGGCCCCACCCCGCCCTAGAGTCCCTTGATGGAAATATTGTATAGGGAGTACCGACACGAGCTCAACGAGTTGTGATTGGTCGTTGGTTTTAGGCTCTCAAGGAGTCGAGCAGGAGTCGACGACATCGAAGGCTCCACACGAAAGGAGTCGATTCGTTGAGGAACGTATGGGAACGGACCGGAATGCCGGAAAATCCGCCAGTCCACCACTGGTCCACTGTCAAACTTAACCTTCGAATGCGTTCACGCGGTCGACAAAATCGACTCCTGTCAAAATGCATAAAGCGTCGTGTTGGTACTCCCTATACAATATTTCCATCAAGGGACTCTACCCCGCCCGCGCTTGTCTCTCGCTCGCCGAAACGTAAACAAACCGTGGGCCAGTGTATGTGTTTTAGCTTGGTTTTGGTAATGAAGGCGCTCAACAAAATTTAACATTGGTGAGATCAGGGCCTCGGACCCTGGACCGGTCCTGGACCCGGAACCGGTCCGGATCCCTTTTTTTGCTTGGACCTGGACCCGGATCCGGACCGAAGTTTTTTATCTCTTATGGACCCAGACCCGGACCCGGACCAAAAATGTCTTTGTTTCTGGACCCTGAACCGGACCCGGACCCTTCGGATGGGTTCATTCAGAACCCGCCAGAACCGGTCCTTAGCAGGTCCAGTGTGCATATGAAAAAAAAGGATAAATTAGAGATGAAAAAGAAGGATAAAGAGGAAAAAAGAGGAAAAAAGAGGAACAAAAAAATCAAGAAATAAGAGAGGAAAAGAAATGAAGCCAGATCATTGTTTGGATGACTTTATGCAGAAGGTAACCAAAACTGCTATGAGTTTCTTGTCTTGTTCGTTAGTTCACTTTTGCGCAAACAGAAAAATGTGTCCCTTTCTGCATGAAAAAGTTCAACTATGAAGCCCGAATTTATCGACTAATTACTTGGACCCTTCAAGAACTGGTCCAGAACCGGTTCCGAACCCTGGACCGGGTCCAAAGAATTTTAGTGGACCTGGACCTGGACCCGGACCCTGACGACTCAGTTCTTTTTGGACCGGACCCGAACCCGGACCCTGAGGATTTATTTTCTCTTGGACCCGGACCGGACCCTTTGTTCAAATGCTCGGGTCCAAAGCCCTGGGTGAGATAGCTCGTGCCATGATCTAAAGGAGTGTCTCCACCAGCGAATTTAAAAGCGCGAATAAACTGATTGAGCCAATGAGCTGCCTTGAAGTCGATAGGTCGAGTCCGATGTATCGACAACAAAGAAGCTCATTGGCTCAATCAGTTTATTCGCGCTTTTAAATTCGCAGGTGGAGACACCCCTTAGGTAAACAGGTCAGCCCGTCTCGTTTTTATTGTTTGACTTTAATTTGCTTAATGATTCTTGCCACTTGCGATGATTTGATATCGAAAGGTCTATGGCTCTCTGAGTAAATTTTTAATTTAGCACAAAATTGGATAATTATTATGAATCTGTTTCCATTTTACAGCGGCGGCTCGTGCGATACGGCAACAATATTTTTTCTCCATTTGATTCCATGCAAAAAATCGATTTGATAGTGCAGCGGTGTTTCACCTGCAATCGATTGTTGCATGCAGATTCAAATGGAGGGGAAAACATTGTTGCCAGATTGCACGAGCTGCCATTTTATTACTTTTATCTTTTTGATTCCCAATTAGGATTAAAAGATCTCAAACATTCGCCTATAATCACCTTGAATACGGCTGTAAAAATTCTTTGCATGGTGAGAAGGGAAAACACACTATCACCAAAGCAACACGTTTGTTGGTAAAAAAAAAAAAAAAAAAAAAAAAAAAAAAAAAAAAAAAAAAAAAAAAACAGGATAATCCGGAGCTGAAATGAATTTTTCCATCAATTTTTTAATCATTTATTCATTTATTCATTCAATACACCAATAAATATAACTACACAACATGATAAAAAAAGGGGAGGGGGAGAAAAATTACTTTTAGTTCCATAATTAGACTAAAAAAGTTCAAGTAGAGACAGAAAAATTGTCCTAAATTCAGACAAGATAACATTTCAAATCTTAAACTAAAAATGTAAATAACAATATAAGAATAAAAATTTGGGATTCACAAAAGTTCAGTACCAATAGTTTTCAACTTTATACATTTTTACCCTTTTGCAAAAATAATTTTGTTCTGAAAGTTTTGAAATAAATAGGTAATAATTAATATATAATTTTGTTTTGAATTTTGTTTCCAAATTTGCACGAAGAAACAACCTCATTTTGGAACATTTTATGAACTATAGAACCAAACATTTCCGTAAATGCAGAATTTTGATTTGTGGAGAAAAAAGTTGGATCGAAACAGTCGAGCGTGGCTTTTTAGAGATCAAAAAATCCCTTGTTTTACATTCAATCGAAAAGAACGGGAGAAGAGAAAAAGAGAAGAGAAAGAAGAAAAAAGAAGGCAACTGAACAAAAATAAATTACAAACACCATTAATAAGTAAATCAGATGAAATATAAATGAAGATAAATTGAAAAAGAAATTAAAAGAGAGGAAGTTTAACTTCGAACTTACAATAAACAGAAACAAAGAATTGTCTAAAACAGCTTGTTTGCAAAAAACTTAATGGGAATAACTGAAGGAAGATGAAGAGGGAGGAACCAAAGAACTGAGAGGTGAAAAACAAAACCGACAAAAACAGATCGGAGGCAACTAAAAAAAAAAAAAAAAAAAAAAAAAATAATAATAATAAAAATAAATAAATAATAATAAAAAAACCGTCATTTGTAGGTACTATTGATTATCACTATAATATTAAGTATGCTGCGAACTATTGTATAACTATTGTAGATTAAATGGAAAAATAAACGATTACAATAATTGTGAGAGGGGATAGGGAGGAGAAAATGAACCGACGAAATTATGGAGTAAGAAAGAGGGCGGAAACCTGAATGAAACCAAAAATGCGATTTCAGTCGGACACATGAACTTGCTGACAATAGAATTCTTGTCAAAATCATGTAGCTTTGCATTAACTTTGAACTCAAATTTAATGATAGTTCTGATTCCACTATTCTATCAATTCAAAGAATGTGAAACAGCCTCGGGCGATTTTCATCATTGCTGTATCCGTTATTGGGGAGGGGGAGGAGGGCATGCATGAAAGCTCCCTCAAAAAATACATTTTAATGAAGTTAAATATAACTGTTACTGCACAATGAACAGTAGTAAAATCTGATTCGGTTTGCAGTTTGGCAGTACATACTACATGCTTCATGTTTAATAATTGAAGAAGAAAACTAAGGCATCAGAATTGATACACTGAAAACAGTGCAGTAAACAGCATGCGCCTCCCTTATAATCCACCTTATGGGTGATTTACAGTCAGCAATCATCTTTCGGATTGGTCAGTGAAGTATGGCAACGTAGGATCTTTTATTCAGATCACTAGATCGCCGGATGCAATTTGCAATCCGCGTTCCGTTAAAGTCAATACAAAACGGCAGGATATTTTATGTCCGACTGAAAGCATACTTGAGCCCATCACAGTATCCGTATGATGCATAGCAGGTAATCAAAGCTGAGATTTAAATGTAATTAAATGTAGGTAGTTGTAATTAATATGATTAGCCAGTAATATATGCAAAAAAATTAGTTTGAATTAGTAGTACAATAATTATCTGAGGGATGCATTGTATTGAAAAATACAATGTAACTGTAAGTTATTAGCTATTTCAAATAGGAGTAACTTATACTTAAAATGAACAAATATTGCTGAAGTTATTCTCAGAATTATTTCTTAGAAGTCGTTACTATCTCGGCACACTTTTTGAAAACACAACGAGAAAAATTTGTTCTTTGGTGGAAATTACTATGAACTGGGTGAGTTTAACTCATATAGGTAACGAGGTTTCCAAGCTTGGAAATAAAGCCTTAATCTAAGGACGAATCTGATCAAGCTCAAATTGTCATGCATATATGAGAGTTCCTCTTCCAATTCTGAATCACGCTAACAACAAAATCCCTTATTCCAAGATCAGTATTTCAATGACCTTATATAAACCTTTGAACAAATATTGATTGATGCTTTTCTGGACCGGTTCATCTCGGTTTGATTTCCCTCAAGATATCTATAAAACTTGGCACTTGTTATTTTCCACAGAAGTCAGTTTAAAAATACATTGAAGTTCAGCTCCTTTCCGCATCAATAAATGTAACTGCGTTGGGTTGAGACGTACCCGAGTCAAAGATATTTGCAAGAAATTAATGTTACTCAGAGCTCCACTCTCCTCAAACTGTGATGAAAGAGGGGAGGATAGCTCCTACTGAGGGTGATGAGTTTCATGCACTTTTGAGAGGAAAGGGAGGACGTTTCATTTGAAGATCTGTGAGGAGCGCCCCAACCCACGAAACTGCATTTACGTCCAGTCTATAAGGTATCTAGCCGATGGAGCATAACGTAGAACTGCGCAACAGGTAATCTGTGGCCAGCTTAAAATTGATTTAAAAGGACCGACAGTTGGAACAAGCAGAATGTGACGGCTATGCCACTCTAATTCGACCTTTTGTTTATTGATAAGTTCCGATTGTAACCTATTTAGTCAAAAATACTCTGGTTACTCTCATAGGAACAATGACACCTTCATCAGAACAGGAGCAAGCAATTCAAATCCACTGGAACCAAGACATGAATTTTTGTGACAAAACTATCGATGCAATAGAAAAGAGCTCTTCTAAATTGGAGCGACTTCCAAGAAAAAAATCTGGAGAGTAACAAGAGGAGAAAAAAAAAGAATTAAGTAAGAACAAAAAAAAAGTGAACAGAAACAAATGAAAAAAAAGAACATTAAAAATACACGACAACAAAGTGCGATAATAGAAACGTAACTAAACATGGAGGAGGTTGATTACACTGAAAAGTGTAATTCAGATCTGTTTACTTTAACACTATTGTAAAAAAAGCAAAATAAACAGAAAATGGGATTATTTATTTTTAAGACTAAAAGAGGAGCTGAAAAATGAAAACATTGAAAATCAATTACCATTAATAGTAATTATTATGGTAAAATATGCTTAGTTAATAACACTGAATGGGTTTTCGTCGAGAGAGACAGGAGGTGGATGAAACAGAAATGAATTGAAATGAAATAACACAGCAAAATAACGCTTCAAAGTCAAATTAGAGGGGTTATTCTGATACAGCAGTCTTACAACTCCATGGCATAAAATTATGCAAAGAATTGATGTTTCACATCCATTTCAATTAAGGATCGAAAAGCGATCTCAAGTATCAGGATTCTCTAAAAGTATGCTAGTCAAACCATTTGTTAGAGCTCATTGAGTTTTTGATAAATCAAACTGCCTGTTTTATTAACTTTACTCCATTTTAAACGTAGCTCAATTTAGATTAATTAGTGGAATTTTGATTGAGTCATGTATCTGGAGATGGATTTATAAATTTTTGACCAAGTTTTTTAAGTTACTATAAATCTATAATATGGTACAGGGAAACAAGGCTCTGGAATTTACGGCCGAGAGATGAAACAATTTCGAAGATATAAGATGTAATGAAGGTTCACATGAAAGGATCAGAATTTTAATAAAAATCACACAATTGAAATGAAAGAGTTTCATAAAATATAGATTGCAAAGAGAATTACAATAAAAATAGATTCCTTTCAAAAATTTGTAATCCCCATAGACCCAATCAAGCATCTGAAAAGCATCTAAAATTGATATTCTGATTGAGGAATTTCGGCAGTTTTAATTTTTAAAGACACGCGAATCTGTAGAGACCAGAAACTTCAGCATTTTCGATTCATCCGTCTTTGTAAGTAGTGGCTGTAAGACTGGTTATTTTCTCAGAAACTGGCAACTGTAATATTCATTTGAATGATTTGATGCATTTACTAAAAGGTAAAAGCATGACTGTCGAATCGACCAAGACGAGGTGCTGAAAATGTGGCACCGTTGAAGATCTCTACAAATCACTTGAAGACACTTGGCACTTGAAGAAATGTTCCGGGCTCAAATGGCCAGCTCATTTCTGAGTTAGACAGACTTTTTTCCCAAGAGACCAAAGGTGTAACTAACGCCTCCGGTTGAAATTGAAGTATTTTGCTCGTGATTACTTATTTCTGATAATAATTCAGCTAAATAACAGAAAAGATAAAATTGAAATGAGTTCAATCTGACCTATTTCAAGATTGGAGAAATAAATAAATTAATATGAGTAAAGAAAATAAACTTAAACAAACAGAAATAAGAAAAAAAGGGGAAAAACAGAAATTGGGGAAAAGTTACAACATAAAAAAGCTGAAACTTATCTATTTTTTAAACTGACCAATCTTTTTTAAAATTGCAGCAAAAATATGGAAGATTAAACAGAATGAAAATAAAAACAGGCGTCAACTATGAGAATTGATTAAGTAACAAAAAAAATGAATTAATTAATAAATAAATAAATAAAAATAAAGAAATGAGAAGAAAAAAAAATTAAGAAACCTGTGAATAATTAATGAATAATACCTTCCTACAGCACATAAATGTATCGAGAAAAAAAAAGAAAATAAGGAAATGATGAAATTATACCTATCATGAGGTCTCTATAGACCTACTCTGAATGTTACCAACAGATTTCAATTAACAAGATACAATTTATGATACACGATTGCGTCAGGCAGATCAGTGTATTTTGGCTATTTAAACGGTATGAGTGTGGTTAGTGGTACATGATTAGTCGGCAGCAAATCATGTTCAAGCTTTTGCAGCTATTATGTTTGGAGAGTTATGTGGAATAATAACTATTGTTGAGTGTGTGTAAATGGTACACAGCTGCGTCTGGCAAGCTGTGTATTGGGCTATTGCGGCATTAATGGATGCGTATGGTACGTGGTTGATCCTTCGGGATTAACCGCGTATTGGGCTATTGCAGCAGTAATCGAGTATGAGAATGGTACATGAGCGCGTCAGGCAACTCATGTATTGGGCTATTGTCACAGAGCTATTGAATGCATATGGTACATGCTTGCTGAGCAAGACATGTATTGGGCTATTGCAGAATAATTGTTGAATTCATGGAGCACATGATTATGTCAAGCAAATCATGTATTGGGCTATTGCAGCTTTGAATCAACTGATTGTAAGTGGTGCATGAATTTTAAAGAAAATTCATACATTGGGCTATTGATACATTTTGAAAACTTTAAAATTAGGTATATAAGTGGTACATGTACATGCAGAGTATATCCATGAAGTGGACTGTGGGAGCATTTGAAAAATGTCTGTAGAATTATGGTACAAAAAAAAAAAGAAAAAAAAAGGAAAGAAACGCAAATTAAATTTAAGCAATACGGTAAGAAGACAAACAAGAAGCAAGGAATGAAAATAACCAGAAATACTTTCCAAATTTTTCAAAGGAAAAGTCTCACCTTCAAAAAGGATTTTGGTTTCATTTAAAGAAAAAAAAACAATGAATATTAATTTTTTAATTGGTTTGTTTTTCCTATTGACGACAAAAGTTACTTTTTTTTCTTCTCTTCAATAATATTAATATCTTTAACTATTTGTTTTGAACACAGATAAACTTTGGCTAGAGCTTTGATAAGGTACTTCACTGTTAAGAACTTCTTGAGAACTTAACTTTCGTGGCTGCATTCCACACAAATGTGCTTAATGAACGCGAATAAATAGACATTTTAAATACAAACAAAATTGCACGCAATTTAATGACAATAAGAGACCCAATATAATCCAAAAGAGCGCAGAAAAGTACGAGATGGCTGATGTTCCATAAACTTTAGGAAGTATATTGAGTCATATTACATTAGTAATTAATTATCAATGAACATTTGGAAATACTCTAGCATTTGTTTTGAAAATAGAATAAAATTTGTTAATAACAAACAAAAATTGCACATAAGGATTACTCTAGACAATTACTTTCCATTATTTTCTTCCAATGTTCTCTGTTGACCAGGACAATTTACGCTGATGGATCGCTCAAGTTGCGTTTAAAAAGAAAAGAAGACTATATTTAATATAATTCTAACAAAGACAGGATCCATTGACATGCCAAATTTAGAAAAAAAAATATAATATAAAATTGCCTTTTGAGAAAACTTTAATTAACAAGTTTAGATTTAGAACACTATTTTTTTCTAGACAAGGTTTTCTCAAAGGTTTCTTGAAGCGTGTAATGTCTTCTTAGCAAACGTAATGGTCTGTAAAAAGTTTCACAGTTTAATGTCCGCGTGTGAGGATTTGAACAGTTTGGTTCCTAGAACAATTTACCATTCTGAAATTTATTAATATGTTAACAAATGCAAACAGAATGTCGGTAATTTACATCTGAAATATTTGCAATAGCTTTATCGGGAGACTCCCATACTTGGTTATGCAGCAGAATTGAACAATTTTTTGGAGATGCAAGCACTCAATCAAGTACAAATGGATCTGACGTAGAGGATACAAAGTCTCGTAAACCTTTTTGCTTGCCCAAAGTTTCACCAAACAGCTAAATTGTCTTTAAATTAGAGCGCATGGGGAAGAAATAAGGATAAAAATTTATTTTCATTCCATAACATTTGTTTGCTTTGGTTCTATTTACAATGAGTTGGGTATGACTGCAACTTAACGGAGTAATTCAAATGATTTAATATAAACCTATTGTTTTATCTACAAAAATAATAAACTATCTTGGTGAAAAATGGCTATATTGTGATACGTTTATTGTAATTTAATCTGGCCAAATAAAATTTAATTTGGAGGTAGATGATGACTAAATCAATTCAAAGTAACACAAACAAACTCTGAAAACATCTATACAAGAATCGGAGAGGTTAGATGGAGTCATGGTTATTTATCGATAAACTCAGTTCAAGTGGATGAATTTTGCTTAATATAGTACTGTCAGCACAACGTATGAAACATTTGGAAGCTCATAAATTCTCCCCTTTTCCGGTGTTTTTCTGAAGTAGGACTTTTTTATTTTTTTTTATTTTATTTTTTTTATACGTAGAAACGATTTTAAATGACTAAGTACTTGATGTCAGACAAGGCTTTCATGAAGAAGATAAACATAAAATTCTAAAACCAAAATTTATTGCCGAAAAAATAATTTGAATGTTTCTGAAATTTTGGAGTTACTGCATTTTAATTTTTTGAAGTAATTTCAAATAGCTGCTTGCCAAAAAAATTACAGTTATTCTAAAAGCAAAGGGAACGCGAAGATATGAACAGTGATATATTTTCTCAAATATATCATCAACACCCCCCATTAACAGAAAAACTCCCGCCTACAAAGACCAGTGAACATTCCGAGCTCTTGACAAAGTAAAAAAAAAGTATCGCCACTGTGTTATGCATTTTACAGTAAGGAGCTTCATGCAAAGGTGAGAAGTTACGCAAAGAGTTCAAATGTAAATTTTTATAAGAATTTTCTAAAAGAGAGAAAAGCGTTTAATTGTGTGCTTCATGATTATCTTTTCATTTTTACTGACTAAGTAACACACTCTTTCCTCACGAGAAAATTTCAATAATTTTACAAAGCCAAGGCCCACCAAATAAATTTTAAGAGCTTGGCTTGGCCAGGAGAGTCCCCTTGTGGGAATTTTCCAGGGTGTTTTGGATTCTTCAAGTTTCTTTTATTAAAATGTAATCGAAACAGTTGCTGTACTTCATGCACCTTTTCAGCAGCCCTATCTAAGCAACTTATATTCAAAGCCAACACCACATGGAAAGCAGTAAATTATTTTATCCTCTTTGAACACTTCAGGTAGGTTGCTTTAACCCTGCGCTAAGTATTCTCAGGGATTCATCAAAATTCAATTATCAAACTACCTGGTCATGCAAGATGACAATACAGCAGGGGGTACAAGTGAATGGCTTTTTTTTTTCTTTTCTTAATGATAGAATTTGTGGTAGGTATGAAATTGCACTATTTTTTTTACAAAGTCATAATAGCTGTACATCCATGAGCAAACCTAATATTTTTATAGAACTCTTTGAACTTAATTGAGTTTGTGTTACAGTGAAATGAAAGTCTTTGCAAAAAATATGAGTTGACGAGAATATTCTTCAAACAAACTCAAAAGAGAATTAAGTAATTTGAAAATTTGGAGGAAAAGAAAGAGAGGAAGGAAAAAAATAAATATTAAGAAATTGTAGGAGAGAGGAGGTAAGAGATAGTTGAAAAAACAGTGGGGAAAAATGTAAGAGTATGTGACTGCAACTACCCTGAAAAGTGTTAACAGATAAATTGTCTGAGCTTTTATCATTTTTCAAAAGGTACTGATGCAAAAATTTAATATGAGAATAAGAAATGATAAAAGAGCCTACTATTGACTAACGAAGCTCTTTATCGAACAGGATAATCTATTTCTTAGTATGATTGAGCGAGGCGATTCATATTTGTACCGATTTCCGATGAAAATAATAAGTAAATTATAATCACTATTGATAAAATTGAAATAAAACAAAAGTTGATGCTGATCAAAAGCAAAATTTTGTACCGCAAATAAAAAAAACTAGAGAATGGTAAATAGCACAAAAAAACTTTGAATTCAGTAAAATTTTCAACATCGATAGTGGTTACTGACTTTGGATGAAACAAACAAAAACAGTCTTTACTATCAGAGTTGGAATAGAGAATTAGAATTTTAGATGGAGTTATCAATAATTTTGATGAACTTTTGAATTTTGAAACCATCAAAGACAAAACAGCAGGTTTTCACCTTTTTTAGGGGAAATATGCCAATTTTTTTCAAAGGATGTTCAAATTCTTCAATTTGAAATTTTAAATGGTGAAAAAATTGTTTGGTACTGATTTCATACGAATGCTTGAAATTCTCCCCCTAATTCTTAAAATCAAACAGTTTGGAACCCCAAAGAAAAAACAAATTCAAGTAAAAATCATAAAGTTTCAAAACTTGAAATAATTATACATTTTTAAAATTCTTTGAATAAAGTCACAGGGAAGAGAATTGCGTAGATAGAAAAGAGGGTGATCAAAAAAAGAAAAACAAGGTAGTTTCGAGGGTGAATAAAATATTTGAAAGAACTCGAACCAATCGAAACGCACAATCACAACTCAAAACTAAAGGACACCACTCTCATATACTCATTCACAAATTTGACTTGGTCTCTGAGAGTAGAGTTCATTATTTTTTTATTGGCAATTCTGTGTTGCAATTAATGTTCATACTTTTTACGGTTGTTTGATTTTTACCAATTGACTCAGCAGAAATAAAAATAAATTTAGCTTCTAACGAGGGGAGGAGAAATAACAGAGGACAATTGAAAAAGGAGCTTGGGGAGAGAGAACAAAAAAATTCCGAAGAGAAGAAAGTCTAACTATAGGTCATAAACTATCTGAAGATCCGAGGGAATAAAACAAAAAAGTTTCTATACAAATTACACATAAATATTTGAATCTATTGGTTTGACTTTCTCTAATTAAAATAATATTTAGAGCTTACAAAATATTTTAATGTATTTAGTTGTTAAGATGGAAATTAAATTAATTAAAATTATTAAAAAATAAATATCACAGCCAAAAATAAAAAATAAAATAATGTTGGATGACTAACCAGAAATATGTTTTTCATTTAAATTTTGCGACATCAAATTTTTAATTTTCTTCACAACGCAATGTTTTCTTTCTGTGTAGGTGCAGTCGAAATCTAGCCCTCTATCGTGCCTTGTATAAATTTGCAGCAAAAGAAAGTAAGTAAGTAAGAAAGTTTTTAAGTTTAGCAAACAATAAGGAAATGGACTTTGCCTCGGAACTTTGAATATGTATCCATACTGTTCTGATATTTCAGAATTAAAGGTTGTCAAAATCAAGCTTGCTGGAAAACTTTTAAAACTACTAAAACTTTTACAACCATCAACGGATCAAATTTTGCAATATACCCATTAAATAATGGATGCTTTTTTGAATGGAAATGAAAGAAAAATGATTGCCAAAATTAATTTGAAGAAAAAAAAAATACAAAATAGGAAATTTTTTAAAGATACCGATCAGAAGTTTACAACTACCGGTATAAATGGTGGTGCGAAAAAGTACCTACTGACGGTCAAAAGTATTCAATTTTTTTCTGGATCGAAAAGATAAAACAGACAGTGAACCTTTGGTTTGTTTTATTGCGATAGTTTCCTCTTTTGTGACTTCTCGATAACCTACATTTTAGATAGTTAAAATAGCTTTAGCATGTCTGTGCCACAAGCATTTTAATGAGCATTACTTTCTGAAATGCCGAATTTCTAAATTCTAAAGCTCAGAATCAACAAAGTCAGTCCGTTGACTTGTACATCATATAATTTGAGAGACATCGATTTCAAAAACACGGTTTTAGCAGTGATTTTTTAATGACAATGTCCAGAGAAGGTCCGCTATTTAATGTTCACTGAACTCTTGACGTCTCCTGAAAATTTTGGTGGGCTTCAGAGGACATCACTAAAAGTTTGTCAAGGAAAAATCTAAGAGTGCAATTCAATAGAGCAACGTCCGATATCGGCCCTGCACCTACTCAGCAAAGAAATTAACATGAAGAACCAATGATTAAAAAACAGAGGGCTTTAAAAATGGGAGAAAAGAGTGTGTGTGTGTGACAGAGAGGGGGAGAGAGGGAGAGAGAAAGATAGTGAGGAACAGAGAGGGAAAAACGAAAAAGAAAAAAACCTAGATAAAAAGAACGGGGGAAAATTATCTGACGAAAAAAAGAATAAAGGGAGGCTAAGCAAATTTTGCGACAGTGTGTCATCGAAAATTATTTAATTAATTGACAAATATTTGAACTGCAAAATCATACTAATCATTAAATTAATTGCAAACCCCATCAATAATACATAAAATAATCAAAATAAAAACAAGAAATAATCATATCAGTCACAACGATCTCATTTTAGAGAGGAAAAAGAAAAAAAGGAGGATAAAAAGTGAAGGGGAGAAAATAATAATAAATAACTAATAAATCAATAAATTTGTGAAATAAATAAAAAAGAAGGGGGAAGGAAACTCTAATATAAACTTTTTTTTTATCATTTTCTTCTTTTAAAATTCACTAGCCACACATGAACAATGTAACAATAAATATACAACTATTATTTTCCATTTACTTTCATCTTTTCTTTAAAATTGAATTTTCCTAATTTTATATAAATTTCATAAACTGATAAAATACATAAATTTAAGTATACACAAAATTTACATGGTTATTTTTTTCATATGTACACACATGGACAATTTTCATGCATGTTCAAACAATGATGGAGGGAGAGGGAAGGCAAAAAATCTATACTATTCTTTCTCTTTTGTCCTGAAAGTTTTGTCTGGTACTCTTTGCGTTTTGGGTCATACTGGTCGTGAACAAAGTGAAATGCAAAATTACACCTTTTTTATTTCTACCCTCTTTGACGTAACTTACATGTTAAAAGCCCTCGCATTTTTTGTGATATGCAAATAATTACAGATTTTTACAGCTGAAGCGTATTTAAGAGTGTAGACGATTTTACTTACAAGATTAAAGTATACTTTTGGATGAGAGGTGGAGACTGATAACCTGAAACCTTCAATTCAGCAAACAATGCATGAAGCAACCTTGGAATGAAGTATAGTTATCAAGCAGGCAACATGCTCTGCTCCTTTGTTGGTATCAAAATAAAACATGGTAAATACTATTTTTACCCGAAATGCACTACAAACGGAGGTATTAAACACGAGGTCAAAGTACTTTCTTACGCTCAGACTCACGGATACTCATATTCACAAGTTAATTTGGTGGCTTTCCTTCTTTCAATTTTTTGCAATGATTTTTATTTTGTTCTATCGCAGAGTGAAAAGAATGTTATCGGGTGCCATTAAATAGTGTGCAAAGTCCTTCAAGAGACTTTTTTACCCTTTTCTCGATCCGTTGCAAATATTTCCTTCTCGATTAACATGCAGCATCCTTTATGAATCTACAGTTCTTGAGCAGAATATACAGAACACTAGTCAGTAGAGTTACTAATAAAAAAAAAGGAATTTGTTTTGTTTTTGTTTTTTTTTTGTTCAAACAGTTTATCTTTCAAAAGTATAAAAATATGACTCTGTTTTGGAGGAGTAAAAGGAAAAATCATAATTAAAAGAGAATAAAAAATTTACAAACAAACAAAAATGCGATAAAGGACAACATTTGCGAGAAACATGAAAAGAGTAGGTAACCCTAGACTTGCGTTTGGAGGATAAGATGACAAAAAGACCTTGAGGATGATTTACCATTAGTCAGAATTTTATACGCTTTTTTTTTTTAAATGATTCTGTCAGAAGCAACTTTTCTAAAATGTGATTTGGACTAAACAAACTTCTGATGAATTTAACAATTAAAGACAGATTTCTTTTAAGAAAGCATGGTCCATTCAGCTCGCATAAGGGGCGCCAAAGTTAAAACTGTTAATGTCTCATAACTTTTGATTGAAACGACGTAACGTATCAAATTGAGCATGCTCCCAAAAATGCGTCTATAAGTTATCTTTTAATTTATGTTTTTGAATATCCATTTTCGTAAAATTTCAAGCAAGCTTTGGCAATTTTTTCAATTTTTAAAATTTTTAATGCTGTTTTTGGAATTTTTAAAGAATTCGGAATGGTTGAAGTTAATGAAACGATAGTGTGATGTTAGTATTAATCATAGCAATATCTCAACAATATAATATACTGATGTATGAAATAATCATATAAATTCAAGATTGTTTAGGAGGCCTTCTCATTCAGTTATTTCACTGAGCCAGAACTAAAATAAAAAAAATTGCAACGAATCAGTAACCAGATTAAGAGCCAAAGAGTCCGGGACAAAATTTCCACAAGGTGAAGAATGGAGCACAAAAGACCTCGCACAATTCTTATTTATGTGGACGTGCAGAGCTTGATAGAATTTCAGAAGAATCGGCATAGTTAAATTCGTTTATTCATTCTTACGAGCCCAAGAAAAAAATCTAGCGAGTAGTTTTTGCGTTGAAAGTTTGAAAGTGCAGAAGGAGTGGAGGGAATAGAAATGCTACTGTGCGGCGTTTTTTACTCGACTCAATTGGTGCATTTTATTTTTGAGCTCTCATTGTTTCATCTTATTAGTTTCATCGATACTTTAGCATCGGTCCAAATGGGAGACAATCGACAGTCGATTTCTCACGAACTATTGCTAGTAGCAAGCAGCAAACAGAGAGAGTGGTAGAGAAAGGGCACCGCCTGATTTCAGTAAAAAAAAAATTGAACTTCGCTAAGTAGCATCGCTATTTCCTCCAATCCCTTTCAATTCTAAACTTTTTAACTTTCAATCGCGGTACGCGAAAACTACCAGATAGTTTTTTTTTGGGCCCGTAAGAACTTTCGATCCGAATGAACTGACGAATCCACTGATGCAAATTTTTTCAAAATTCTATCGAGCCCACTTCCTCATAAGAATCGTGTGGGGTCCTTTATCAATTACCTTAGAGACTTACATGTATGTATTTGTACAAAGTTGCAATTGATTTGCATGAAGGCTGTGTACGCAGACACATAATTTACACTCACAAAAGAATGTGACTCAGTGTATTACAGACTATTTACAAAGACAGGAACCATTTGTGGGGAGGGGGGAGGTTAGGAACACTGGAGACAGTGTTGCCAGATGTATGGCTTTCAATCTGAAATCTGGCAACACCGACTGGAGAAGAGGCGAGGGTCATCTGCGCGATTCTTATCAAAAGTAAGCGAACTTTCATGGATGCTGCTGCGATGAATTGTTCGGCAACGAGAACCCAAGAGCGCGTGGATCACCATGCAAGCGCAACGCTTGCTGCAACCTCAAAGCTTCGGTAAGTTCAGGTGTTACCCTGTTTTGGTGGTAAGGGTGTTGGCCATTTAGGAGACCAGCATTCGACTGAGCTATACTGTTGTGACCAGAGATGTGATTGTTGCTATTGTCGGATGCAGTTGATGCTGAGGTAGATGCAACGACTGCTTGCGTAACGGCTAACCGTAGAGCTTCCGCTTGCGACCTAAAAAAAGCTTCTTGCAACGGCGTCGATGACTGGTTTTGTTGGTGTAATACTGACTGATGGTGATTGCCTTGATGGTGGTTCATCGATACATCCACGACCATTGACCGAACCGCAGCATCCATCGCTAATTGTACAGCAGAGGACATACTCGATAAGCTATCAGACGTTGTATTAGGAACGTTACCATTATTGCTGGATAAACAAAAAGAAAATAAAAAACAATGAGTCATTTAAGTATTCAAACTGTTTTTGACATCAAAAAGGGCTTTCATCATTAACTAACCTTGTCATTGTCGCCTTGACAGATTGATTACTTTACCGTAAAGGTCGCTATTTAGAGGTTATTTTGATGAAATAAGCATTATAAGAGAGAAAACTGCTTGACATTTCTTTTGGGAAAGCTCAGTCAACCTTTTTGAGGTAATGAAAAATGGGATGTAATAATTTTCTAGCGGGCTGAAACCTTCAAAAACCTTGGTAATTGGGAGAGGTATTGAATTAATCTAGACCAGAGTCCCTATATATGAAAGAGTCAAGACACTTGAACGGAAGTGAAGAAGAAAAAGAGGTCTGAGAAGCCTGCAGGCGCGCCTCTGATTTACATTTTTATCCAACGATCTTCCCGCCATAGGTTACTTATACGGGTATACCTCCGTGTGTAAGTAAGCTTTGTCAGGTCAACGTAACCTCAACTTCACCATTTGTTTTAATTTTCAGTGAAGTTTAATGCGTGAATTTTATTCTGTTCTGAACACATTTATTTCAATTTCAATAGAAAATTACATTACACAGAAAAAAATGTCTCCGTTGTTAGAACCGAAGATTCGGTTTATTTTGATCACCGAAGTTATCGGTTAAAGAAACCAACATTTTCGGTGGTACGTATCGAAGACTTCGGTAAGTATAACCCAAATTCCGCCCCTAACGAATACTCGTTTCTACTAATGAAGCATTCGGTACTCAGGACGAACATTTTGGTTCCTGCAACCGAAAACTTCGTTGATCAAATTTTACCGAAGTATTTTTCTGTGTGTAGTGAAAGCTAAAAATGCCGAAAGTTTCCTCAAAGCTGGGTAGCAGGCAGATGGTTCCATGAAAATGTATGGAAGAGGCACGCTTCCAGGATTCACAGACCCCTTCTTCTCCTTCACTTTCCAGATTATAGATATTGATTTATAGATATTGATTTAGAGATTATAAGAGATGGAACCTCGTATGGCGAGACTCTTTCATACACAGGGACTCTAATCTAGACCTAGAATTTTGAAAGAGACTCACCTCTGATTTGTTGCTTGCGAATTGTGCTGCATTGCATTTGACTGTGACATTCGCATGGCTGCTGCTAAATTGGCTGCCGCCACGACGGCCGCTGTTCTAGGAGAATCTGCATTTGAGGGTGACGATGTTTGTACAGCTGCCGCGGCCTGTTGCCGTCCGACTAACAGAGCCGCTGCCCTCTGCAATTCATCCGCATTATAATGTTGGGATTGTGGACTTAGATAGTGATGACCATTGCTTGCACCTTGATTGAAAAACAAAATAGTAAAAATTATGATTCATTTGAAAAACCTCGGTTTTGATCTGATTTGATTGAAACCCTCTCATACTGAAAAAAATCGATAGTCGTAATAACCAGTGGATTGTCGTCAACTGTTTGCGACTGGAAGCTACCATTTGTTTTGCGGCAGGTAAACAAAGGCCTCTTACCTCCAATACAAAGGACAGCTTCCAGTCGCACAGTTAACGACATGCCACTGATAATAACAGATTCAAGTCATATTACCAGAAGCACAACGATATGTGAACGACAGAAAGTCTAGTACTTTGACCAGAAAATTCTGGTGTTAATGCCAGAATATGGTCATAGAACTAGAATTTCCTAAACATTTTCAAGAACTATGCTACAAACAGTAGAATTCTGGTAATTGTACTATCCCTTACATAGGTTCACATATTGTCATGCTTCAGTGCAAATTCCAAGGCTGAAAACTAAATAAAGCTAAAAAATATGAGTTGCAACGATTTTTACTGTGCACCATAAACTACAAAAAGTCATACACCTTTTCAGCTTTATTTTACTCATTTTTTTAACCTCAAAGCAAATGTTAAAGCCCTAAATCGTAATTCTGGAATGGAATGAGAATAAATTATTCTCGAAAAATCGAACATTTTTACTAATTTTTTATTAAAATTATGAAAACCTGGGTCATGAAACTTAAAGTTCCTTATGGACAAATTCATAATAAGACGAATTGACTACAAAGGGTTGAAGAGTTGATTCTTGCATAAAAAAGCTTTAAAAATGACGATGAGTACTCTAAAAAATTACGAAATTCCCTCTCAGAATCGAGCTCATGATGGCGGAAAGACGCAGATATCACGAGAGATTCCTAACTAACAAAATTTGAGATATTTCTCTGTGTTTCCGTAGAGAAAGTGACAAATTAGACAGGAATCTCCCACGATACCTGCGTTGAACCGCTATTACGATCTTGCCGTAGTAGCAGTTCTGTTTCTTCATCACTAAAGTGTAAACTTTTTTTAGTGTGATTTTCGTGATTTCCGCCGGTTTTTACACTAGACAGAAATATTCATTTGCTCACAGCAAAAGTTTGCAACTACCCCATTTTCGAAATGAGTTCTACCGGAAAAAAAAACACACAAGGGTTATTTACCTGTTCGGCCGGACATTAATTCTGCGAGTTTCGCTGAGGCAGTGTTATTTATATTATTGTTGTTGTTATTGAGCAGCATGGAGGCGTTGTTTAGACCTGGTTCCGAGCCAGCGCTGGAAAGCCTCTCTCCAGCATTCGATGAGCTATCTGAATGAGCTGAAGGAGAAGCACACTGACCAAGAGACGCTCCTAACGATAAAGGCAATCCTCCGCTGGCCGCCGCCGCCGCAGCTGCCATGATATCTCGCTCACGACGCTCGGCCGCCGCTCGACTCAAAACGTACTGCGCAGCAAACTGATGTTTCGGGTCCATTCGCATGTGCTCCATATGACTTAAGAGCCCTGTTCGGAAAAAAAACAAAACAAAAATATGAATGAAAATGAAACCAGAATAATAATGGGACCGTTGCAAGGGTCTGAAATGTTGGGTTTTTTTTTTTCATTTTTTTCTTTTTTTTTTCATTTTTTTTCATTTTTTTTATAAAGAATTTGAAAGTACTTGATAAGCTGAGAACAAAGATGCCTTTTGATTTTTAATAGGATCAAATAGGGTTAACGTAGCTGCTTTTCCGATTACTGTTTTTAATGTTAGAAAATCAGTTGTACGCTTGGGAGTCGAGATCCATGTGTTGAAAGTACTTGATAAGCTGAGAACAAAGATGCCTTTTGGTCTCTAATAGGATCAAATAGGGTTAACGTAGCTGCTTTTCCGATTACTGTTTTTAATGGTAGAAAATCAGTTGTATGCTTGGAAGTCGAGATCCGTGTGTTGTCTCGCAATTTAAGCAGTTCTCAATATGATTGTAATTTTTCAGATAGATGTGGCACAAATTTTGTTGAATAGTTTACCATTCCAAGCATTTGCTGTAGTTCTTTTAAGTCCCATTGTTCTTTGTTTATTCGTCAATTTTTATATCTATTAATTTACTCATTAGATAGCAGTAGTAGCATAATACGTTTATTTGAATGTTCCGTATCAACTGAGGTTATTCATACCTTAAAAATGAGTACTTATAATAGGTGTATAATTGAAAATTGATAGATGTGATTCAAACTACTCGTTTAAAGATCTCAAACGCAGGTATGAAAGTTATTTGAGAAACAGGGTTGTTTTGAGTATCTTTTTTCCTTCTTTTTCGAGAATTTTGTAGGTCTAGGAATTATAGTTGTAGGTGAGATTTGTTCCAAAGTGGTTGAATGAGGCGAGTTTTCTGCAGGAATATATCGATTCTTGATTTTTATCAAGACTATCCTTTATCAAGAGGCTCCATTGAATAATTATTGCTTGAGGATTAGGGAGACGTTTAGGAAGGTTTTCTTTTCTTTTACGGTTTATTTATTTATTTACTTATCTACATAGCATAAGCTTTAACGTCCGAAATACGCAGTACTTGCGTGTTCGAATGATTTGAAACTGATTTTTCTGTGGATACGTAATTATTCTGCCCAAGATTGGCTTTGACTCGGATTAAGGGGTTGATTTTTATTCTATCGTAACACCCTGATGCGTTAACTCGCATTTTAGGCTCTTAAAATGAAATACAAGTTTTGGATTTAAAAAAAAAAAAAAAAAAAAAAAAAAAAAAAAAAAAAATTACCACTCGTTTCAGAAGTGAAGGCGTTAGCCCGCTGATAATAAGAAAAGACTTTTGCTTTAAAATTACCTGGTTCGTGCGTGAAGACTGCTTGACAGACGGAGCACGGCCACATCCTCAGACTTGAGGCGAAAGGGGTTGTTTCAGGATGAGAGGCTAGATGTTTCCTCAGACTGCCTTCGTTGACGTAGTGCTTCGTACAGACCGGACATACGTGATTGGCAGTGCGTCGTTTGGCCAGGTACGGCATCACGTTGATGTCGGACGACATTTCATTGGAGGGAGCAAAAGCAGGAAAAAAAAGAGAGAAAAACCAAAGGTAAACGCACGAAGGATCAAAAGAGTGCAAAAGAGACTTAACAATTGAAAAAAACAAATATGATATCGTCAGGAGCAAACTGGCCCGGGTGGCTGAGTTGTGATGACCAA
This sequence comes from Trialeurodes vaporariorum, assembly GCA_011764245.1. NCBI lineage: Eukaryota > Metazoa > Arthropoda > Insecta > Hemiptera > Aleyrodidae > Trialeurodes > Trialeurodes vaporariorum. Next base: position 36,259,821 of record VMOF01000379.1, on the reverse strand, counting down.
CCATACAAATGGAATTCTTACACATTTCCTGCGTGAAGGTATCTTTAATGTATGCAATTTAAACTGTTTCTTTCGAAAATATTTGTATGGTAAAGAAACCGTCACGTGACGGAAACAAGCAACATTTCCTCACCTGGATATAGTTGTTCTGGGATTCTGTGTCCAGAACTCTAGATAGCTTCTCTAAAACACTTGCACTTTAATTTAAAAAACAATTTCCGCTGGAATAATTACAATTTTTGATGTAAGGTTAAGAAAACGAGGCAAACAAACCGGAATAAGATCACCGACTCACACCCTTGGCTATTAAATCGCTTATAGCAATAGTGTGCAACAGCCCAATCGTTAGGTAAGAAAGAACAATCCGTTTAACTCATCAGAAACACACCCAATAATAACACATTGAAATATTAATTTTACAGAACGATCACACCCTCTGTTTTATTTGTGGTTTTTCCAAAGAACTCAATTTTAATTAATGTGCAAGTGGAATTTAAAAAAAAAAAGAAAGCAAAAGAAATAGTTAATTTACATGACGGAAGTGACCTGCTTAAGGTATCACAACTATTTGAAGGCGCAAGGTGCGAACCAAGTGAAGCGAACTACCATTGAGAGAGCAAACATCAGGTGCAGACTTTCCTCTAAAGATGAGAGAGTTGAGGGGGGAAAAGTTGTGTTTTCTTACCTAATAAAGAAGTTGAAACCACTTTTAAATTCACCCAAATCACCAAAGTTGTTCATGCTTTAAAACCCGTGAGAGGCTTAAAGAAATATCAACGTTTTTATCCCCCCCCCCCCCCGCGATTGATATGAAAGAAATTGAAATATCATATCAAAGGACACTCTTGATTTTCAATAGATTGCTTTGAGGGTGAGCAAAGAACCGACTCAAATGCAGAAGGAAGAATGTTTATTGAAAGTTTTTCTTCTGAAGGATACCACAAAAGGATGAATCAGTTTTTATTGGATTCATTTTTTCCGCTTTCTTTTGCGTATTACGACGCTTTGGAATGTAGGCAATTAAGAATATTTTTACGCAACCCTTCTCTCTCCCCCTTCTCTCTCTCTCTCTCTCTCTCTCTCTCTCTCTCTCTCTCTCTCTCTCTCTCTCTCTCTCTCTCTCTCTCTTTTCTTTTTCTCTCTCTTTCTCCCTCTCGTCTTATCACATCGGCTTGTTTCATTTTCTTTCGTTTGCATTCAAATGCTCCCACATTTTTTTTTCTCTCCGGTATCCACAGCGTAAGTTTTAAAGAGAACGAAAAAAGTTGAAAGCTGATAAACTGTTCATCATTCGATCTCCCTTAGCCCTCACAGCTCCTTTCCCGTTGTTTTTGAAGTTTTTACTGATCTATTTTAAAATGAAAATATTTTTTTTTTGTTTTTCGTTTTTTGTTTTATTTCTCGACTTAAGAATAGTTTGACGAAAATGGGGGCTGGTCCAAGATTATTTTGTATACATTTTGACCGGCCACCATATTATAACGAAGAGAGAGGCCTACAGTTATATTGCCCTTTCGATTGTATTATCACTCGCAAGAGAGTTCCATTGAAAATTGTCAAGTTGTCCTCCCCCTCATGGAAGCCTCCCCTAAACCTTCAAAAAATTGAACGTCCCCCTCGCTAATTTAGCCCTCCGCCGAAAATTGAAGAATCACATAAACTATATTTAAATATCTCTATTCGACTCTACTTTAAGATGAATCTGTCAACAGCGAGCTATAGAGAAATACTTTAAAAAAAGGATTGGAAACTATATTGATACTTACTATTTACTGAGGATACGTTGGGGTCTTTGTGCGAGTGTTTCATGTGCTCCATGAGAGCTTCTGTGCCTATGAACGGCTTGTGACAAACGGGACAATTAAACTGAGCATTTGAGCCGCTGAGTAGCGCAGCCCGCTGCTGCAATACATCCACGCGTAGTTCCGCCTCCTAATGACAAACAAACAAACAAAATAAAATTATTATTAACAAATTACAAGAAAAAGGAAAATTAGGGGAGCAGAGGGGGCGATTTGCTTTTGACGAATCTGACCAATTTTTCTCTATCACCTTCTGTTTGCGAGTAGCAAATAGGTCTGTTGCACACTTTTGCTACGCGCAGTTTAAGGGTCGATTTCGGAGTAAAAACCTCGAAAAATACCGACGGTAGCACTAAAAACTCACGAAATTTACTCCTGAACTCATAAAATGCTTTTAATTTCTTGAGCGAAAAAGCGGCGGGCTCTAATAATGGGCGATCGATTCCCATATAATGATACTATAACTCCATCAAGAAGTGTCCACACCGAAAAAAAAAGACCGGTAGAATCTACCATCTGGGGCGGATTTGGGAGTCAGCTATCAAGTAGATGGTAAATGCAACGCACATTATGGTGAAGTAAGTTAACTTGTTGGTACATTTTACCATTATTTAGTGAAATTTACTATACTTGATAGCTGACTCCAAAATCAGCTATGCAGACGGTAAATTCTACCAGTTACATTTTTCCTTGCAATAAGAAACGACTTTCCTTTGACACCGGTGTCACCTGGTGTCTAGGCAGTGTTGCCAGATTGGGGTGAAAAAGCCGTACGTTTTACATTGATTTAAATGGGGACGATACGGCTTTTTACCCTCGATCTGGCAACACTGTGTCTAGGTACCATTAATCGGATGCTGATCACTACTCTGGTGTCTAAATACTATACAATGGATCTTCCATGTTAGCACAGAGAGAGTGACGGAATTAAGATACAAATCTCCTATCATTAGTGCCCAGCACCACCATTACGCTTGCGCATTTTAAAGCATGTCATGAGTTTAGTGACCTTAAATAGGTTGAGTTTTTAGCGCTTCCATCGTTATTTTTCAAGATTTTTTTACACTTGAATCAACCCTTAAATATCTTGTAGCATCAGTGTGCAACAGTCCCGTTGATTCTTCTTTGATAAAACGTTTAACGTTCTTTTAGGCAATGGAAAGAAATTCCAGGAATAAAAATATAAAATAATAAAATTAAATCTTATATTCTTCTTGTTTCCTCTTAACAGAAAAAAAAAAAAAAAAAAAAAATGAGAGGGGGGATCGGAAGAACCCGCACAACGGCGCATGCAGAAAAGCCATAAGGACTCTTGGAAAATTTCCGAGGCCGAGTGCCATGGAAGCGGGCGGCGCGCGGGCACTCGGGCAGCGGGCGGCTATATGTAGAGCCAAGGTCCAGGCGGCCGCAGCGATCAGAAAAAGCGATTATTGAAGGACATTCGCTCAGCGATGCCACGTTTCAACAGGGAAGATTTTCTGGTGAAAGACCCACGATCAGCACCCATTTTAGCCTTTAGTTTTTTTTATCCGTTCACGGCGCGCACAGAATTATTATGTTTCATAGAATTTTATGGACGGTTGAAAACTGGGGAAAATAAATGGCTTCTTCGCTTCTTTGGGCGAAATTCGCAAAGAACATTTTTTTTCGCGCATAATTTGAAAAAAAATAATAATAAAAAAAAAAAAATAGCCACAATGCTACAAGCTAACGCATTTGAACGGTAGTCCATCGTGTGATTTGGCAACGTTGCGTTTAGTCCATTTAAATGCATAAAAAAGGTCGAAATATTGTCACGTGCACACTGCACACGCACAGTGCATCTCCCTCGGATCGATATTTCACCCCGGTCTAACCCTTTGACGGTCCGGTTACTAAAATAAATCAACGCTAGCTCGCTCATTTAGAGAGTTGATAAATAACCCTACTCCCCCGTGTTAATTTTGCCTATTCATTTAATTGAAGGCGCTCGACAAACACTATTATTTTGTAAACGTTCACAATTTGAGATAGCTTTCATTAGAATTAAGGAGGTTGAAATAGTGTCCGGTAGACGATCGAGTTTCGGAAACGTATATTCTAGGGTTTGGTATTGAAAGGGTTAAATACACTAAACGCGACGTTGCCAGATTGCACGCGTCACCACTGGTATAGTCGCGCTCACAAATAATTCTCACAGCACTGGGTGAGCCAGGAAATTGTCCTTCTCTCTCTCTCTCTCTCTCTCTCTCTCTCTCTCTCTCTCTCTCTCTCTCTCTCTCTCTCTCTCTCTCTCTCTCTCTCTCTCTCTCTCTCCCTCTCTCTCTCTCTCTCTCTGGCCATTTGAATGCATGTGTTAGAAAAGGATAAAAGACGGGGCCAAAAATCACGTGACTGTATCTAATCAGTCATTTTCTAACACACGTGTTCGAATGAGAGAAGAGAGAGAGTGAGAGAGAAGGACCGATTCCTGGATCCGCCAATGACATGACGCACAGAGGCTAGCACCGTTCACATTGCTCCATAAGATTCCATGTGATGAACTACTGCGAACATAAAAAAGACGGCAAGTGCAAAATTATAAAAAAAAAAAAAAAAAAAAAAAAAAACATAACTATAATGGAATAAAATTAGTATTCAATTTGCCAGGTAAAACCAACGGATTGGCAATACTGCATTTGCCCCGGAGAACGAAGATGTGCACTTGCATTTCGCAAAAGAATTCATTCTATATTATAAGCAGACGTATACGGACGGACGGCTAGGACTATGCGCGTATAGGGCTAACGACCTTATAAATGAAGGAAGGGAAGAAAAAGGATAAAAAATATTCTTGGGAGATAGGAGGAAGGTACGAAAAAGAAAATAATGAATATAAAAAGGGAGAAAATAAGAAAAAAAAATACCTATCTGTATAAGATGCACAAAGAGGTGAATTTATAGGGAAAAAATGGAGAAAGCTACAATTGAAGAACAATGCATCCAGAATAACGAAATCCGGTTTTTCTGCTTTTTTGAATCAATTTTTCCTCTCTGCTCTGCTCCCTCACTCTTTCTCTTTCTCTCCCCCCACGATCTCTCTCTCTCTCTCACTCACTCACTCACACACACACTCTTACACCCTCGTTTGCGCTTCCTTCTTTTCTATGCAAGCAATACCAAGTTCATGCATGCATGCTTTATCTTGCGGGATAGGTAAGTACGTGCATTTTATAAATCTCCAGTACAATTAGGTGCATGCATATTTGAACTCGCTGTAAGTTTACTACATGACGAACGCATGAAACTGAAAAACCGCGACGTTTAGCCGCAATTTGCTTAAAGTTACATCTCGGACCCAATATCATTTTCATTCCACATCAATAAATCGAAGCTAAAAATCAGTGATTGAATATCTAAATCAATATCTCATTCTCAAATGTTTTATCCAAAAACAACCCATTCCCCTTTCTTCTTAAAAGCTGGGCTCGGGACGGTTGAAACAATTAATTTCGAAAAATCTGAAATTTCTATGAAATTTAAAGAAATTTGAAATTCTGTCTCCGCATAACAATTGGTCTAGCAGTGTCAAGTGATCATGGGCGGGTACAGAAATTTGTCGTTCTCTCTCTCTCTCTTTCCATTTGAACACGTGCGTTTGAGAAGGACGTGTAGCAACAACGCATTCTCTCCCTTTAAAACTATGTTAAACAATCGATCTTTAGGAGGCGCAATGGCACCCCCAAGATGTCGATAATTTTGCATAGGTTTAAATGGCAAAAGATCACGGTTGCCAAATCGCACCAGCCGTCACTGGGCCAAAGTCACGTGATGACCCCCAAATTGATGACACAAGCTCACATATTTACGCAAACGAGCCTTTCTTTTTAATTGATCCAAACATTAATGGAAAGGGAGATGGTGAGGGAGAGAGCGATAGAGAGAGAGAGAGAGAGAGAGAGAGAGAGAGAGAGAGAGAGAGAGAGAGAGAGAGAGAGAGAGAGAGAGAGAGAGAGAGAGAGAGAGAGAGAGAGAGAGAGAGAGAGAGAGAGAGAGAGAGAGAGAGAGAGAGAGAGAGAGAGAACACCATCGAGTATAATCATAATGTAAAGAGAGGAGTCATAATATTATGTAACCAACACAGTCTTCGCCATAATTTTTTAAAGGTCTGACGAGGGTAAAAAAATCAACCAATAACAGCGCAAAATACTCCGACAGTTTTTTTTCACCATGGCTCCACCCCTAATTCAATTTCGGACCGTATGTTTTCTCTTGGATACGACGCTTTTTTTTCTCCCTATCAGCTGGGAGAGCGCTTTTTTTATAACCTTTGTCACCCTCTTTTATTTTTTTATTCCATTCTCCAGCTACCAATAAATACGCGGAGAACCGAGGGTGTGGTAACACGAAAAAAAAGGGAGGGAAAAAAACTGCGTTTCAAATTGATCCTGTGGGGTGAGGGTAAGAGCGCGGGACGGGACGGGACTGGAAAAAAAACGAAAAACATTAAAGCCTGCCCTTTTTTTTTATCGCATGTTTTGTACCGTGCGCGAGCAATATATTCGCGACATTTTTTTTCTACCATCCTCTGTTCTTCTTAATTACTTAATAATAGGGCACGCGCATTTAAAAGTGTGAAATGGATTACGGGCGTTCGTGCATTTATTCATTTTCAATAGTATCTCGTTCCACTTCCTCTTCACTTTTTTCCCTTCCAAAATTAATTACTATTTTGATTTAATTCAGTCGCCTGTTTCAGCAGCTTTTTTTTTTTTTTTTTTTTTTTTTTTTTTTTTTTTTTTTTTAATATAAATATGAATGAATACTGAACAGTAAATGTTTGTTTGATACTTAAATATCTGAGTGGCTAGACTTTTTTTTAATTTTATTTTTATTATTATTATTTGTTTATATTTTTTTTATTATTATTCTTTTTAAATATAGGAAAGAGAAGAATTTGGTAGACTCTTCTTCACAATGAAGATCGGGCAAATTTATAATGATCCAATCTTTAAATTGTTGGTTAAAATCCAAAGTTTTGGCACCCTCACGCTTTCATCAGGAAAATAAGATATGTATCCACAGTCCACACGCACGGTCGTACGCCCCTGCACACACACACATGACACACACACACGCGCGCGCGCGCAAGCAGATGTTGTTACACTTGTGAGAATACACGTGTGAAATGGCTTTTCTTCAAACACCCTGAACCTAACTTCTAGTCTCGTAAAAAGGGTCAAGTCACCGATGTGGGATATACCCACAAGCGACCATAATCCTCACAAGTATATAGTAGCGGGGACAAAGATACCTGGCCAGTGGCCAGGATATGCAATACGCAACACACCTAATACATCCCTGGTAAAAATAGTCCTTGAAAGTCCTTACCCAAATCTTCATACAATAAGGATTTCCATGAAATCATAAGGGTTTCCGTGAAAATGTATGGAAATCCTCAAGAATTCATAAGAGGATTTCTGTGCAATTCCATGAGGATCCTTATGATTTCATGGAAATCCAGGACCAGGATTTTCAAGGACCATTTTTACAAGGGATTTGCTTAGTAGTTGCTTGTGCGTTGCATTTTGCATACCCTGGCCAGGTATCTTTGTCCCCACTGCTAGTACAATATCACACGGTCAAAATATCCTTAGAAATATTGTATAATGGTAAGAGCACACACTCACAAACGCGTGCGTACACGAAGACACACACAAAAGAGTAGACAGAGGAATACAAAAAAAGAAAGAAAAAAAGGTAATTAAAATCGGAGAAAATAGTCGCGACTCGTAAAATTCAAATGCGCGTCGAAAACTAACGGAGAGAGTCGGGGAAGAGGACAGACAGAGAAGGGGGTCAGAAGGGAGAGAGAGAGAGAGAGAGAGAGAGAGAGAGAGAGAGAGAGAGAGAGAGAGAGAGAGAAGAGAGAGAGGAGAGAGAGAGAGAGAGAGAGAGAGAGAGAGAGAGAGAGAGAGAGAGAGAGAGAGAGAGAGAGATAAGTGTGGAGAATCTAATTAGAAACATTGTGGTCGGTAAAAGTGCAACGTTGCACGCTATTAATCAGAGACGGGGCAAGTCTAAGAAATGTATAGAGATAGAGGTGTGCAAAGGAAAATAAGAGGAAAAAAGAAGAAGGAAAAAAAACACGGGGAAGGAAAAGAACGAGGGAGAAGAGCAGCCTATAGTCTACATATCTCCGAGCCAAGTCCGCGCGAAAAAGATCGAAGACCAATGTTGCCAGGGGGGATAATTGTTCGATTTCGATTGCAATACCTACATCGATACCCCCACTATACCAAATCTATAAAAAATAATTTGATCCTTGGACGGATGGATCAAATTTTTCCAATAATCGATATTTTTGCATTTATATGTTTGATTCGGAGTAAAAGATAATCCAATTTAACGACAGAGTGATTATGACTCGCACGGATTAGATCAGCTGCGGGTGAATGATGGTTCTTCTACTTTCTTCTTTTCCACCTCTCTCTCCTCGTCTCAAATTCTACGTGGCAACGATGCACCATGATTTCTGAGATCGTAAGAAAGTGGCCAAAAATCAGATGGTTAAGTTCACATCAATTTATCATTTATGAACTTTCAAGACAGCAAATTAAATTACAGAAAAAACCTGTGACAAGTAATTAAACCTAGAAATGTCTTCTGGAAAGTTTTAAATTAAGCTCAACAGATCAAAAACAATGATTTGTCAAGACTTTTTTTCACTGATTTTTGCGGCCTTTTTTTTCGATTTTACAGACCATGGTGCAGTGCTTGAAAGCAGTGTTGTCAGATTTTTCCTTAAATTCCCAAATTTTACACGAAGTCAAATGGAAATAATCGGACAATAATCCGAAAGACGGCAACGTCGATTTGTAGGTAAGGCTCAACACGGGCAAGAGTCCAGAATATGTAACTAATGCGAGCAAGGTGACTCAGAAAATTGGACGCGTGGATAGGATACGTGTAGTGGTGAAAATTATCACGCTGTCGCGGCCTCTCCGCTCCTTTTGCAATGTACAGAGACACTACCGAAAGAACGAAGCTCCCTTGTCAGCGCCGTGTCGCTGCTTTTAAGCGGCAACCCGCTCGGCAGGCGCTTACGTGCAGTGCACGTTGCGTTTTTGGTCGGGAACGGCGCAGCGAAAAATCACATTCTTCTCTCGATATCTCACAGTTTTATAGTCCCTTGATGGAGATTTGGTTAGGGAGTGCCGACGCGACGTTTCACGGAGCTCCAGAGGTAAAGAATTATTAAAATAACTGTCCGAAAATTAACATCGGCATAATAGCAAATCGATGCCTCTGGTCTCCAGGAGTCGCCGCTAGATGGCGTTACGTCGTCTTATGCCGTCTTAAATCAACAGCAAATCAGAAATCGTTGAGCTCGTGTTGGTCCTATTCAAATTTTCTTCAACGGGCTCTACTTACAATCATTTCCAACTGGGCTCACTTGGTTTATTCTTCAACAGACAGATAGCGCTCATTTCAGATGAAGACGCTGTGGGTTTTGCTGTAATCTTTGACTGACAATAGATTCTAAGCCACTCAAAACCAAACGAAACTTTAATGAAACGAGTTTAAGTAGCTTCAAAATGGGCGTGCGTGGTGATCAGTGTGCACCATCCATCATCATAGTTTGGTGGCCTACAAACCTTTGATGGTCATCGATGTTGTCGGCCGGGAATCACCATCAATCATAGCACAAAATCGTTCCCCGAAAGTGTTGGCCACAAATTTCAGTTAATTTGCCAACATTGTTAAAAATGATGCATGATGCGCACCCAGTGGCGTAGCATGCCATTTTGCAACGCTGTACTGTGTCCATTTAAACCCATGTAAAAGGTCGAATGCGAACCAAAAACCCAAAAGTTCGATCTTTGTTATGGGTTTAAATGGATTAATTGCAACGTTGCTGAATGGCAAGCTACGTGACGGTGCACTGATCACCAAAAGCCTAGTTTGGGGCTACTTTGAGGATCCACTCTGATTGTCTGAAGATATGAAGCTTTCCAGCCCACCTGACATCAAACTGAGAATCCAAGTTTCACTACAGAGGGTCGATAATAAAATGATTTAAATGACCATATTATAGGTAGAGACATAGAATGGAAGTCTAAGAGTAAAATCCATGACACTACAACGCATGCAAATCAATAAAAACAAAGCACACGTTAAGGAATTCAAGAAAACAATAAAGTAAGGAAGAAAGGAAAGAAAAACTCTCTAAATATTGTGTCTTGAATCTGGAGGATACAGAGAAATATCGCAAGATCATGAGCTGAAATTTAATTTAGACGCTGGCTTTCGGTCGCACTCTTTTAAAATTTGATCGATTTGATTCACTCAACATCTGGCTCGATGAAACATTATGATAATTAAACTGTTGGTAGCTAGTTTTTATAGAAATTGGACGGCTTTTATAGGTTAGTTTTTTTTAAAGGTAAAGCCCAAGTTTTACTATTATACACAGATACAGACACAGGTGAAGAATCTGATGGGTAATCTGTAATAATAAAGATGATTGGAATTATGTTCAGTCGACAAAGTCTACAAATCACGAGATTTTAGTTTAAATCGATAAAATCTTTTTGATTTGTTTTTTACTACCTTTTACTGTAGGTTTTAGACTCACACGAGATTTCATGTAGAGGAACTATTATTCGATAATCTAGAGAATTTTTTCTTTACTTTATGTTTCACGTTTAATCTACCACATTTGGTAACGACAATGGATACACGATTACAAAATGATTTGTGGCACTAACCGGGTTCAGGTAATGAAGGATTCGGGCCAGACATGGAGAGTAGTAACCACCTTTGCGTGCATCCTAAAACCGACCAATTATCACAATTTGCTGTGTTTATTCCAATATTTAGGCAAATTTTGCACATTCATATTAATATTTCATAGGGTTTCTTTTCTTTTCTGTCTTCCTTTTTTAAAGTTTAAAGCACATGTGAAATCACAGTAACAGAGAACATATAATTAACCTTCATGATACTTTCAAGTTTATGGGTTTTTTTTTTGTTGGTATCATGTAAAATAGTTTAGAGGGAGCGATTATTACAAACGCAAACGAATATGTTACTTTCAGTAATCAGTATAAGTCAAAGTAGTGCTCGGAAGAATCGTTTCTCCAGTGGCGGCTCGTGCGATTTGGCAACAGTGTTTTATCCCATTTAAATACATGGAAAACAATCGAAACTCGAGGAGGCTGCCAGCCTCCGCTTGAATCGATTTTTTACCTAAGTTTAAGTGGGAAAAATGCATGGTTGCCAAATCTCACGGGCCGCTACTGCGTTTCTCAAAAAGAATCACTCTTGGAACTTCCCATCGAGATAAATTGTTCATTCCATTCATTTCATCTGATAAAACTCTCAGCTTTAATTTTGAATCGACTCAATTGATCAGGATGAAGATCTAACCGAACGTTTTGTTTTAAGGCCATACGACCAAATACAAGAATCGTTCGAAGAATCGGAAAAAGAACGACTCTTCCGAGCACTAACAAATAACAATAAGTCAAAGGATATGAATCCCGTATTCCAGTATTCATGCAGCTGAGAATAACTTGAATCAAATAGGTATGGACATAACCTCATTGACGGCTAGTGGATTGCAACGAATTGACGAAACTCATAGGAAAGAATCGATTCTTTCGCACCTCACAATATTCGATACTTTTGCACAGGTTCAAATAGAAGAAAAGTGATAATCGCTTGTTCACGCGCGCTTCACTCTCCGTCGGCCGCGCGAAAAAAAAAAAAAAAAAAAAAAAAAAAAAAAAAAAAAAAAAACTTTCCTCCACCTATCCTAACTTATGCTAATGAGAGATAAGTTTTGACAGTGGTCCGAAGATATAGCGTAAGGCGCAACTTCTTCGAGACAGTAGGAGGGATATCGAAGAATATACTTTCAAGTTTCAACTCTTTTTATCTCTCACCCTTACCTATTATTTTTTATTTTATTTTTATTTTTTCAAATTCTTCTCCTTATTGCTTTTTATTTCATTTAATTACCGCACGTTGAAACATTCTGCTTGCTCTTCAAGAACCCCCCCCCCCCCCCCCCCACCACCACCACCACCACCACTCAACCACTACGGTCCTCTTTGCGGTATTTTCGCTATGTTTGGACTCGGCTCGTCTTATACTTCTCTACGAAATTAAAATTCATTTAAGTAAAAAATACGTTTTTGATTTACTTTTTTTAATTATGAGTTTTGAAATGCGCTCTCGTAAGATTCTTTCGCTCCAATTTTAACGTCCTCGTTCCATTTCTTTCTTACCCCCTCCACCCCCTCCTGCCATTAATGCTTCATCCCTCCGCCGTCCTCCCCCCTCCCCCCAGACTTACTCCCGGTTCAGTATAATTACGGTAACCCCCCTCCCTTCCACCAGTTTTGCCTAAGATTTATGCTGCAGTTTTTATCTAGAATGCGTTTTTCGAGAGTCGTCAGCATCGGCCGCACAGTGAAATAAGTCTAGCGACAATTCTCTGCTAGAGTTCGTTTTAGAAGTGTATAGGCGCACCAAGACCGATGATCTTTGGCGAATTTTCAATTTTTATTCCTTAATCATTATAACAAAGTTTGCCTGTGAATTTGCCATTTTGATATGTTAACTGTTAAGGCGTTCTTCCAAAAAAAAAAAAAAAAAAAAAAAAAAAAAAAAAAAAAAAAAAAAAAACCAACGTTCAAATTCATTTCCATTCTTTTTTATTACGTAAAATGTAAATAAAATAACGTCGGAAAATTCCAAGGATTATTGGTCTACTTGTGCCAACACTTCTGAATATCGCCAGTGAGAGGCAAAAACAGTAGAATAATAATGACTCAGTGTAAAATGAAATAGTAAATGACTTAACCTGTTTAAATATAATTATTGAATATGAGAATATTTCAACCTTTAAAGCGATGAAACTTCAATATGGAATACGGATCTTACACAGCAAAAAAAGTACGGTACTAAGCGACAGTACGTACTGTGTTTACCAGGGTATGATAAATGCAACGTAGTTTGTGGTAAAATTAGGATGACTGATTGCTTATTCTACCTGATAATAACTGGTATACAGTTTACTATACTCTGGTTTTGCCATATCTACTTTCTGGCTAGCCCCAACATCAAATATTCTTATTGTTAACTGTATCGTGGTTGTTTTTTTTTTCCGTGCATGGGATTTTTTGAAATTAAAATGACCCGTGGGTAAGAAAATTTCTTCTGTTTCTCTCATATTCAACAAAAGTGTATAATTATCATCATTATTAGCTAGGTTCAAAGTGTTCATTGAAGTGTTCAAGTGTTCAAAATGTATAACTTCAAGCACGAATCCCAGTAATATACTCAGCAAATAAAATAGAAATTCTACTTATGCTACAAAATTGGGCCTTTTAAAACTTAAATTTTCTTGTAGAAAAAAAATGAGAGAAACTATAATGCTCTAAGAATTATGATGATTTAAACCGCGGTGCGTTGCTTGCGTGCTTTGAAAAGCTCTCAAGTTTCTCTCACCACTCGACGGAGAAAAGAATATATAAAAGGAAGGAAGAGAGAGATCGCACGTTTTCTTTGATTATTTCTTTACATTTAAATATTATTACGTTCGTCTGATGAGGGAGGCGGCGAGTTAGTTATGGGCCTCTCGACTTTGCGTCAGAGCGCGGAACTTACGTGCAGAGCTTTTTATCCTTCATACAAAAAAAAAAAAAACAAAAAAAAAACAAAAAAAAAAACAAAAAAAACTATGGTTTAAAACATGATCATGAACGCTGATTTTGGAGGGGGAAAAAAAAAACCTTCAGCAATCCGAAGCATTTTATTCTTTAACGATGGTTAATATATACCCATCCATTTTTTTGTCAGCGTTAAGAAGTGGCACTGTAGTGCACTTTATTGGATCGATATTTTACACGGGTTTAAATAGACTAAAGTCAACGTTTACTAGATTCTACAGGCCGTCACTGGTGCTAAGATCTCTTACTATTACTCTTACCAAAGCCGTAGCCAAGAATTTGTATTTCTTTCTCTTTGCCCATTTAAACACGTGGGTTAGAAAAAGATAGACACAGAGGTTGAAGTCACGTGACAGTACCTCTTTCCATCATTTTCTAACACGTGAGTTTAAATGGGCTATAAGAGAGAGAAATACAATATCCTTGGCTATGACTCTTACTCTATTTACTCGAAGAGCGCAACAAGTGAGGAGTTCTCTGGTAAAACCACTTTTTAAACAGGGGGTATGCTCGTTTCGGGATATTAATATTTCAAAGTGTTATTATGTGTGTTCCTGATGAGTTAAACGGGTTATTCTTTCTTATCTGCCAATTGCGGAGCTGAGACCATTCGTCAGTTACAAATAATAACCCGCTTATAAGCCATTAGAAACACCCACAGTTACACTTTGAATTATGAACTGTTAAGGAGAGCATACCCTCTGTTCTATACGTGGTTTTCCCAGAGAACTTCAATTGCAAGACTATCGTGTGAGTCTGGCCAGTCAAATTTAGCAACGAACGAGGGGAAAAAAGCTAAATGGTGCTGAGAATCCGCACCATTGAGTCGCTGCACTATTTCTGGAGAAAAAATTAATGGGTGGCGATAAAAAGGTTGTGGGTGAAATTTTGCACGTTTTCTCTCTAGCACCTATTCGCAGCAAAAGCAAAAGCAAAAAACCAACCCTCCACCCCACTCTGATAATCCATACGGAAGTAGGTAAGTTTTACATTTAAAAATGTATTGTTGTTTCTCTCCCCCTGCTCCCGTTCACATCCGTTCATGCAGTTATCTGTAAGAATCCATGTAAAAAATCCGTGAACCATGAACTGATTAAAAAAATACGACTTATGAATGCTTTAAGTGGTGCCAAGTCTATGAATATGAGGAGATACAATGGTGGGGGGGGAGGGGGTAAAGAGGAAAGAAAAACAAGTTGGAACTTGCAACACTGGAACAGTGTTAGCAAAGAGAGCATGAGTGTCGGCCGTAAATCATTGTAAGTGTGGAGTTCCATATTGATAGTACAAAACTGCGACAAAGTCAATCGCAACGCTGCATTTGTGTTGGTATAACAGTGATCGCTGTAAAAATAACTTGATAGGTCAAAGTGGGAATGAAAATTTACTTATAGCGTGTTGAAACAGTTGTTCACGAGGCGAGGTGAATACTGTGGTTTTGAAAATCGATTTCGATAGTGATAGTTCTTTTAAAATCGGATGACGCAATACCAATCCTAGCAAGCCGCAAAGTCTAGTTTAGTTATTTGGGACTTTTTTAGATTTCTCTCGCCTGAACCAAAGTCATCAGGAAGGAAATTCTTAATACCAATCCTAGCAAGCCGGAAAGTCTAGTCTAGTTATTTGGGCCTTCTATAGAATTTTCCTCGCTTGAACCAAAGTCATCACGATGGAAATTCTTCGTCTTTATGGTTTCAGCTCTTTTTGTCTCAGATTAAAAAATGAATGTTAACATTGATCAAATGTCATCCGACACTCATCAAGGCCCTTAAGGAACGTAATATGAACTTGAAAAAAGCTCATTCGATTTTAAGGGAGCTTAAACGGTCCATGAGAGACGAAATTCGCGGATACAGAGTATCCACAGCTTGTTTCAATGTTCGATCTGACAAGACCGTGCGCCTTTGAAAAATCGATATCTCGATAGTGAATCGATGTATTGCAATTCGGTTTGCACCGGTCAAAAGCGCTTGCTTGTGACTGACAACCTCGAAAATTTCAGATCCATCCGAGTTTATTTAATGACCTTACAGGACCTCTCGCGGCCGCAGTTAGACATTTCTTGTCAGAGTTACGCTGAAACGGGGAGTATTTCCCCCCCCCCCCCCCCCCCCCCTAAGATGATATTTTTTGGCTCGAAACTGCATTGGGCCCTCTCGGGACATCATTGGGACCCGAAAAGAAGCGGAACCGATATAATACGGCACACGACTGGTTCGTGAGAGACGAAATTCGCCTTTTTCCAGCCTCCAGCGCCCCTCTAAGGTCGATCTGACAAGACCGCGCGCCTTTGAAAAATCGATATCTCGAGAACGAATCGATGGATTGCGCACTGCGGTTTGGATTGGGCGGTAGCTTCAGCTTTTAGAAAATTCTTGAAAAAAATTCAGATCCATCCAAGTTTTTAAACGGATCTTATGGGACCTCCGCGGCCGCAGTTAGACATTGTACGTGAGACTTACGCTGGAGTTGGGGCCACCCCCCCCCCCCCCCCCCCCCCGATATAGACTTTATCGGTCCGACATTTGTCAGGGCCCTTAATGAACTTCATGTGAACTCAAAAAACTCACATATGACTTCTCACGGCGCATGCTAGGTCCATGAGAGTCGAAATTCGCGGATTTTAGAGAATCTTAGATTTCTGACCCTATACCGCGCGCCTTTGAAAAATCGATATCTCGAGAGTAAATCGATGTATCGCAATCCGGTTTGGACCGATCAAAAGAGTAAGCTTCCCGGGTACTCGCCGTTAAAATTTTGGATCCATCTGATTTCATTTTGAGACCTTACTTGAGTTACATGGACCCCAGTTGGAATTACTTTTTTCGGAGTTACGCTGGCAAGGGGTCGCTCCCTCTCTTGGAAAACTGTGGAGGGGGCCCTTTGCGGGGGCATACATTCTATTTTTCACCTTTTTTTTTTTTTTTTTTTTTTTTTAATTTTTATTTGTGTCTAATCTAAGTTGGGGGAGGAGGAGGAGAGTACCTGCAAGTCAACCGGCAATTTACTTTTGATAGTGGCTGCGGGTCGAGGGTGCGGATTGCGGACTTTTAACTTGTTGTGGGGTTTACAGGGTGGCCGTGTCTAAACTTATGAGAAAAGAAGGCAACCACAGACCGGAAGAACGTTCAATTTCTGGTTCAGAGACCATGGACAAAGACATGGGCACCCGAAAAACAATTGCCCGGAGGGGCAACTTTTTGAATGTCAATGGAAGGTCTAGGGGACACCACCTAGAGACGGGCAAGTCTAGAGAACCCCCCCCCCCCCCCTTCCGCCCAAAATAGAAAATAAATCAATTATCCTTCCAAATGGTAGAAATTGTAAGTGATTGTAGCATGTAGTTGTATCAAAAGTAATTCTATTTTTGACGTGTTTGATATTATGAATAAAATGACAGCATCAGATGATAGAAATAGTAAAAAGCTAAGTACAACTATTCCTTCTTTATTTTCATTGTCCTGATGAATTCTAAGAGTTAACCTATTTAAATTAACAAAACCAAAACTCTTGCCTATACATTCTCTAATCATGTAATTATCGACCAGAGGATTCTGAATTTTTAAGGAAGTTCGCAAAATTCTCGTTGCCAACGGTAGTTGCCAATGTAGACACGTTCATACTAGTAGATTTTAAAACTTCTTTCGGCGAGGGAGATGACGGGTGGGAAGGATGATGTCGTCTGAATCAGGAGGGGGTGGGGTAAAAATCAGGGGGAGATCTAGATCTGGGGGGGAGAGGAATCCTGAAACTGGGGGGCGAGCTGTATAGTGGCAAGGGGTGGTTGGGCACCACTGCTTAGGGGGGGGGCTACTTCCCGCCCTGCCCCCCCCAAATTACGCCCATAATTAAAATTGTAAAGTAAACTAAGAATAAAGTTTGTTAACTCTTACTCCTTTCGTTATTATTTGATCTTCGAATGTTCCGATTCTTTTTTATTGTAAAGTTTTGATTTTTCTGAATTAGGGGGGGGCGCCGCGCCGCCCCTCGGGGAGCGCCGCGCCGCCCCTCGGGGAGCGCCCATTGACAGATAAGGGAGAAAGGTACGTGTGGGAAAGCGCACGGGAATCCGGCGTAGTGTGCCGCAAAAATTACTACCAATGGCGGATCCAGAAAATTCTTTTAGGGGGGGGGGGCTTCACGCCTATGAATTTTCAAATTTGCAGGGAGGAATTTATGGGATTTTTTCTGTTGAAAAAAGGCAAAGGCTACCGTGAGTTGGGGGGGGGGGGGGTCTTTCCCGAATCCGCCGCTGATTACCATGTAACACTGGGCCACGATGACCGATGTCGCATAAAACCAGGTAGAAGACCCGTGGCGGGCGTGGCATCCGTGATGGCTGTGAAATTGGGATGAAGTAGATGGACACACATCATTCATGCAATCTGCACAACGCGGCAAGCAACTGTTGTAGGCGTAGGTGCAGTAGATCGTGGGGAGGGCAAAGGGGACGGGAGGTCGTCGCAAAACCATGGACGAAGATATAACTAAGGACTGCCGACTGTTGTTAGTCCTGTTTTGCTCTCGACCCCAGCGCTCCAAGCAGCGGTCAGCTGAACTACTCTTTCAAGTGAGCGATCCTGGCGATGTGTCCATGCTCACATGCTGTGCTACTGCTAAAACCGTTGTTGGAGTTGGTCTGTTATGGCATGGCTGTCAACTGTTGTCGGCGACCCAAGAGGATCAGATAACTCAGTATCTCAATGGAAGATCGAAAGCAAGGGAAATCCAGAATCAACTTTGGACAAGGGAACAGAAATCATCAGCAAATTAAAAGAGTCGCCTGATCTCTACTAATAAAACAAATGTCTATGTACTCTTTTTTGTTTGATTCCGTTTTGAGGTTAACTGTGATGTATAGTATTTCAGTCCTTGATTAATCATTTTCGACAATTCAGGAATCTTTCAAGAAATACTCCAGACGTTTGCTTTTTAGCGGATTTTGCTTCCTTTTAATTCGCTGATCATTTGTTCCCTTCGTTCAATCGTGATTCAAATTACCTACACGGTATACATTTGCGGGAAGGCATGGGAGAAAGGGAGCCGGAGCGGCCACCGCTGCAGCGGTTCGTTTTTAGTTGACCCTTACTGCTGCTTGGAGCGCTGCGGTCGCGCTCGAAAACCCGCTAACAGGTTTTAACAGGGGCGGAGATAGGAAGTCGGCAGTCCTTAGTTATATCTTCGTCCATGGCTCGGAATGGTCTTAAAATTTTCCTTAGGATTTGATCTAGAACGCAACGTTCTTACATTTTCGAAAAGTTAACTCTAGCTCTCGCAATTAACGATTAAAGGCGGAAAAAGCATGGTTTCTGGACCGCGGAACAGTGGCGTTATCTAGCGGATGAGAATCTTACTACAGGTCGCTGAGGATTCACCTTAAAACGCAACGCCGATCGCGTTCCCCAAACGAACTCTTTTAGCGGACCGAAACATCAACAATAACAGGATTGGAAATTTGAAATCATCTAAATGCATTTTAAATCGCAGAATACACGAAACATGGACACAATCCTCTGATATAAAACCTCAATATCTCATACAGAAAATTTCGTTGAAGTCTGATCCAAATTAGTAACGTAATTACATTCCCAAAAATGCTTAACCTCAATCTTGGCCAAAAACTCCCGCCACAAAGAAAAAGCGACAAATTGGGAGGACACCGGATTGGCGGAATCACATGGGTCAATCGGTCCTCGAGGACCCGTTCTCGATACTGAAACCAAGCGATCCCCCGAGCGGACCCCCGAACCATGCCGTTCCTATAAGAAAAGCATTATTGACCTTGTAGAAACGATTTCAATAGAGCATGACACTCATGCTCTAAAAAGGTACCCCTTGAGTAGAGGAGGGAGGCGAGAGTCTTGACCAGATCAGCGCCGATCAGCAATGCGCGGTCCGCGACGCGGCGATCAGCGGATCATAGGATCAGACGCTGGCGTCGCGGCACTCTGCCCGGTGCGGGTGGTCGGCGATCAGCAGATCAGCGTCGCAAAGCCGAACCGGGAATGATTAGAGGTCACGAATCAGCTATTATCACTCACTCAATCGGGATCGGAGCTATGGTCCCAAAAATGCTCCAGACGGACAATCCTTGACCCAAAGTCCGCCCAAAGAATCTCAACAAGCATCAGTCACCACTCAACGGACCGCATCGCGGATCATTAATAAAAAGGAGCCCACTTCTGTATTGGTTATGTCAAGTTATAGCCTATAGATTAGGTTTAGGTCAGGTCAGGCCGGAGATAAATAGAGACCCAGCACAAGGCTTGCCCAGCTCAATTTTGGTCGGAACTCATCGAAGCAACAGCCAACAGTCGCCTACTGTTGACTGATGAGCGCGTAGTTTGCATTTGCCAAGCAAAACCTGTTTCCGTTTCCGCAAAAGTCATTTTGACTGCAGCCCAAAATTTCAGGTTGATTTCGATTGGAGCAAAATGTTCATCGCTCAACAGTTAGCGAGTGTTGGCTGTTGTTTTGTTGAACCCTCGAACAAAAATTAACCCATTTTACCTGTCCTCTTTAACCCTTTGAAGACCAGGTTAGTTCTCCTGTTCACACGAACGCCATTTTCCGTTTGTTTAGGGAAGGTAGTTAACTGTTCGTACTCGGGGAAGTTGGAATTGCATATACGATGGATTGAAGGCGCCAGACGAAATCTAATCTTTTTATACTACATCGAGAATCGTGTTTTTTCGGAATCCTGATAATGGAACAATGTGAAATAGACTAGAGGAGAAAACCGAGTATATTCCGGTTTGGGCCATAATGGGTTAATGACAAGCGGAGCATAGAATATGTCGAGGTTTCTATTTGTCTCTAGGACCGAAAAACATTGAGACATAATAGTACTCGAACTTTAAGTATGATTGTGAGGATATAAGCTATCTAATAGCATCCTAAAGTTCCTCACCATTCACCTAAGTGGAATGGCCGTTTCATCCCAACATTTTTTGGCCCCAGGGCTTACGTCATAGGTTACGTTAGCTTAGGTTAAATTAAGTAACGTTACTTTTAAAAACTGTCAATAGCGCATCATGCAGCGTCCGATCTCCTCTTTATCGTCTAGCTGTAGCCTCAAATAATAGTGGCCTCTCCTCTCCTCTCCTTTCCTCTCCTCACCGCACCGAATTCGAAGCATTTGCATTTTCGTCCGCGCCTCGACACAATTCGATTTTTAACCCCTTCCATTCATCTCGCAACCCCCCTCCCCATATCCCCACCCCGCCCCTCCCTATAACACTCACTCACAGCCACCGCGCCTGGAAATAGTTTTCAACCCCTTCAGTTCGCGGGCAACTGGGCTTTCCGCGACCGAGGCAACGCCAACGAGCCCACAGAGCCTAGAAGAGGAGACTCACTTCTCACTCCTCAATAAGGGTTCCCCCTTCTTCCCCTACCTCCCTCCTCACCCCCTCCCTCCTTTTCGTTATAATATAATGAATCATGCGTTGCGTCCTTCTCCTAGGTTCCTCTCTCGGTCCTATGCTCCTGTGAATATATCCTATTCTCTCTCTATCTCTTCTCCTCTGATCTCTTTCCTCTCTCTAGCTCTAGCCCTGGCTAGTCTCCCTTCGACACCCCCCCCCCCCTTCATGTGATCACTCTGTGGCTGTGCGATGTGCGTGAGTGTTGGTGAGCGTATATGAACGTCTTTGTGTCAAGCGGGGTTGAATGTGAGTAAGTGTTTGTGTGTGTGTTAGTATGCGCGCGCGCTCAGTGCGTGGATGTTGGTCAATGTTGATCCATCGGCCGATTTTCATGCAGGCTATGCCGACGCAGCGTATAGTTCGTTTGGCGGGCAATTTGTGTTGCCAAGTTTGACGAATTAAAAGAGGATGAAGCCTGGAATTGCACAGCTACGGCTATGCACTGGCTACGTGGAGCTTCGTACGTTGTACGTATCAAACGTTGCGTGGATTGTAAAACGCTTTTCCTTTTCAAAAAATAAAAAAGAAATAAAAAAATAATACAATGTTTTTATATTGAGTGAACTTTTCCCCCCTCCCTCCAACCCACTAACATTTTTTTCCTACAAATAAAAACCACAATTTTATTGTGAGCAAATTTTGTTCATTTAACTCGTTCAGAAGTTGCGAATAATCTTTGGAATGTCTGATTGCGTTGAGCTCTCTTCGTGATTCCACGCTTTAGATTTCCGAATCAGACTATCGAATGGGGCTCTTGCAAACTTTAGCTGTGTGCAAATGAATAGTCCAATCTGCTGTAGTAACCAGCGGAAATCACGGAAATCACACTAAAAAGTTTAAAATTCAGTAATAATCTTACATAACTGCTGTAACGGCAAGTTAATAATGGCAGTTCAATGCAGGTATCATGGGAGATTCCTATCTATTACGTCACTTTCTCTTCAGAAACACAGAGATATGTCTCAATTTAGATAGGAATCTCCCGTGATACCTGAGTCTCTCCGACATTAAGCCCAAGTTTGAGAGTGAATTTCATGATTTTTTAGTGTACTCATCGTCATTTTTACAGGTTTTTCTGCAAGTTTCAACTCTTCTATCCCCTATAGTTTGCAAGAGCACCATTATGCATGCTTTCCTAACTGGCAACATTTAATAATAATAAAGCTTTAAAACCATTAATCCTTTCGGCACCTCGCCCTAATCATTGGTTTTCGTTTATCGATTTCTCATTGACTGCAAAAACTACTCTGAAAATTGTCAACATTCGCAAAATATTTTTTATGGAGCGCCTTCAATTACCGGGATAGGCAATACGAATGCTGCGGAGTAGTAATAGTTAACTATCTACCAATTTGAGCGATTTGCAGCTTTGATTTCTTATGGTAGCCTGAACCTGGTAGTAAAATGGTTAACAATTATTATTATTATTTACTTTAAGTTGGATCAGTGGTAAAGTACGAAGACGATTAAGTAAACTGCATACACTTAAGTACATCTCTGAAGATTGAGGAGAAGTTATCTTTAGACTCTAGGGAAAGATGAGTATTGTGCACGCTGAGAGAGAGAAATTCGACGAAGACTTTTTGAAAATTTTCGATCTCCCCCCCCCCTTTTTTTTCATTTAACAATCAACAAAGTGTATTGGTTGTGTGTTACTAATGCTCCAAAAATTAATGTTCTCAACGGAAGATGAGGAATTTTTATTAAAATTTGTTCTTCGAGCGATATAGTTTTGTGTCCTATGATGATGAGTCCCTTTCAACATTGCTGATGCACAGATTCTAATTCATTACGATCTTCTGATAATGAAGCCAATCTTTTTCACCCGTTATTTCTCAATCATCAATAACATTAACAACCGACCAATGAAAAGTAAGTAGCTCTGATTGCTTTTATCTCCTTGTAATATTGCAACGTTTCTCGATGTCATGCTGTCAAGCACCATTTTTTTTTTTTTTTTTTCAACTTTGAAATTTCAGAAAAGAGAAGAGACACTCTTAACACCCCATTTTCTTAAAATTCATTTTAAGTGGTCAGTTACCTTTTCTAAGTGATAGACATAGCAGCTAAGTCACTTTCGATCGGACAGTCTCGATATTTTTAGTCGAATTTTTCAGTTGAGAAGTATCGATACTTCATGGTTCATACTTCAAACCTTTAATTAGAAGACTGCTTAATATTTTTTTCCTGCAATATACTCAGTTGAAATGACCGAAATTTCATCTGTCACTACCAAAAATTTCTCTCGACGATGGCAACTCCGTGTGTTCCATATTGAACAACAGAGCACCGGTTTTAACATAGTTGCATACTTTCAGAGAAGAATCTAAAGGTAGAGTTCCTTCCAGAAGTGTAGGCGCACCTCGACCATAATCTTTGGCGAACTTTTTAATTTTCATTCCTCTAAATCAAAACAAAACTTGCCGCCGACTTTAAACTTTTAATTTTAAAGCGTTCTTCAATGAAAATCCAAAATCCAAAGCTCAAATTTATTTTTCATTCATTTTCGTTTAGTGACATGAGAAATAATGGTGAATTATTCCAAAGACTATCGGTCAAGGTGCGCCTACACTCCTGAAACGACCTCTATGTCTCATATTCAAAATGAAATATATGTAATTTGCACCAGTTGGCAACCGTGCACAGCAGAGCTCGAGTCCCGGTCATTTACCTAACTATCCTTTAGTTTTATATTAAAATCATGATGATGATCATGACGACGATGATGATAGTAGCCCGTGCCCATATACCGACTCCTCCTTTCTCTCCCCCTCCCTCCCCCTCCCTCCCCCTCCCTCCCCCTCCCTCCCCCTCCCCCTTCTTACCCCTCTCGTGCATTACCACTATTCTCCCCCACCCCAACCACCCCGCTGCCGTCCATCATTCCCCCTTGGAAACTTTCTCCCGCAGTTTTTGCCACCCCACTGAACCACCCTTTGGCGTTGCCGTGAACCAACGATGCCAGATTTATACATTTTACATTAAATCTTATGGGAAATTTGTTTATTTTCCCCCCCGCTGAATCCGGCAGCACTGCCGTGGACTCTCGGACTATCACCGACCTCCTCCCCATTCTCCCGCCATGTGGACGCGAAGCGTCCCCCCCCTCTTCGTATACAACCTCACCCCCTCCTACCCTAGAACGTTGCCTCTGTTTCCCCCGGTCCGTGGGTTATTTGCGGGATTCGTGCATTAGTAAAGCTTCAATACGTCTCTAAATAATCATTAAGTTTTTAATATATAAGTATACATGCCTCCTCTCGATGGGGCTGATTTTGAGTCGCGCGGCAATTTTGCTGAGCTTATTGGCGGATCCAGGAATCTACATCCTTCTCTCTCTTCTCCAGTGGCGACTCGTGCAATTCGGCAACAATGTTTTCTCTCCATTTGATTCTATGTAAAACAATCGATTCTAAAGTGACGCAGCGCTTCACCAGCATTCGATTATTTTACATTGAGTCAAATGGAGGAGAAACATTGTTGCCAAATTGTACGAGTCGCCATCGCACAGCTCTTCTCCCAGTATAGAACGCTTGTGTTTGAAATGGACAGATTAGGGGCAGTCACCTGATTTTCGACCCCTCCTCTATCCTTTTCTAACACATGCATTCAAATGGGGAAAAAAGAGAGAAGAATAATTTCCTGGGTCCGCTATTGGCTGGTGCTGTTCGTGCCGATAATCCCTCCACGAAAAACTATACTGTCCCCTCAAAAACTACCCTCACGGCTCATGGATGAGGTATTGGGGTAGGGAATAGAATGTTTGTGTTGGAGTCTGAAGCTCCAGCGAATTCACAGGGGTGCAATAAGGACATACAGAAATCAAAAAGGGGGAGCCTTTGGAATAGGGCAGTTGCGAGCTTTTGCTTATATCGATATAAGGGTCGATTTCAGAAGCAAAAATCTCAAATAATAACGATGTGAAAGCACTAAAAACTCACTCTGATTTTAAATACGCGAGCGCAATGGCGGCGTTGGACACTAATTATAAATAAGAGATTCCCATCTTAATTTTGTTACTATTTCTAAACTGGGGAGGAAGATTCTCAGAGTAAGTAGTCACCAGAGGAGTGATGAACAGCCGATTGAGCCCAACCTTAAAAGAGTAACATGGTTAGATTATCGGTTCCCTTATATCTGCAAGTATATTTAAGAGAAAGTCATAAAAAACGGGACCACAGAGCAACAGCAAGGATCAGTGGCCTCAATTGCTCCACCCTTTTGATAACCCTCTCTGTAGTAGATGTTATTCGATCGTTTTTTGATTCTTTTGGAAATTGGTAGAGAAAGGGTTGAAGGAAAAAGTCCGTGGTCAGCCTTTAAGGGAAAGACATAGCCTCAATCCTTCAAAATACGACGAGAAAACAATCTCAAATAAATTAAAACTTTTTTTTTTTTTTTTTTTTTTTTTTTTTTTTTTTTTTTTAAATCGGTCATTCAAATATTAATAAAAAGGGGCCGATTTTAGGGTTGAGTAAAGGTCAAGACTTTCGTGCGGAAAAGTAACGACTCGCGAGTCAGAAAAAAAAGCCTTTAATCTAACAAATTAAACTTTGTCCATAACACACATTTTTAAACACTCACTCTGCAACCCTTCATGGAGAAAATGAACTGCTCATTCTTTTTTTTTTTTTTTTTTTTTTTTTTTTTTTAACCGAGAACAACTTCTCCCGAGTGACCGCTCGACGAGAAAACTTTCATGACCCTCCTTTTTTTTTCTCTCTCCCGAGGATAAAAACCAAGGAATGGAGGGGGAATAGAGACAGACGAAGGGGAGGAGGAGAGGAGAAACATCAGAGGAGCCCAACGAAGGCTCTTACAAGTTACAACTTCACGGCGTAGGGTCGCAACCACGCAACACAGTGAGCATTGAACTCCCCAGCCCAAACTGGAAAAAAAACGAATTACGCGCGCTGTGAGAAACCAAGAGGGAACCCATTAAAAGAAGATTGTAACGATGTTTACACTTATAAAAATGAATTAAACACTCATCACGAGGCCCAGAAAGAAGGGAGATATCCAGCGAGGAAGAGAGAGAGAGGAAAAACCAGAAAAAAAGAATGAAAAAAAAAGAAAAAAAGTTGTGCATCTTCTTTAATTTAAGGAAGATACTCCTTGAAGCGAAGAGCACGAGCCGGGACGGACGAAGCAGAGGGAGGAGGGGGAAATGAGTGGAGCAAAAGGGTTGAGAAAAAAAAAGTAAGCAAGGGAAAAAGCACTCTTTTTTTATGACGCGAAAAAAGGAGGGTGGTAAGATATGACTCATTTTTTCCTCGTTTCATAAAATATACGACAGCGTCGGACTCACGGTTTTCCCCGCGATATTGTCTTCGAGTTGTGTGCGTTCCGCCGCCCGTGTTTCCGAAGCTTGAAACATGGCTTGTTTCCCGGCCACTTTTTCATTGCAGCTTTCAAAACGGACGGGGTGAGGCGCGGAAGGGTTTTTCTTCTTCTTTTTTTTTTTATTTATTTATTTTTTTTTTTTTTTGCGGTTGAAAGTTAATTTTTCTAATTTTATAACCGAAGCGTCTCCTCGCGACGGAGTGGCGCGGCTGTGCTCCTCTGAGCTTCCTCAGCGCGGCGCGGTGCGGTGTCCGCAGGGAATTGTCACGCAGTTTTTAAAGTGTCGTTTGTGGAATTAGCAAGGTACTAAATAATAAAGGGAAAACTGAGGCCGTAACGTAACAGCGGAATGGTCCCTTGACGTCTCAAGCAAAGCCTATACTTTGACTTATCAGCAACGGCTCGTGCAATTTGGCAACAGAGATTTCCCCCCATTTGATTCCATGTTAAACAATCGATTTGACAGTGAAGCATAGCCTCACCGACAATCGATTGTTTAACGTAGTTTCAAATGAAAGAAAACTATTGTTGTCAATACATACACTATATTCACTCCTCAAGAATGCAGTTGCAGATCGTGCAATGTGGCAAAAACTTATTCTCTCCATGTTTTGGCGTTTCATCACTGACCCATAATTTTAATGGATAAGAGTAAAGAGAACAACCCACGAGATTCATTGAAAAGTATTACCTGTTCAAAAATAACAGAACTACTGATTTTGACGTATAAGGAGAGAAACCAAAGCAAACAGTATACTCCATAGAAAATAATTATTTTCTTCTTCTTACAATTAAAAGAAGAATAACAAAGGATTCTATATATTTTCTGAGATGATATTTAATCTTTTTATATGATACTGTAAAGGACAACACAGAGCGAGAGAAATCGGTGGAGTTCCCGTTAAATTATATTAAAATATCCGCAAGTTTTTTAAAGTCATTGACCACTCCACAGGTTGAGAAAATATTACAGATGCGAGAATTCTCATATATTTCAGTCTCACACTGTACTGAGCTGCGTAATCTTTTTTTAACCGGTGGAATCATTGACGATGAGTTGAAAAATGTCATTCATTATACGCAAAACAACAGCTCTGCTGGCTTCATTACCTCAAGTTTAAAGAAAAAAATATTTATTTAGGGGTGTCAAGCTTCGATAGTTGCGTCACTCGTTGGGGCAGTAACCGAGAATGTAGAATCCGAAAACTATCTGTTGATTGTATGGTTCAAGGTGTGAGTCATAATTAATGCTAACAAAACGGCGGTGATCCCATTCGTTCCACCTCACGCCATACTCTTTGAAAAAAAAAAAAAAAGAAGAAAAAAAGAAAACGGTTTCAGATTGACTTCGGAACAAAATATTAATAATCTCGAAGGCTGTGACGGGGGCGTGTCGATATGATCCTTAATTAGATCTATGATGGTAATAATTTTTATGAAAATGAGGGTGTTCCATTTTTGTGTTTGTTTCCGCAGCGGGTTTTTTTTTTTTTTTTTTTTTTTTTTTTTTAAATTTTACCACTGAAAGAATCGCGCGGGAGGGAAAAAAGAAGAAACAATGGCAGGTAACTACAAATACGTCTGAAGAATGAGAAAAAAGCATTAATAAATATAAACAGAGAGGAGGAGTATTTTCAGTATTACTGTGTCGAGTATCAGTATTGTGGAGTGTATTGCTGCATACAATTCTATAGGGTCTGAATTATTAAGATAAAGAGATAAAGAGCCGTCTGTTTAATGATAGGTGTTTACAGGATTGTGATAGAGGAGTATAGTGTTTATATTCCTCTGTTTCTTTCTGATTCTTGTTCTCTCTCTCTCTCTCTCTCTCTCTCTCTCTCTCTCTCTCTCTCTCTCTCTCTCTCTCTCTCTCTCTCTCTCTCTCTCTCTCACCCTATCTCTCTCACTCTCTCTCTCCCTTGATGTGCGACTAAACTTCTCTTGCACTTGGAATATCATTCGTTGAGGTTTGATTCCGAGTTGAAATAGTGTTTGTCGGTCAGAGATTAAAATCTACAGAGAGGGGGAAGAAAAAGGAAGAAGGGAAAGAAAGATCCGACGCTGCAGTTGTGACTTCTGTCTTTCGCGCATGCGCGGGTTCGCGGTGGGTCGCGGTCGGGTCAAGTCAAGTCGAATCCGCGGATCGTAAAAAAAAAAAAAAAAAATATCATCCTTGGGTTTCTTTTCCCGTTTTACCTCCACCTTAATTGTCTCCCCCTACATAACCTTTTTCTCATTTATTTTTCTTCCGGCGATGATCCTCCGCTCGGAAAAATTGTTCGCAACCGCGCTGGTGAAGTCAGACAACCACAAAGATCACTTGTAACTGTATAGATGGTATGGCGCGAGGCAAGGTTTTTTTTTTCAGGAAACCCCGTTAAAAAACGCCTGATGAATACCACGCGGTATACAGAGGAGATAATACTGTACTATGACTTACAAAAAAATGTGCCCTGGTCGCAATGTTTTCTCTTTTAAATCTCGGCAATTTTTACAATGTTGCGGTAGTCAAAAGACTAATCATAGAATGCCCGATTTAAAGTACGTCATGAAAAATCGATACCACGAGAGAATTCTTTTTTTAATCCAAGGTGTATTTCGTTTGTGTTTAATAAACTATACACAGTGAATTATTGACTAAGGGGGAATCCCTTTGACCCAAGGAAAATGTCTGCTGCTACAAGTAAAAGATTCCTTGTTGCGATAGTTGATTCTTCTTTATGCTATCAGAACTTACTTCGCGCAATTGGAAAACTGTCACAAGTAAACGTACGTTTCCTTGTTTTTACACTGAGAGAAATCACTTCTTTAAAAACAAGGAATGAAGGAAACATGTTTACTTGTGACAGTTTCCCTTGCGCGAAGTAAAGTTCTAATTGCATGAAGGAGAATAACTGTCGCGACAATAAATCTTTGACTTGTAGCAGCAGACATTTTCCTTGGGTTAAATTAAAGGAATTCCCCCTAGGTCAATATTTCACTGTGCAGTTTTTTTTAACACAAACGACATATACCTTGGATTAAAGAAAGAATTCTCACAGTGTAAAAAAGTGATTTCTCTCAGTGTAGTTTCATTAAAAATAAAAGACACATTTACCGGTAAGAATTTTGACCAGGGTGCTTTCTTTTGAAAGTCATAGTACATAAACAAGGTACAGAACCTATGAATAGATTTGTCCGAGTGGCTCGAGGTGGTAATAAATGCAACGACAGAGAAATCCTTCTCTCCGCGGCGTTTACGATCTCTCGCTCACACACACCATCGCGTGAACATCGACTCAAACACACACACAAACGCATCATCACACTAACTGTATGGATTTTCTTTCTTTTCCTTCTTCTGAAGTACATTTTTTCTTCGATTTCATCTTGGGCACGAGACCAAATTGAGTGCGTGATGAAGAAGCCCATCGGCAACACATCGACAGCCAATAATGCAACCCGCAACTCACACTGCTTACACCGAGCTTGTGTCTGTGTTTATGTGTGTATGAGTTGCCCATACTAAAAAAAAACACCCATTCAGTCTCATTTATGGCTGTCATAAACAGCTACTTCAATTTGTGCCCCCCTCCCCCACCCACCCATTGACAATTTATCTTAATCGCTCGTTTCCGCGACCGTAAAGCTAACTTCTTGCGGCGATCCGCTTTGAAATGCGGATCGACACTAAGCGACGCACATTAGGTAGGAAAATCATGTTACTTCGAACATGAGCAGAGCTGTCGTTTTCCGTATAATTAATAACGTATTTCAATTCACCGATGATTCCACCGGTTGAGAAAAGATTACACAGCTCAGTTCAGCGTATAGCTGTAATGCACGAAAATACTCGCATCAGTAATCTTTTCTCAATCGGTGTAATCGCCGTTAAATTATTCAAAATCCGCAAGTTTTTTTTAAAGTCATCGACGACTCCACCGGTTGTGAAAAGATTACAGATGTGTGTGTTTTCGTGCATTAAAGTCATACACTGAATTGAACTGTGTAATCTTTTCTCAACAGGTGGAATCATTGATGAATTGAAAAATGTAATTAATTTCACGCAAAACGGCAGCTCTGATGAGCATGAGGCAAATGAACATTTAATTAGAGTGAAGATTTAAAATGTGCGTGAAGAACCGAATAGAAGTAAAGACTTCCAAATACTTCGAAAATAACCGATGATGTATGTTGCTTCTCCTATGTATTGACCCCATAGCTGCGTAGCGTACCATCTATAGTAAAGTTGCAGTTCGTCTATTTAAACCCACGGAAAAGATCGACATATTAACCATTTAGTGATCGATGAACAACTTCACATTCGACCTTTTTTGTCCGTTCAAATGGACAGAATACAACTGTGCTAAATTGCACACGACGCCACTGACCCTCATAGTTTAGGATAAACGCCAATGACACCAGATGATCAAGATAGATTGGATGTATATTTAGTAAGTATCATGTATAAGGAAAGTATGTAGTACGAGACAAAGCATACGTGATTCAATTATGAACCAAATTAATGTCATGAGAATTTGTCTAATCGAGTATTTTTATGTGCGTGTAAAATTCAGCGACGTTCTTGAAAAATGCAGAATTTGAGTGTATGACTGTACTTTTCTGGTAAAATCGTTCATCTCCGATACCACGCATTTTACAAAAAATGTACTGTCAGACTGAAATTCTAAATTTTCCACGGCCATCAATGAACTTTACCCGTAATATTAGTCCAGCAGACCATTTGGTTCGTAATGGTGGACGCTATTCCAAAAAAAAAAAAAAAAAAAAAAAAAAAAAAAATCTTATTATAAGCCAAAGAACCGACCCAGGAAGTTTGTCGGTTTTAACCCTGGGACACCCTGTATAAATATGTCCAACTTATGATAACAACTTGACCTACTGTGCCGAGCTGCAACGTCTAAGTGTTCATTGGTCTCGCGAATGAGACATTGAGACATATAACCAGTTGATACCTGTGCAGTGTACAATGTGATATAGAGCCCGCGGGGAGTCGCATAAAATTTGTTTCGATGGTGTCGATATTGTCAATGAAGACAAACACTTTTGTTTCTTCGGTATTTTTGTTTTGAATAATAAAAGGAATATAGGTATATTAGTTTCCTGTTTGTTTTGATCGATGTTTTTAATTTTCGGCTGTTATGATTACCTCGCACGGATAGACGTACAATTAGTCCTGAAAAATTTGGTTTACTCGCGGCCGTTTTCAACAGGTAATCATTGGGGGGGGGGGGTTATAAAGAAACGGAAATTAAGGACCGTTATCGGGAACATCCTATGTCGAAGAGGCGATTGACGGAGGGGTCCTCCGAAGGATCGGGTCGATCCTTCAATTTTTCATTTATTTTTTTCAGCTCTTTAGAATATCCGAATTGATCGAACGCGAGTAATTTAGAAGGTTCCGAAGGTTGCCAGTCTTACAATTAGCCATGTGCTATGAGACAATATTCTACTTACCCACATAGAGAAGCACGAGCATGGGTTGCCTTTGGGGCTCAAAGTCGTATGTGTGTGCGTGTGTGGGGGGGGGGTCGATAATTATGATCTTTTCAATTGTGAGAATTTTGATTTAAATTTTAGCAATTCTAAAAATAATTTCCTTTGAGCCCATAATAACGATCATTTTTTTCTCCAAGAGTTAGACTAGTGAATCGACGAGAGGGCCATGCGTTTCAGACGTAGTAATATTACCTCGCTAACTTTTTTGGTCGCCATGTCCCTTATATAAGAGCAGACGCGTTGAACCTATTATCTTATGGAATTTCGAAATCGAAACAATTTGATTCTCACATAAAATCATTAAAAGAAAATTTATTCGATCAAATCAATTGCATAGGTTGAATATTGCAATTACAACATTTCCACAAAAGTGTAATAGTTACGCAACAACGCAACGTACCTGACTTAACCTAAGTTGACCTGACGTATACAATCATACTAGGAAAGCTTGATAAAATTAATTGTATAGGTTGAAGATTCCAGTCACAAATTTTTCTTTATATTTATAACTGAAAGGGTTTAAATATTTTATGATTCAAAGGGGTCTAAGAAAGGCGCAATAACGCAACGTATTTGACGTAACTGAGTTGACCTGACATTTACAATCATACAGGGAAAGTTTGATAAAATTAATTTTATAGGTCGAAGATTCCAGTCACAATTTTTCTTAATTTATAACTGAAAGGGTTTAAATAGTTTGTGATTTAAAGGGGTTCAGAGGAAGACGCAACAATGCAACGTACCTGACCTAACTTAACCTATGACCTGACA
Source organism: Trialeurodes vaporariorum (assembly GCA_011764245.1). Lineage (NCBI taxonomy): Eukaryota > Metazoa > Arthropoda > Insecta > Hemiptera > Aleyrodidae > Trialeurodes > Trialeurodes vaporariorum. Next base: position 36,227,280 of record VMOF01000379.1, on the reverse strand, counting down.
ACACAGCCGACCGATTCGATTCAAAGTCACGGTCATTTGATTACCTGCGAGGCGACATATGCAAAGCGGCGAGTAATCTACAAAAGAAAATGAAAAGAAGAAGAATAATTTAAAGGAACCGCGTCTCGGAGATAAGCGCAAGCCGAAATTCACTTTCAACCGGGAAGTAGGTAAAAGGGGAGGGTTCCTCTTTGAAAGTCATTGCTCTTCCCCTCCTACGCTCATAACGCCACCACCACCACCACCACCGACTTCAACCCTCTTGACCCTTTCTTTCCGTCTTTCGAGTTTCGACGGGGCGCGCTCACTCACCGCGTATCTTACCCGTGTCTTCCTTCGCCTCTTGCACATCAAAACTGGGTCACAAGTATCATGCCTTGAAAGGAACTCGGTCGCGTTTACCGTACGCACTTAAACACAACTACTATACCATAGAGTCGTGCGGTGCGCGCGTACTTACTTACACTGCCGCGGTGTCGATGACATTCGGTTACCGCGGGACCGGGACGCGGGGTCGCGGGGCACGAATCCAGAATCCCCCCCGTTCCACAAACCGTGGAATTGTAGATTCTTCACCGCTAGACTTCTTCCCTGTCGTTCGCACGGAGCATCCTTTTCTTGATGCAACCCTCCTTCCGCGTGCGAGAGGGTTAATTAATCCGGGGAGAGGGGGCTTACGGTTTTCCGATAGAGAGGGAGAGGTATAGGCGACAGGCGGGCTGCTGCTTCTTAAAAATTCCGACTGCAAGTTCTCTCTCTCTCTCTCTCTCTCTCTCTCTCTCTCTCTCTCTTCTCTCTCTCTCTCTCTCTTCTCTCTTTCTCTAGCTTTCTCTCTCTCTTTCTATCTTTCTCTCTTTCTCTCTTTCTCTTTCTATCTTTCTATCTCTTTTCTCTCTCTCTCTCTCTCTCTCTCTCTCTCTCTCTCTCTCTTCTCTCTCTCTATCTCTACCTCTACCTTTTTCTAGCTTTCTTTCTCTCTCTCTCTCTCTCTCTCTCTCTCCTCTCTCTCTCTTTCTCTCATTCTTTTTCTCTCCCTCTCTCTCCTTTTCTCTCTCTCCTCTCTCTCTCCCTCCCTCACTCACTCACTCTCTCTCTCTCACACACTTTCCCACCATTTCTCCATTTCTCTTTCTCTCTCACTCACTTTCTCCCTTCCTTCACATTCCCCTCGGCCCTCTCTCTTTCTTAACAGAGCAAAGACAATGCGTGCCGAGCATCTCTCTCATCCTCCGTCGTCTCTTTTACACGTCGTTCCTTATTGCTCATTACACACTACTACACACCCTTGTAGTATAAACAATTTATTCGGCTACGTTTACTGCGTCGCGCTACGTGATTGGTATGAAGATGGGGGGGGTGGTTTGGTAGAGACTTGAGTGGAGGGGGTGTTGAGAAAGTGGTGATGGCGAGGAAGGGGGAGGAGGGGAGGGAGATGGAGAATTGCCCCAGCTCAACAGGTCCTTCGCCTTGAACTTCTCTTGGCGCTTTTCTCTCGCTGCTACCGCGCCGCGATCTCGCACTCCTCCTCCTCCTTCTCCTTCGCCGTTTGTGGGTGTCGTAATTCGCGCGCCACCAAGGAGCGAGAGTTTCTGCAACCCGCGTATATTTAGAAGAAGGGAGGGGTTACGATGAGCCGATGGGGGTAGGTGTAGGTGGGAGAGGGGGGTAGGGGTAGCTGACTTTATACCTAACATCTCCACCCTTCACTCCTTACTCCTCCTGTTCTCGAGACTCGACGAATTTTAAGAAGAGCGACGCGCGTTAAAAACGACCTGAACGGCGCGGTGCGCGTTCTTAGCGAGCGAGTTACCTCACCGGCGTCAAAAGTCACTTACTGCTTTCTCTTTCCTTGAAGATCGGCAAGCATTGACCTTGACCTTGTAACTTGATACGACTTGATTTCCGTGACGACATCCGTAGGTATTTCGGGCGAAACTTCTCAAACTCTCGGTCCTGATGCGAATGTTCCAGGAAACAGGTGTACAGGGGACAGCTTAACCCTTTCAAGTATAGCAAGTCCGTGCGTTTACTTCAATCTATCTGGGAGGGGGGAGGGGTAGACCTCTTCAGAAAGCTTCTCAAAACTTGGAACTTCACTGGTTTCTTTGTCTCCTCACTTTCAAGGCTTCCTTTTACTCTCCGACTTTGTTTCTGATTTATCGGTTCGTTTTTGATACTGATTACATTGATCAGAACTCTTTACCAGTTTACCCCGGCTTTATTGGATTTAACACTTCCGACAAAGCCAATGAAAGCTAACCACAAAGAGGTAAATAGCCTAATTCCGTATATCCATATGGGTGGTTTGGAACTTATTCAAAAGTAAGCAGACATTTTTAGCATGAACACGCTGCGCCCATAATCGTTCGAAAATTCATCCGATGAACTTCATCAGCCTTATTGCATAAACACTATCGAGAAACCTGATGCATTTCAACGAGTTATCGGTCTGGAGAATTCGAAAGAACCATCCCTATCGTATGGTTTCAATTCATTGTATTGAAAATGAATGAACTTTGAATACAGCGGGCAGTAATTCACAGAATGTTACTTTATGGGCGCCTTCAATTGACGGTGTAGGCAAAAACAAGTACAGCCGAGTAGGAATAGTTATCGACTCACTTGATTTGAATAAGTGGTTATTCATTATGTTGACAACAGTAGAACGTTGAATAGTGGACATTTTAAATGAGTGATACTTTGAGCGCCTTCAATTAACGGTGTAGGCAAAAACAAGTACAGCCGAGTAGGAATAGTTATCGACTCGCTTGATTTGAATAAACAAGCGTCGAGAATGTAAACAAATATGTAAGTCACATCCAATGGCAGTGCCGGTATAAAGCAAAAAATTCGTCGGTCAATCAGAGGTTATCTATCCTCTTGTCATTTAAATCCCTTTACTAAAGGGACACTGTAGAACCACTTGGACTCATTTATACTAAAGGGACCTACTCGATTTTAGACTTTGCCATTTTCACTTGACTTTAATATTAATGAAAATCGGACCTTAGGCCTGTGCGATGTTCGATGCATCGATGTTTTCCTGTTATCGAATGGATTCGATGCATGTTACTCTTGATGTCAAGTGATGCATCGAAACTCGTTATATTTATCGATAGTTCAACTAAAAACAGGCTCAAGTGCCATTTTTTCCTCTTTAACTATTTCATTAGCATATAAAAATATCATGGTTTTCAGTCTCTTAGTTTTGACTTGTCAAAATTTGTTTCGTTGCATCGATAAAATTTCGATGTATTTTGGACATTGAGCTTCGATGCTTAAAACTGGACTTCGCGCAGGCCTGTTAGACCTTGTTCAAAGAATTTCTCGAAACCCGTAAGAACTTTCTCCTTCTCAACATTAAGTCTTGTTCCTGAAAATTACAAACAATTTTATCAATCAGATTATTATTTTTAAGGGAATTAAAAAGTCGATATTAACTGGTAATATTGGAACACTAGTAGGTCTGTTTAGTATAAATGTGTCCACTTTAAGTAGGCTAGATTGAAAATGTCATAACCTCAACCCGTCCTGAAGTAGGTGTCCAATGACGTCGAGTTCAAAATTAATAAAACTCGATTCACAAAGACCTGTTTCCAATCATGAATGTCTTGGATTTCGGACACAGGATTCCAAGTCTTATTTACGCACTACGATATTCAAACCACGGTTGTCAATTGAATGGGGAGTTTCAGTTGATCGAACTCGGTAGGCGAACTGAAAGTTCACGTGGTGAGGGAAGTGGAGGGAGGGGACATTTGTAAACAAGATTTAAGACCGACTTAACTCAGTGTTAACATGACCTTATAACTCTGTTTACTAGCTTCACTACAATGGCATTAGCTCGCAAGTTGAATCAAACATATGAATTTGATTTGTCAAAGCGTTAAACTACCGACAACGTTACATTTCATCTGTTTAAACTCATGCAAAATATCGAACTATTAAGTAAGTTTGGTGAACACCTTCGTATTCGATCTTTTACATGGGTTTAAATGGACGCAAAACATCCTTGCCAAATGGCATGCTGCGACACTGGATTTCCTTCTCCACGCTCTCGATGGCGTCCAAGCAAAGAATCGCACGCTTCCAGTCCCATAGATACGCATCGTTTGCGACCTTTCCAATAGATCAGCAATTTAATGCTGAGTATATATAGGTTATTCCTCGGTTCATTTTAAAGAGGCAGAAAATATGATGATGAGGGGGGGGGGGGGTCGGGTCAGAACTCTTACATAGAACTCTCAGTTTGAGCGTTTAGCGCATACTGAGGGAAAATATCTCATAAAAGGGTAAAAGGTACGGATTAAAAAAGACCAATGGATACATGTAAGAGAATTCTGACACCTCCGTCAACGAGCGAGGACGAAACATCAATCGAGCCGTGTATTACATACCCTGAAATGAAATCCGATGCATCGATCTATCGTTCGATAGCTTCGATTATTCGATGAGATACTGTATACAGCGGCTGCGCGGCATGGCACGGCAAAAGCAGTGCCGGTTAATAGTGTATTAATAGTTATTTAATATGGATATAAAATTAAAATGATCCGTCGGTATTCCTCCTCTCTCTCTCTCTTTCTCTCTCTCTCTCACTCTCTCTCTCTCACTCTCTCTCTCTCTCTCTCTCTCTGGCACCTTCGCTGAGGCTGTTTATGAGCTGGAGAACAAGTTTTATAACCGCTATTAGTATATAGGTAGTAATAACCGACTATTATTATCTCTCTCGAGCTGTTAGTCGCAAACAGCCTCCAGGCAAAGGTTAAAGGTAACGCAAAATTGTCGGGCACTGAAAGCCATCGCCTTTTTGATTCCTTCAGTTTCAAACAGAGCCCGTCGCATTCTTTTATGATGTAATGTTCGAGTATCATTCTCGAGTTTAGTTCCTGTTTTTGTTTGGGAGTACTTTTGCTAGTTTTGACGGGAGGGGTCCATTGAACGATTCCTTAGAGCTTACTGAGTCAGCTAACGAACGTCTCATTAAACCCCTGGCAAAGTTCCAAAAGTGACCGCTTGAATTAACCGGAAAAACGAAACCTATAAGTAACCTTTTCGGTCACTACTCCCGTGAAAAATCAGGAAAGCATGAAAAAATTCGATAGTTCGGAGCTCTCAATGGATTCCGCGGATTTATAAATCGCAATTTACGATCCTCCTTTTCAAACTGCGTCAGTTCTTTAAAAATACGACCTCTGGTTCAACAGAGGTTTATGAACAACTATGATTAATTACAGTTCTTCTCCCATTTGAACTCGTACAAAAGTATCTTTTAATTGTTTCTTCTCCGAAACTATGAAGGATCAAAAGTTAAACCCCCCTGGGATTCATTCCCTTACCATTTTTTTTTTAGAAGAAAGTTATCGAAACGTCGCAATAAATCTCTTTCGCTGAGAAGCGGGAAATTTAAAACTGACCCATTGCATGCTGATTTTACATTTAAAGAAAGCAGCTAAGCCTTTCAGATTCTTGGATTTTAAATATTTGGCTTGTCCCTAAAACACCATATTCATGAATCAGCACGGCTCTGGTTCAAAATGAATCAAATGCGATACCTTAGTACTTTTTCATGCAAAATCGCAAAACTCTCGTATGTATCAATCCGATGGATAGTGCCAGTGGTCAATATTGTTAATTTTAACAATATTTTTGCTTTTATTGTGTATAATTTAAATGGAGCATAAACATATTTTACGTTAATTATCGGCGCGTTGGTAGGCATTGTAATTCTTCACAGAAGTTTGGAGCCAACAACTATCAAACTCAGTCGAGAATTAAAGTCGAATTTCTTTTTTTATCGGGTTAGCCCATCTTTTCAAAGAGTGTGATTGAAGCGTGTTCTTTTTCACTCTCACTGATTAGAAATATAGCTAAATTACCAAATTTGCCAATAAAAATTACAGATTCACTTTTCAACCAATTTGAACAGTGGCGCTGAGGCGTGAAATTTGGCAACGTCTCTTTTTTCCCTATTAAACACATTAGAAAGGTCGAAACATCTGGTCATCGCCGATGACTGAAGCATTCGATTCTTTCAGTGAGTTTAAATGGAGAAAGTACATCGTTGTCAAATTTCACGCCTCGCTTCTGAATTTGAACACTATTAGCTCTACAAACCTGTGAAAAATTACAACGATGTCGAAGCTCCGATAGTTCGGATCAGTGTTGCCAGATCAAGGGTAAAAAAGAAGTCGTATCGTCCCCCTTTAAATCAATGTAAAACGTACGGCTTTTTCACCCCAATCTGGCAACACTGGTTCGGATAGTTAGCAGACATACTTGCTCTTTCATTCAAATGATCTGATAAAAACAAAATTTAGAGCACTGATGGTGGTGGGTGGCGCTATCTATCGGATTGAAATCTTCGATGTTTATGGCTGGAACCAAGTTTAATTTAAGGTTCCATCAACATCATAGGTCGTACAGATACCACATTACGACCAGTACTTTTAAAGATTTAGAAGCGGTCAAATATTGATGGCCCAAGTATTTACCTTTGCCGTATGCGTTCGTAAGCTCGATTCTGTTGCAAAGCCTTTGCCACATATTGAACAATGAAAAGGTCTATTTTTCGCCCGCTCCACTTGGGCGTCATGGTTTCGTAAGTGTTGCTGCAAATTCGATAGTTGAATAAAGGCTCGTCCACAATCTTCCAAGTGACATCGGTACGGTCTTTCGCCTGGAACACATAAGAAAAAATCGTCATGTTATTGGTTGCGTCGCTTATATAACATTAATCAAGAATCGATGAGCTGAAAATCAATGAGAAATATGCACTGAGTATGCACTGAGAGGTATCACTACCGAGCACCTCTACGAAGTTGCGCACTGTTCGGCGCTCATACAAAGTCAGTTAGAAAGAGAATTAAAAAAAAAAAAAAAAAAAAAAAAAAAAAAAAAAATTGGAGGACGAAATTTAGAAAGAAAGGATACAAGATAGAAATAAAACCTGCTGTATCGTCGAAAAATTCGATTCTGTAAAATGCAATGAATCTGATAAATTTTATTATTACAATTCCTTTATTCTTGAACTCTTTCGATTGTAATAAAAACGAACGAAGAAGCGAACAAATTAAATGTTTTAGATCCATTTCGTGTGAACGAATAAAGAAAGTATAGCGTAGCAGAGCTGCCGTTTTGCGTATGATTAATGATATTTTTCAATTCACCGATGATTCCACCGGTTGAGAAAAGATTACAAAGTTCAGTTCAGTGTATGACTGCAATGCACAAAAATACTCGAATTTGCAATCTTCTCTCAACCGATGAAGTCGTCGATGACTTTGAAATGCTTACGACGAATATTTTAATAATTTAACAGAAATTGCACCGATTGCGAAAAGATTACACGGATGCGAGTACTTTCGAGCATTGAGCTTATTCACTGAACTGAACTGTGTAATCTTTTCTCAACCGGTGGAATAATCGGTGAATTGAAAAAATGCCATTAATTATACTCAAAACGGCAGCGCTGCAGCGTTGGAACTAGCTCAGAGCTGGACAAGAGAGCGCATTTTTACTTTTCCATACACCCGGAATGTCTGCTATGCCTTTATGACGAAGTGTAGCTATGAAAAATGGGGATTGGGAGAGGAATGTGATCAAGACCTTCTGCCAACATTTTTTCAAAAATTGGGTTAACTCACATCTTTTATCCGGTCCGAGAATAGATTATCTTATGCCCCCCATTAGCAAATATTTTAATAATTTTTACTTCCAATTTTAAAAGCGCATTGCTTTTAGGATGATGAAATTTTCTCCAACCCAATCAATTGCAAGTTAGCTGCACGCGAGCTCTTTCGATTTCAGTGGTGTGCAAACAGAAGGTTCATTCGATACACACGGGGAAAAAAAGACTGGCAGAATTTACCATCTGCATAGCTGATTTTGGAGTCTACTATCAAGTAAGTATGATAGATTTTACCATCATACGGTAAATTCTACCTACCTTGAGGTGAAACGTACCAGCAGCACTGTTAAAAATAACGGAGTGAGAAGATAGAAGTTCGGAGTTTTATAATCGGTGAGATGAGTTATAATCCGTGAAAGGTTGTTCTTATTCTTAAAAAGACGAGATGACTCCAAAAAGGGCTGAAACCTGTCCCGAGAGCGAGTGACAGTCACATCCAGACAGCCGAAAAAAACTTAGTTCCGCGTAAGGTTGAATCTCTCTCTGTATCAGAGTGAAAACCAGCTCGAAAGAAACTGCGAATCGTCCGTACGCGGACGCAGGGTGGCTCTGTGCCACCAAACGACTGTGTTCCATCCCTCGCGGACGAAAGTCTGCGTCCGGACGAGATGAGGCTCCTTCGCGTAGGAGACAGTTGTCTGCTTTTCCCCCTCTCACCCGCCCCGCCAATGACCGTTACAAATCAGTCTCGAATTTTTCTAGCGGAGCGAGGTTGTGCCGCCGGCGTGCTTGCGTCTTGTACGTGTCCCTTTCCCTCATTCTAAGTCCCCCCCCCCCCCCCCCCAATTCCAATTATTATAATTATTATCAAAGTGTATAGTTTCTAGTGTTTTAGCGCGATTCTTCACCGTTCAACCATGACGATCAGAACTAAACGATTCTTGGCTAGAGAATGTGGATTGTTGATAATAAGTGGCGGAAGCCACACTGTTTTCAAATTCTGCTTTCTTAAGTTTAATGGGGCTCTTGCAACTTTTGCTGCGAGCAAATGAATAGTCTATTCTGATGTAAAAATCAGCAAAAATCACGAAAATCATACCGAGAAAGTTTAAAATTTAGTACTAAACTTTCATAACTACATAAATGGCAAGATCGTAATGGCGGTTCGAAGCAGGTATCATGGGAGATTCCTATTTAATATGTCACTTTCTCTTTGGAAAAACAGAGGTATGTCTCAATTTAGATAGGAATCTCCCATGACACCTGCGTCAAACCGCCATTAAGCTCGATTCTGAGAGTGAATTTCGTGAATTTTTAGTGTACTCATCGTCAGTTTTACAGTTTTTATGCAAGAATCAGCACTTCAATCCCTTGTAGCAAAACTTCGCAAGAGTCCCATTGCAGTCCAAATAATGAAAACCCTTGAGTCCTCGGTCTCGCAATCGGAAAACTAAGATCTTTAAGATGAATTAAAAATTAAATGTTAAAATCGTCAATTGAAGTGACAGATGTTACGAATCTGGAGAGACATCTATTTTCAGTTTCAAACCCTTTTAATTTCTGTTCTTTTCCCAATCGGCCCCGATCGATTTAAGTTTCGTTTATAATTTCGAGGGCTCAATGATATAATTATCAGTTAAAGATCAACGTATTCTTACCTTTCTGCCATTAATCAATCGATTGTGTGAACGACTGAGGTGTTCGTGACTTCGCCAGGGACGTAGCGTGCAATTTTGCAACGTTGTATTTTGTCTATTAAAGCCCATATAAACGGTCGAACTCAAGGGTGTTATCGAACACTTAAAATTACGATATTTTTATTGGGTTTAAATGGAGGAAGTAAGTGAACTGCCACGCCTTACATTTTAACTCCCATTGGGAGTGAGAGGAAATCCTTTTTTTTAAATCCCAGGAGGACAACTTTCAGCCCGACCGGGAGTGAGAAGCAATCCTTTTTTTAAACCCCAGAAGGGATCAACTCTCACCCCGGCATGGAGTGACGCTCAATCCGCCGATTCTCACTCCTTTCATTCCCACTCCGTCCATTCTGACTCCGTCAATTCTAACTCCGTCGATTCTAACTCCGTTTATTCTCACTCCTTGAATTCTCACTCGGAGTGAATGCTTCGATTATAACGGCGGACGAAGCGTGCCTCTCGATCCGATATTTTTAACAGTGAGGTTATCTGAATTTACCACAAAGTACGTTGCATTTACCATATGATGGTGAAATTGATCATATTTGAAAGCCAGCTCCAAAATCAGCTATGCAGATGGCAAATTCTACCAGTCTTTTTTCCCCGTGCCCTAGAGCCCATATTATTTGTATCGTGTAGAGAAACAAGACGAGTGAAACCATGATCATCGACATTGGATGCGTTTTTGCACTTTTTCCGAGGGCCGTTGTTGTGTTTTGGTATTTTGCAAAGGTTACAGTGCCGCAGCGTTTCAGTCGGTGTAATCTTCTACTACCATTGCTGATCGACATCTATTTACACATTTAAAGATTCTTTCGTGAGATGCATGCTTAAAATGAACGATTCATCGACGGTTAACTCTTTTAAAAACACCAGGGATTCCTTTAATTGTAAACGAATGTTTGTGAACAATTTTCGAAAAACTCACCCAATGACGGCGCCCGTAGAGTCTAAAACTCGTTGACCGATCATAGGTTGACTTAGTCAACTTGTAGGGTATAGTCAACTTGACTATACCCTTTTGTCTTAACTCTCTACGTATAGGGACTCTCCGATACACCAAGCAAAAGTTGATACAATTACCCGTTTCAAACTCCAAAGCTTCGAGTCGTTCAGATAATTAACACGTCGATACTCGAAATTGAATCGTATTATCGCTTAGAATATAACTATACTTCGATAAGCGACGTATAATAGGAACGAGTTGAGTAATATGTCGTTTGAAAGGGACCCAGACTCTGTCTGTCTTTCAAACAACACTGCATGTTACCTGAACAAGCTATATAACAACAGCTATAAGTGAAGATTTCTAAAGAGCTCATGAAGGACACGATGTCCCACGGCATTCCTTTGGTATCCTTGTTAACCCCTCTAAGTTGAAGGACATATTATCGCATCCCTCGGACTTTGGTTACGTCGCGGTTTCGACACTAATTCCCCGAAGGGAGAGCACAAACGTGCACTACACCAAAGATGAGATTAATTCTTTTCTCGAGCTAGTCAAACGACAGGGACGGTTTTTTTTTCTTTCTTTCTTTTTTTCTTGGCGGAAGTGAAGATGTGTGAAAAATTGTGATCCCCGAAACATCCCTTCAGATGCAAATTAGGGAGCCGAGGGCAGAGAGCAGAGTTGAGTAGGCTAAAACAAAAGACGCATCGTGGCTCTTCTGAAACATCCCTCGTTACGAAGCGTAGACGGGCAGGATCATTGCTTGTTACCTTTTGTTTTAACTCGCCTTCTACTTTTTTATGTGTAATCTTTTTTCTAGCACCTCTCTCTTCCTCTCATATATGCGCTTTCTACCTCTTCATCACCCCCCCTCTCTCTCTCTCTCTCTCTCTCTCTCTCTCTCTCTCTCTCTCCCTCTCTCTCCCTCCATACTAGGAAGCTTTTGAGATATTGTTTCATCTGCATGGTCCAGTAATTAATATTCTTTTGTTTTAGAACGAGTTATGTTAATTCATTTCAAAAATCTCATTACACTCTTCTTCTAACTGCTGTCTTCTCTCTCTCTCTCTCTCTCTCTCTCTCCCTCCCTCTCTCTCTCCCTCTCTCTCTCTTCCTCACCTCACATACCCTGCATTCGCGTCTTGGTCTCTTTAAGCATGCGTGTATCTATCTTTCTTCGCGTATGAATATCGTTTTTTAATTGTGAAACTGTTAAACTCTTAATTGAGTTTTTTCATTAACTAGTATGCTGTATAGAGCGGAAAGAAAAAGGCTTTGAACCCTTGATTAATTGTCAGAGAGCTTTAGCAGTATGGTTATAACGTGAGAACACAGCGGTCTTTTGCAAAAAAAAAAAAAAAAAAAAAAAAAATACTAAAAGCTCAACACTATGCTTGACTGTGCAATGCTTGCTTCAAACTATGTTCACTCCCATTCAACTAAAGAAAGGGTAATTTTCATTGGCAGGTCCAGCAGTCAATTTTGGTTGAATGAGTTTTAACAAATACGTTTATTATTAATTTTAAGAAGAATTCCTTTTTGTTTGAAATTTGTTATTTAATTGTTGCGACAGTACCTCATATCTAAATAAAGTAAATAGTGAAGGATTATGTTCGTAGACGATGAACGGTAAAAAAAAAGTAACGGACTGTTCATGGCCGTAGCCAGGGGGGGCTGATGGGGCTACAGCTCCCCCCCCTCCCCGAAATGTCAGAGAAAAAGGGAGTATGAAACGAAAAGAAAGGAAAAAGAGGTCGAAAAGAAGGGGGTAAAGACCTGCAGCCACCCGCGAAAAAAAAGTGAGAGTTGTACCCACCTCCAAAAAAAAAATCCTGGCTTCGGCAGTGGGGCTGTTATAATGCGTTCTTTCGATTTCAAAAAGCTGAGATGAGGCTCAAAATTAGTTTTGTTTTTCAGGCCATGTTGATTTCAGCTATGTTATTTGCGATCGGACGAGGTAAACGCTGAGTGTTGGGTTGAATCAAGGAGCCAGCGATTTCTATTAATTTTTTACAGCCAAGCTATATGAAGACAAATCAATGTTCATTGTTTGTTCGCCCAAATTTTGTGGTTAGTTAAATATTCCTACACCGCGGTGCTAAATTTGCATACACAATTAAATGAAGGCGCTCGAGGAATATTTTTCAAATATGTTAACAATTTCGAGTCGGACGTAATGTGACTAAAAAACTGAAATTGCGTGAGGCAGATTTAGTCGCAGAAACAAATATACTCGAGCGGTTATATTGAAAAGGTAGACGGTAAAGTCCTCAAGAATACTTATAAAATCTGAGATCGTTATTTTTTATGGATCTAGGTAAGGATTCGAACTCAAAACATCCGGATCGAAGACCGTTAGGTAACGTTTCCGATTGATTCGTGACAAAGGGGACGACAACAATGTTTTGATGAATGCATAACTAATTTCAGTTCTTTCTAAACCGAATATTTTCCTCGCTTATAGGGACTTGGCAAGAGAACCATTTTCTAAAGGGTCGAATGGTAAAAAATGGAACGCACGCGTCGCGCCAACATCAAATCACAAAAGGCGCAGGCAAAGAAAATATCCCTCACTTCCACTCCGCACTAATGTATTCTTATCACGTTTTATTGGTTCCTTTCTCAAGAAGAGAAATGGAGGGGCTTTACTTGCTCCACGAGAAAAAAGAAAGAAAAAAAAAAGAAAAAAGGAATGAAAGAAAAAACAGTTCGGGAAAAGTGTGATATTGAGTAAAATTACTGGGCGAGATGAAAAAAAAAAAAAAAAAAAAAAAAAAAAAAAAAATGAAAGAGGCGTTGAAACGGTTTTTGACGGTAATTGACTTTCCTTCATTGAAGTGAATAAATGGCCAGTCGTGATCTTCATATAAAAAAATATATAAAAGTAAAATATAAAAAAAAAATAAAAAAATGAAAATGATAGAAAAAGGAAAAAGGCGGGGATGCTGCGACCGGCAAGACTCGCGCGCATTCTTGTTGCGGTTCATTCGTTCGAAGGCGCTACAAAATAAGTAACTAAAAATGCAACGAATATGCAAAGTTCAACGCTTGGTACCCTCTTTTTCTTGCGGCAGTTAAGAGCGATAATAAGCCATTAGTAATTTTTACGGCCCGTAATTTTGAAATTGGGATCGTCTCACCGCGGTATCGATACGGCCCGGGATCGTTCGATATCGAAACCGAGGTATACAGCGCCCAGTAAAATGCTCTAATTAATGGAGTGGATTATTTTTAACATCGGCATTTTGTCTCGCTGGTTAATGTAGGGTGCGTCCCTTTGCATTTCGCGGGCCATATTATGGCGCGGTATAGCATGCGACCCGGGAATTTTTAAGAGCAGAACTTCAAGCGGTAAAAATGGAAGAAGAAAAATGAAAATTTCTTTGAACCACTAATGGCAGAATCTATAAAGTATAGTCAGAGACAAGTAGAGACCCAGCACATCGTATGCTTCCCGTGTTAGAAAAGTGAAGCAAGTTTAGCGGTCACAGTTTTGTTCGGGAGTCATCACCGGCTACAACGATAAACATTGTCTACTGTTGAATGGTGAAACTCAACAAAAGGCTGTGATTGGTTCGCCGTCCCGGAAACGGAAACAGGTTTTGCTTGTCGAATGCAAAATACACGCTCATCAGTCAACAGTAGGCAATAGTTGGCTGTTGTTCCGCGATGAGTTCCGACCGAAATTGAGCCAGAAAAGTGGACACCTGTCGCAAGTTTTGTGCTGGGTCTCTATTTGTCTCTGAGTATAGTCTACAAAACTGAAATTCAGAGGAGGAACCAAAAAAACAGTTTTAGTGCCAAAAATAATGTTTTAAAATGTAAACAAATATTCGTTCTATTTTGTAAGACCGCCGAAAGAATATCAGGAAATATGTGTTTTGTTTTTAAAATAATCTGTTTGACTATAAAACTGTTACACTGAATACGGTCGGTCGGTCGATCTTAGACACCGTAAATTACGGACTATATAGGTTTACCGAGGCACTCCAGTTGTGATGCCCCTAATTTTCGGTTGTGCAATTCGTTATTTTGGACTCCATCACAAAAAGTAGCAGGCTTCAAGACCGGAAGTGCCTCGGTAAACTTATGCAGACCGTAGTGTTTTTCAGTGTAATTTATTGTTTCTCATGTGAAATTCAGTTTTGTGGTCTATATACTTTGGTTTCTTCAATGTATTAATGCATTCGTGGTAGATCAGAAACGGCTCAGAGATGTATTGATTTCTTTTCAATATAAAACTAAGATGGAAAATAGGAAATAAAAGCTCAATGTCACCCGGACCGATGAATTCTAGAACTCTCTCCCATTAACTCTATATCGCTGATGGCAATCCGTAGAGGGGCTCGTTGGGCTCAAGCCCGCTAAAAGCGTAAAAAAAAAGGAAAAAAAAAAGGAATTAGAAAACAGTTAGAAGATCAATTTTTGATCCGAACCGCCGATCTCCCCCCCCCCCCCCCCGAACTTTTTGACCCGCGGAACTCCACTGAACTCTCTACGATTGGTCAAAGCAATGCTGTTCTCTCTTTATGCAGTTACGTCATTCTAAAGCAATCCAGGGGCGGCTCGTGCAATTTGGCAACAATGTCATCCCTCCATTTGATTGTATGTAAAACAGTCGATTCGAAAGTGAAGCAGCGCTTCACCAACAATCGATTGTTAAACATACATTCAAATGGAGCTAAGACATTGTTGCCAAATAGCACGAGCCGCCACTGAAGCGATCCATCCCATGAGTTATATCCTTCTAATCGTAACCTCTTCCCGCTCCCGGATCCCCCTCTACCTACCCTCATTCAATCTCTTACAGTCGGCCAGGGCAGCTACAAATCGACAAGAGGAAGCAAAATAAGGAATTGGGGGAAACTTGTCGTTATAAAAGTCGCGTTGTGTTGTGACTTTTGTGAGAACGGGAGGAATTGGCGGAAGGACGGATCCTGACCCGGGACCCCGGACCCCGGACCGGACGGTCTCTTTTCCTTAATCATAAAGCCGGATTATTGCACATTCGCATGCATGCCAACGCCAAGGCAAAAGATGATTCTTTAAAAACATGTTTCGGAGAGCGAATAGAACCACGTAACCTATCATCGGGCTCCTACCCCTGGTCCCATGCCCCCCTCCCTCCCCCCTCTTCTCCATTCTTTCGACGCCACTTCGTTTTGAACTTTATATATACGAATGCGAAAAAAGACGACGAGGCCACAAGGGGAACGGGAACGGGAACGGGAAAGGAAAAATGAAAAAGGCAGGAGGGAAGTGGGTATCCAATCTGCCGACCTTTATTCCGAGACCATTTCCTCAACTTGTTTATTGCTCTTTTTTACTCCTGATCGGTCGCCCTGCGCCCAATCCCCCTGTTGCGAAATCTATAGTCAGAGTGAAGATAAGGTGGGGGGTTGGTTGGGAACCATCCATGGGCGGATATTCAGTAATTTGTATGTGCCTCTCCTTCCTTTCTTTCTCTCTCTTTCTCTCTCTCTCCCCCTCTATCTCTCACTCTCTCTCTCCCCCCTCTTTCTCTCTTTCTCTCTCTCTCCCCCTCTTACTCTCTATCTCTCTCTCTCCCTCTCTCTCTCTCTCTCTCCCTCTCTCTCTCTCTCTCTCTCTCTCTCCTCTCTCTCTCTCTCTCCCTCTCTCTCTCTCTCTCTCTCTCTCTCTCTCTCTATCTATCTCTCTATCTCTCTCCCCCAATTTGAATGGGTGCGTTTGGAAACGACGGAGATAGGTGCTAAAATCACGTGATGGCCCCCTCCGCTATCCTTTTCTAACACATTTGTTCAAAGGGTCGAAAAGAGAGAGAGAAAAATTTCCTGTATCCACCCATGGAACCATCGGATGATGACCGGATCAAGTCCATCATCAAATTCCTTCACAGGTTTTTATTTCGTTCCATCGATTCGAGTGATCAGACAATCGACGGAAGCGATAAATCAAACAAAAAAATTAATTAAAAATGATACCTAACACATTTACTGAAAGTGTTATACAGATTTACGACTTTATGCACCAGAGCAGAGAGTATACATTCATAATTAGGTCCTGAGGATCCGTATTGTTTGCAACGGGACGATTCGTAAATGAATCCGCGCGGTTATCTTTAACGAAATTTCAAAACTTGAGTTCAATAAAGGCGTCACTGTCGAAAAAAAAAAAAAAAAAATTAAAAGATCTTTTTGGTGACTGTTTTGGTTCTTATCGTTATTATTTTATTTTGATTTATTTTCTCTGTGACAGTCGGCAACACTGGTTACGCTGTCTTTCGTTACCCGTTACATGTTTATACGGTATTTAAAATGTATGATTCAGACTTTACGATTAACTTCTGACATTCGATGGTAGTTTTTTCCATCTGTTTTTAAAGTGGAAGCATGAAAAAAGTTTTTCACATTACACAAATAATAATTCGATTTGCAGAGGGTGAGCGTGAGGAACTGAGGAGTGGAGAATCTACGGCGATTCGATTTTGCATTTTCGTTCCGGGCGGCGTTCAAGACAATCATTTCTTGAATTTTATTTCATATTCTGCACTTATTTGCAATGTTGCCAACTAAGATGTGGAAAAATGAAAAAATAATGGTAAAAAAAGAGTCAGGGAAAGGCTAAGCTATGTCAATTTTCGATTGCAAGACAGCGCAGGTATACCCTTCGAAACTGCTGTAGTGCCCACATTGCTTACCTGATTATGTAGGACGAAGAAGATTTCAGTTTGATAGATTCAAGTTGTAAATATTAATGATACTCGGTTGCATTCTAGCAACGATGTGTTTAATATCGATTCGTTGGGGTGCATTGTGCAGTGTGCATCTCGAATTTTTCCCTCAAAATTTGGAATTGAAAAAACATTGCAGGTACTTTTGAAGACTTTAGAAACTTTTGAATTCTGTCCAAGTTTTTTCCCTGACAAATATTTATCATTTTATAATTGAATTAAAAAAATTGCAATCCATTAATTTGTGTTATGGTTTTCTTGTTTTTGATTTTGTTTTTTGCTTTTGTCTTTTTTGGGAGGGGGGTCAATTTTTGAAAAACGACTAAAGAAACATTTTATTCGTCCAAAATGCGATTTATTTTCTTATTGTTTTGTTTAATCTTTTATCTCGGAAGAATTCTCAAGGCTATAAGTAAGGCGAGGTACGGACTAAAAAACGCTTACAACAAAATTTCATTTGACGCCAAAAACAAAAGGCGATCCTATTTTAAATGCAAAAATTTTTATAGACGCTTAAAAATCGAGCGAGGCTTTTTAAAACCGCAATTTTGTTCGCATGGGGGGGGGGAGAATGGCGTGATAAGGTAACGTTCAACCGATAAACCGGTGACCATAAGATCAAGGACATAGTTCGGAAACTGCAGACAAAACAGGGCTGATGGTGGAGCCTAACCTAACTTGCCTTGAGCCCTTGAGCCCTAGCCTAGCTCGGCATAGTCTATCCATTAAATCGAAGGGTTATAGTTTCCCGCCCCCAGTTTGGACACGCCCGTCACATGGAATGACGCTCCACCGCTGTATTTAGAGGGGAGGGATTCGCTGTGGCTCGGGCGAGAAGATTGGTGGGAGGGAGGGAGGGAGGGAGGGGTGGGAGGGAGGAAGGAGTAGGGGGATGCATGGTGTTGCTTCGTTAGCAAACTGTCAAGACTGGTGATGTCGCAATTTTTCACACATACATACGTACACAGTCATCCAGACACGCACACATCTACAAAAACACAACGTGAAACTATCGAGTAAATTCAAAGCTTACACTCTCCCTCTCACTCTCTCTATCATTTTCTGCCCCTTTTCTCCTGCTTTCTCTTCCTCTCTCTCTCTCTCTTTCTCTCTCTCTCTCTCTCTCTCTCTCTCTCTCTCTCTCTCTCTCTCTCTCTCTCTCTCTCCCTCTCTCCCTCCCCCAAACTCAACATATTCCAACCACTCTGCATGCAGGCTATAGTCAGAAGAGACAAAAGGCTTAGGCTGGACGGGCGCGGACGGGATAGAGTTCATAGTATAGACTCTCCCTCCAATGTGCACTACTGCCTCTTCAAAGTGTACTCGCTGCAACACGGTGCATACAACCCCCCCCCCCCCCCCCCCCCCCCACACCATTTCATGCGTTGCCTAGTGCAAGCGGAGCCAAGTATTTCACCGCGGCACGTGGGGGTCAATGAGCAGAAATGACCGTAGTTAGTGGCCAAAAATTGCTGCAATTCAACCCTTTTATTACCAAGATATGATAACCAGAAGAAATCAAAGTTATATAACTCGCCCGAATTCAGTGTGTAGTTAAATATTCGTACTCCGAGGTGTTTATTTTGCCTATTCTGGCAATTAAAGGCGCTCAACGAAACATTGTTTTGTAAAATGTTATAGATTTAGAGTTAATTTTGTTGTTAATGCGAGGGTTACAGATACGATATCAAATAACTCGGGCCTGGTGCTGAAAGGCTTAAAATTATCTAAAGTTATGATTTTAAAAGTTTCTAGTCTAATAGTCTAAGATCGGTCTAATTTTTAAGTCTCATTCTACCAACTCAAACCACTTGTGGTTAACAATTTCAGGAAGGCAATGCGTTCATGTAAATGTATATATAGTTAGACGTCGTTTCAAATTAGTTGACGTCCGACAGTTCTCAATATTTAATCGGAATAGATTGTAATCGAGTATATGTGTATTGGGGGTTTGAGGCGTATATAGCTGCTCATGTGTTTACTTCAGTAGCGCACCGAGAGTTTCTTCATCTCTCTCTTTTCTCCATTGAGAAACGTATGTTAGACAAGGATGGACAAGGGGATAAAACCCCCTCCTTCTGTCCTTTTCCTACTCATACATTCAAATGGGAAATGAGAGAGATGGAAGATATCCTGGTTGCGCCAGTGGTTTACTTTGCATATACCAAAATATCGAGCGAACTGTCAGACGTCAACTAAATCGAACCGACCCCTTTAAACGGTAATTTTAGGTCAAGTTAAAAGCTGCTCATGTTTGACCATCAGATCGGTTGGTTTAACCCACTGAGCGGAGCAGCAGTATAGAGTTGGAGTACTCACTATGCTCCTTGTGTATAGCTTATTGCATATCGCTTGTGGTAACGGCGAGAAAAGAGGGTATTCGATTGGAGAGAAAAATTCAGCGAATGGTCCTCCATTTGACTGGCACTGGTGCGATGGTGCTGGTGCGGTAATCGATCGATATTCGATCGGCAACTTGTTGTTCGATTGACACGGCTAATCGACTCTGAAGCACGAATGGAGGACGCCTCTTCTCTCAGCTTAGAATACGAGGCTCGAAACAATCCGTGTATGGGTGGTCAGTTGGTCACTAAGCGTTGCCAGAAAACACTACATATTTCTTATTAGAGGGGGAGAAAAAAAAATCAAAAGTATCCTCCAGCGGCGGATCGTGCAACGTGGCAACAATGGATTTCCTCCATTTAAAACTGTGTAAAATAATCGATTACTTGGTGAGGCGCAGCGCCTCACCTAGTATCGATCTTTTTGCATACGTTTAAATGGCAAAAGTGAACAGTTGCCAGATTGCACGAGCCGCCACTGGTATCCTCATCCTCAATCGATCGACCGAAATTCTGAATACATTTTTGCCTTGTTTCATCTAGTAAAAGCCACGATTTCATGTTTTCCCTGACGCTTTAGCGTAATGTGTCTGTCGCAAACTTTTGCTACAGCATTATATGCAAAACACAATATTGCTAAATTTTTTACTCTTTTTTAGTTAAAAGTATGGACACTAGTTAAAAACTGTCAGTTTAAACTTTGACTGTTTAAAATAGTTAAATTATCTCCGTGCCGTGTTAATTTTACTAATTTTAACAGTCAAACTAACAGTTTTTAAATGGTGTCCATACTTTTTCAGCACTTTTTTTTCAGTGTATAATTCGCGTGACAATCATATTGAAAAAATGGAGAAGTTTAAAAACCCGCACTCAAAAACTCAATAAATGTATTAAAAATATTCAGATTTTTCTGACGAATGAGCGGGTCATTATGGGGGAGCTCTTTACTGAGAGAAGTGATTCACCAAAGATATTGCTGCAATTAGATGCGATTCATCCATTGTGACTCATTATATGTATAATAGCCATTTCTGAATTTTGCTGCGAACGCATTTATTGTGTTAGTGAGTGAGTTTTGTGACATCCCAAAGATTTCAATGTATATATGTATTTCGCACGTGATTTTACATATGAAACTACCCACTTTATGACACTGTAGCAAAAGTTTGTGACTAACCCATGGAATATCGTGCTGAGTTTAAGACAAGAATTCATTCCGAACTTGGAATGAGTTTTCCTAGCCTCCAAAGGGGTTTATAACTCACAGTTCTTTGCACGCAACTTCACGAATTAAAAGAGAAAGGATTGAGATGGGTTGTGAGCAGCAAAAAAAAAAAAAAAAATGACAAAAAAAAAATGACGCAAACACAAACTCAATTAGAAGTGAACATCGGAGAAAGAGAGAGAGAGAAACAGAGGAGGGAGAAGTTTCAAGTTATGGTGAATGGGAAAAAATTAAGAGCGAACTGCTTGAAACAATTTGATTAATGATGCCGATGAATACTATAGAGTACGTACTCAGCACCGGCAATAAACTTAAGAAAAAAGAATGACAAATATACACTCACAGTACACTAGAAGAGCCCTTCCTTACGAAGGGGCGCCACCCCCACCTCCTCCTTCAACCCCCCCCCCCCCACTCAACATAAAAGCGTATTCTTCAGTGCGAGGAATCGCCGCTCGTAATATCGGCGGAAAACAGCTAGGGCGAGAAAAGCGCCACGGAGCGCGTAAAAATTAAAAATGCAAGAAAAATAAAAATTAAAAAAAAAAAAGAAAAGAAAAGAAAAAGAAAATAATATTTTTAGACACGAATTTCAGTGGAAATAATTCATGATGATTTCATCCTGGAGTATTAGAAGGGTCTCGCGCATCGAAGGACATCGCGTTGAGTACAAGCAAGGGTATAAGGAGAAGAGAAAAAGCGATAAAAATGTCGCGACCGAAAAGGGGGTGGTCGGTGGTACTCGAAGGGAAAAAATGAGAAAGGAAAAAAATTACAAGCTTTATGAATACAGACTTTTTTAATGAAAGGATTTTGGGAAACGTGATTTTATTCAAATATGGGTCTTCGAAAGAATACCGGAGGGGCAAAAAAATAAAAAAAAAAAAAAATCTGCGTCGGAATTGAAGTAAGTTGGGACCTTTCTTTCGAAGGGAAAGAAAAATCAAGTTTAAAATGAAGCTGATAGTGGTTTTTTCGTTCGTGGAACTCCGAGTTTAAGTCTTGTAATTTTTAACAGTATGTTGTTTAAGTATTGGATTCATTATTTACCTACTCAATTTATTATTTTCATCAAAACTTTTTCAATTTTTAGACTCACTTAATTTATTATCTTTCACAATAATTAGAGCTGATTGCAATATGATTCGATTTGGTCTAAATGTATCATTCTCATTATTTATATTCCACTATATCAGTGGCGTCGCGTGCCATCTGGCAACAATGCAACTGCTCCATTTAAACTCATTAAATATATCGAATTTTCGTTGTGCACTGTGCACCCCCTGAATTCGATCTTTTACATAAGTTTAAATGGATAGAATACATTGTTGCCAAATTGCACGCGACGCCACTGCACTATATTATAAAATAGAAATTGGATAAGTAAATGACATTGGACAATGAACACCAGACACGCACAAATATCGACATGTTGATCCAAGTTTTCGTCCAGTTATGTATTTAGCCAAAAGTGGCTTCACATTTTTGATTAGGAAGGCAATATTTTGAAACATATAAACTTGGCGGTTAGTGGTTATGACTTTTAGTGTGAATTTTGTAATCATGGCCGTAATCAGGATTCTTTTTCCCAGAAGAGGCAGCAGGTCTTTCGCCCCTTCTTCATTATTTAGCCTTCATTTTCTTTCGATTCTCGTTATTTTTCTTTTTTCCCGAGATTTCGAGTGGGGGGGGGGAGGGGAGCAGATAGCTGTAGCCCTATCAGCCCTCCTCCCCCTCTCCCCAAGGCTACGGCCATGCCTGTATAACCTGTAATGACAGTGACAGGACTATCATTATGTTGGCTGTGCTGCAGCAAGCATGCCGACACACCACAGTTGCCCAATTATTTAAACCACCAAATCCGCTGCTTGCTGTTGTGTTACATGACTATATGACTTATAGTAAGGTGGCGAATTTTTCGACCGAGATCCGGCAATTCAGCTGCCGACCGGAACTCTTCCACGTTATTTACACGACCAGGAAGTGCGCGAACACTTTCCCGCGCTGCCGCGGAAAACACGTTTCAGAACACACGATCCATTTTACCAACCCCGGTTCTGCCCCCACCGCCTTCTTCTCCACGGTGATGGAATCGGGTAGAAAAAAAAGGACAAATAGAAAATGCAGAGACACGACGTGCAAGAGAAGAAATTTCCGTTGAGAAAAAGAAAGCTCCATTAAATTTTACGTACATATATTAAAAAACAAAAAAAAAAAAAAAAACTGAGAAAAATAGTTGGTCCCTCAAGTTGGATTGGATTAGAGAGAGGTACGCGGTACCTTTTCTTAAAATAGAACGCAAAAATGGGGGGGGAGGCGGGAGCATCGGCTCCATCCCCGATCTTTCTTGCCTTTCCTATTCCTTGCACTTTTCTATAGACCCCTATTTATTCCTATTCTTTATTTTTCCAAGTTCAAAGTCTATACATTTACTATAGGTTGCTGTTTACTATATTTATTTTTATCATGGTTCTAGAACTCACGGATTCCGAGGATCGGGTTCTGACAAATAGCAACGATCAACGAGTCCAAACTCAAAACCAACGAATCGCTCATCGATGCGTTTTGATGCAGTTCAGAAGCAGGCATCGCTACATGACAGAACAGGGTAGTTCATAGTCAACCCTGCACGATTGACCCAATTTCAGAATCATACTTTGTAGAAATTCCACGTTAAATTATCATGTTTCAGAAAATCAATTTATCGTTTGGATTGACTTCCAGGGGCCTTTTCGCTACCGACTGGCTCCGAAAAAAAAATCTGGTTCAATGTACATGCATGTGCTGTAGTGCTTGTACTCAGTACTGTTTCCTTTGTTTCAGGTCTGATGATTTTTTCTGATTTTAATTGCTTCTTGAAAGCCATATCGAAATCAATTTCGCCTCACTGAAATGATATGATGTTGCAATTGTTTTTCCTTGGAAAACTGGGCAGGTGCATTAAATCAAATATTGATACCGAATAGGAATTCTCTGTGCATTACCGCAAGTTCTAACGAAAAATTCTGAAAATCCTCCATAGCTAAAAAGTCTATTCCACAGTACTACACTTTTGCTTCATTACGCCTTTATTCCGAATTATTATATCACATCACATATACTTTGCTTCGCTGAAAAGCGAATTCGGTGCAACCGGATGTTCAGAAAGGAAACTCGCGAGCGACCCCCCCCCCTCTCTCCAGCCCCTCTTTCATCCTACAAAAACGCAGGGCAGTGACAGAGGAGTGAGAGGAAGCGGGGAGGGGGGTGAGAGGGGGAGAGGGGGTCCCCAGACTCAGCGCCCCCGGGAACCCGGGTCCCCGCGAGTCTCCAGACAAATCCGATGAATAAATAAACCTACGCGTCTTGTGCACGCTGAAAAAAGGAGGAAGGATTTTTCACCTTTTTCTCTTTTCATCCCCCCTCCCCCCTCCCCCCATCACCCGTCCCCTCACCACTTGCCCCTCCAAAATCACTGTTCGCGATCCCAAATGCGATAAAGTGTAACGCGAAGGACAGGGGTTCGTGGAGGGGTGGTAAGGAGGAAGTTGTCGGGGGGTGTTGATGGGGGGGGGGGGTAAAAGGTGTCGAACACGGAGCAAACATCATCACCCCGCAGTAGAAGAATAACAAGTTTTTCGTTCCCCAGGAGCTGTGTTGCCAGACACTCCTTTAATACACCAAAGTTTACATTAAGTCTATAATGGGAAAAATAGGATAATCATCCTAAAAATTGCAACACTGCCCAGGAGCGGTGACCAGCGTTGTCAAAGTGATTCGTCAAAATCGAAAGATCTTGTATGTACAAAAGAGAAGCCTCCTGATTCGTTATCCAGTACATAAGGGCTCCCTTCTTGTTTAACGTGGAAAAGGAAAATGTGTGCGCTTGGAAAGTTTGTTCAGAACCAGAGGTAGGTCCAGTGGCGAAGCGAGCAACTTGCCAACGTTCCTTTTTCCCATTTAAACACATTAGAAAGCGAAATGGTTGGTCATCGCCGATGACTGAAGCGTTCGACTTTTTTGGTGAAGTTAAATGGAGAAAGTGCATTGTTGCCAAATTTCACGCCTCGCTACTGCTTATTGTTAAATGTCTCTGTTGTTTCCAATAGAGAAGTTTCAATTTTTCATGACGCACTCTGAAAGGGGCATTCTGATTAGCCTTTAAATACTTGAAAACCGCAAAATTGTTTAAAGGTTGCCCAGCTTTAAAAGAGTAAAAATTTCGACCATGGTACTTTTTTTTAGAAAGTCATAGTACCCACATCTTGACTTTTGTTTGCTTTTTCTTCTAAAATATAAGGAAGGTTTTCATCAAGTTTTGGAAATGTTTGTCCATCAAGCGGAATCGTTTTCGGACTGACATATTATCTTGTTTGGGTGTATTTTTTTAAACGATCTATTATTCGCTCCACAACTGGCACCAGCGTTCCATTTTCTCTTACTAGTTTATACGTAGGAATAACTTCAGTTACGCCTTTTCAACGCCCTTGCAGTCCTTGCACCTCTCAACAGCCCGAGAGTAGAGGATTTATTGTCAGCCGGAGCGAGAGATTGCGCGTCAGCGTTTTTACGGCGGTGAAAAGGGAGAAAAAAGTATGAGGGGGGGGGGGGTTGGAAAGTAGGGTGGGCGTCCATCGTCCAACGTCCAAAGCGTTGACCGAAAAAGTGCTTCAGTGACGGGACGGGACGAACAAGCTCGAGGCATAAGGAATTCGCTAAAAACCCTCAAGGGTGGAATGGGTTGACCAATTAGAACCCGATAAAACGAAAATCTATCATAGGCGTATTTTCTTTCGACTTGTCATCAGAAGAGCGAATTTTCGGCGGCCGCAAAAATGGACCACTCACAATCAGTGAATTTTGAAACTTTAAACACACCCATGATATGAAGCAAGAATTTGGCAACATTTTAAATATAATGGATGTTGTATTGCAAGAATCTTGAAAAAAACAAAAACAAAAAAACAAAAAAAAGTTTCTGAAGAA
Source organism: Trialeurodes vaporariorum (assembly GCA_011764245.1). Taxonomy (NCBI): domain Eukaryota; kingdom Metazoa; phylum Arthropoda; class Insecta; order Hemiptera; family Aleyrodidae; genus Trialeurodes; species Trialeurodes vaporariorum. The sequence goes on along the minus strand of VMOF01000379.1, from coordinate 36,201,760 downwards.
TTTTTTTTTATAGTATTTAGAAATTAGAAATGATTCTTTCAGAAAGATTCGCAACTAGATTTTTCAGAAAATAGTCCGGAAACATTTTCAAAATATTTGCAAAAATGGCTTCGGGTTTAACAATCGAACATAAAAAAAAAAAGTTTTTAAAATTTGACAGAAATATTTTTAAAATATAATTTTCACATACAAAATTATTATTGTCATGAGCATTCACATCTATCAAAAATATTAGTGAGAGATTCAGGAAAGAGTTTTGGCAAGACTTTTATAGCATTTTGAACATATTTTAAAAATGTTTCTTTCGTACTTGGGCACGCCATAGATTATGAAGTGTAATAAAACAGGTAAGAGCGCTGGTCAAGTTATAGTTCAGTTTATCAGGTTAGGGTAAGCTGCAGTGATGCTGCGATCATGGTTTTGTTCGTGGTGGTACAGTAATAGTGCAGTGATGATTTCAATGTTTTTGGAAATTTGTCGGTTCATTTGATAACAGTTGTTAAAGTCGCCGAATACCGATGTTATTTTTGCTAATTTTTACACGATGAGGTTATCCATTTCATCCATCCGTAGAAAATTGGAAAAATATTACAGAGGGGAGAGAAGCCCCCTTCTCCCACCTCCTCACTCCCCGCCATTCATGCTTACAAAAATCGCCAGCCCTATTAGCGTGCGATACTGCCACTTGAATCGTAAGGTATCATGACTTACTTCTGCGGACCGCCGACACGTTTTTCCCTCAGTTATATGAATTACGTCTCGTTGTTACGGAATTGCCAGATCGCACCAACTTCTTCGCGAGTTCTACAGCATAATATAAATAATAAAATAATGCGCTTTTCCTGGATAAATCTGACAACACTGTGTCGATGGGTCGTCGCCCGATCCTCACAGTTAACTACCGCCTTCATATACCTATAAACATAATTAATTCAACTCCCCTTTTTTCCTCTTTTTCTTTTCATATTTTCCCTTTCGCATTTTCCTTTTCCCCCTTCTTTTTTTTTATTTATTACAACAATAATGATATTTTATTGCTGTTATTCGCGGTTTCCGTTCGAGTTTTGAAATGGCACTCGCGAACACCGACTGTAGTGGACTCAACCCTCTCATGCAATGAACTGCAAGGCGCGGCGATGCAACCAGCATTACACAAAGCCATGCCAATGCTCCGGACAGCTCGTTTCTTTGCCAGCCAGTGGCATGGCGTCGCGCACTCTTTGGAAACGCTGCATTTTTTCCATTATCACCCATATGAAATATCGATTCAAGGGAGTGCTCTGTACATTTCCTGTTCTTAATCGTTCGACCTTTTTCATGATTTTAAATGGACGGCATATACGATGTTGCTAAATTGAAGGTACGCGACGCCACTGTTTTCATCCTATTGCTCGCAATCGGAATTTAGTACTGATTGTAATCAAGGCGTTTCCATTCAGTGATTGTAGAAGGTGTTTTCTAATGGATTAGAATGATTTCATCCATCGTCAACTATTCCACCGATAAGCAAAATAATAAAGTGAATTATAAGGAGATTACACGTATTCAATCACAATTATATTTGATTAATATATATTAAAAAAAAAATAAAATAAAAATAAAAAAAAAGTAAGTAAAGTGCGAACGGGGGAAATACGATGCAACAAAAAAATTAAGTCCGATACGTGATATTTACCTACTTTTTCATATCCATGTTTCTTTTCGAACCGCCGCACTATTCTTACTGAGTTTGTCAAAAAAACTGGCCAAAAATCAGAGATGAATTTTCTCTCCAAAAAATTGTTTAATAAACTTTCAAGACCAATTTGAATCACAGAAAACAGTATTAACAAGTAATTTAAGCCTGGAAATGTCACTAGAAAGTTTTAAATTAAGCTTAAAAGTTCAAAAACGATTAGTTTTGTTGACTTTAATATCAGTAATTTATGGCCATCTTTTTTCTATCTCAGGCAATGGTGCGACGCTGAGAATTCCAGTACTCCTTCTCTGTTTATTTTTTTTTTTGTCCACTATAGCTATATCCTCTTTTGCCTTATTCTCGATCTTAGTGTTCTCCAAGTTCGGGTCCGCTCACTCCAACAATGCTCAATCCTTTTTTCTTCTGCCTCGTCCTTCTTTTCCTTCTTTCCTTTTTTTGTGATTGCGCTGGAAAAGCTTTTTACAAATCGAAACAAAGCAACAATGCTACTTCGTCAAAGAATTCTTTTCAAAACCGCTCTCTTTTTGTACCGGAAAAGTCGTCCGTATCTTTTTTTTTCTTCTTTCCTTGTCTGTTTTTTTTTTCATCTTTCCCCCTCCCTCTTATCGCTCGAAAGGGAAAGAAGGCAAATTAACAAGCTTCGACGTGCTTTTAATAATTCTTTCCCCAACTTTTTCACGACCGATTTAATCCATTCTTCAAGATTTTTACCCCGTATGTAAATAATTATTGCAGAAAAAAAGGGAGGGGGAACTAACCATTGTTTTGAAATATTATTAGCGAATTGTAATGAGTGAGTGAAGGAGAAGGATGGAATATCTCGCACTCACTCTCTTACCCTCTTTTCATCTCTCTCTCTGTCACTCTCTCTGATCGTCTTTTTAAAGAGAGTGGAAGACATGAAGAAAAGTTTGGGGAAATTGGTGAGAATTTCCACCCCTTTAATTGGTCGGCGTTGGCATCGCCACATCGGCCTGACGATTGAACGAATCACAGCATTGGAAAAAAAAAAAAAAAACTCCCGTCCCCTCCCTTTATTTCCATCACCCGTAAGCCAATTGAATTATTTTTTCTTCTCTTCCTCCAATAATCTTTCAATTGTTTCGTAAAACACGCCTGATTTACACGAATTTATTTTCTGATTTCTAAAGTGCTCGCAACTTAGGTGGTGCTGCCACCTCGCTCTCGGTCGCAGCCACCTATGTATTTTGTTTAACCCCTTCTGTCATGAAGTATGAAAGAAGTGTCACTGTAATCTGAAACCTATACCATTAAATTGAACGAACTTTTCTCACATGATTTCATGTGTGAGTCAATTTTTCCGAATTTACATTAGGCTCCATGTAAAATGGTCGTCCAATATAATGGACTACCATTATTATGTGACGGAAAGGGTTAAACGTCAAAATTGACCGTGGAAACTTCAACAGCCGACGTGCGATATTTCATGCTTGCGATTTTCGAATTTCTCTTAATCGAGCTTTACGGCTCAAATAGTTTTGCACTACTGAGCCCCGCTAACTAGAGCTTAAGTATTCACTCTTTGTCTATAGATGTCTTGCTGCAGTGAAGTTAGTTAGCTATAAGAACCACGTGATTGAGACACAATTTATTTGACATTAATTATTGCGTTTTTTTCCTTTTTTTCTGTAGACTGTATATGAAGCGATAGTGAAAATAGGAAGAAAAAAAAGAAGAAGAAGGAGAAGGAGAAGAATAATAAGAATACAGTACGAGAGACAGAGAGGCATGATATGAATAAGTATATAGACCTGCGTAATCCTTTTTTAACGGCTGCATTTGCATGACCGCGACTTCACGAGAGGCGATGATTAAGTGAGTGTTAATGAATCCAATTGCATGTTTGCCGCGTTGCGTCATACCGGGGGGAAAAAAAAAAAATCTTCAAATTTTCCTAGTTGCGAATCGCGTATTGCAATGTAACGATATTCTTTCCAAGAGCCTATGAAAAATAATAGACTCCCAGTTAGTTCGCATGAATCTCGAGATGCACGAATTTTTCAATGGGAGAAAGACGCTATTGATTTTTGACGAGTAATTTTAGAATTAATTGGGTCATTTTTAAACTTTCCTCCAAGTGCATTTGTCAACGGTGAAATACTTTTATACTATCGGATGCACTCTTCTCAATCATGCACTCACACAAAGACACACATGCACGAAGCGCCAACTAGAATTTTTTATTCTCTGTTTTCACCTAATCTCTTGACCTACAAAAAGCGTCTATTATAATTAATTGGGTCAAGCTTGTTTGATAAAAACTGCAATTTAAGAATGCGATTCTTTCTTTCTATGACTTCAAGAATAGAAATGAAGCATTAGTGCAAATTATTGAGAAAAAAAGTGTTACATAAATGATTTGTGAAGTTCATGAAAGTTCTACATTGAATTTAAATTTGTACATTATCACAGATTTTTTTGGTACATTTTTTTGCTTTTTTTGTTTTTTGTTTTTTAAAATCGCCAAAAAATGTCTGTTTCATTGACATCCCCTCTCCATCTTTACATTGGATTCGTGTGCTTGAATTTTGATTGGCCGAACGAATTTTGAAAAATGATACTAAATCAACCGATATCATAACCGATAAGGATTACAATCAACCTGAGTTTGTTTGGAGCCAGTGGCCCCCGAACGTCAATAATGATTTTTTATGATTACGTCGCTTCACTAAAACAGTCAATCAACCAGTGGAGCGTGCAATTTAGCAACGTTGTATATTGCGTCCATTTCAAACCACGTAAAAAGTCGAATACGAAGGTGTTCACCGAACACCCTTTCGTTCGATCTTTTTCATGGGTTTAAATGGACGAACTGCAACGATGCCAAATTGCACGCTACACCACTGCAATCAACCCTTTCAAGACCACGCCCAAGATTTGATTTCGTATCTCTGTCTCTCATTAATATGAAAAGTTACTCCAAATCGTTAACACTTGTAAAATAATATTTCATCAAGCGCCTTCAACTAGCGAGATAGGCAAAATAAATACCGCGAAGTACGAATATTTTTAGCAATTCATTGAATTTGAGCGAGTTTATAATTTTTGATTTCTTCTACAATTAGTAACCTTAACCTGCGGTAGTAAATGGGTTAGGTTAAAAAAGCTTTCCTAGTTCTTTTTTACGAGCCGTAACCGCGAAGATCCTCAGTTGGAACAGTGACGAAGCGTGAAATTTGGCATCAATGTATTTTTTCCATTTAAATTCACCAAAAAAGTCGAACGAAAGGCGATGACCAGGCATTTCGACCTTTCTAATGTGTTTAAATGGGAGAAAAGTAACGTTGCCAAATTGCACGCCTCGCCACTGAGTTGGAAGTCATAAGAGATTACAGAAAGATTTGCTATCGTAGAAAATAGGAATACTCTAAACTCATCTAATTCATGATCAGCCTCGGATATACTTATTGAGAGCCCCGATCATGCTATCTTGACTATTTACTCAACTCTCACTATCTTCATCTCAAATCCTTGACTACAAGTTGTTGAATGCACTCTATACTGCAGTTGCATAATCAGCCCTGAAAATCTTTAAACTTTTTTCCAACCTTGAAAATAAGTATAACTTGTTAATGACACCGAATCTTGAGAACAGTGTTGCCGACTCCTGTGGATTTTTCTATGTGTCTTTATGGGCAGTGGTGTAGCGTGCCATCTGGCAACAATGCAATTGCTCCATTTAAACTCATTAAATATATCGAATTTTCCTTGTGAACCGTGCACCCCCTAAATTCGATATTTTACATGAGTTTACATTGAGAAATTTACCTTCTAAATTTTGGCCACTTTTTGATGATCTCAGATCATAATGCTGCGTTCCTTGTGCTATCTCCATTTTGAGTATGTTCTGTCTCATTCTCATGCAAATAAAGAATATTTAAGAAAGTTGGATAGGTGGATTACATATTCTGACGCCAAATGAAGGAAACAGATGCATAATTGATTCATTGATATCAAATGGGTAATGGCTATTAAAAAAATGCGTGTTTATTAATCTTCAAAATTTGGCTTTTCTGATGGACTTCGGTCAGTGGCAAAAGTATCTCAGCCAGGATTAGTGGATGAATCCAATATTTTGTTTTACTCTGATTGTGAGAAAAATTTCCTGTTGCCGTATAACAAGAATTCTGTTTTATACTTCCCTAACCGGAGAAAGTACTAAACAACATTATTTTTTGATACGGCAACAGGAAGTTTTTCTCAGTTCCGCCACTTAAAATGGGTATGTTGCAAACTTTTGTTATACGTCAATACAGAGGGGTCACTTCTATCGTAAAGAATCACTTGAAAATAACGTTGGAAAATTAACCGTTAAATTCAACATTTTTTTTTAAACAAAAGTCCAAGATGTTTTTTAGCTGTTGTATAAGGAGTCAAAATAGAGAAATTCCATCTAATTTGTCTAATTCGTGCAATTCTACGCAATAAATCATTTTTCCCCGCAGCATAGAGAAGCTATCATAGATATCTATCCATGACAGTATAGTTTTAATTATTCAAAAGTTTTTCATTTGCCGATGAAATCAAACTTCCGACACGTTGTGCATGCGATAATCCCTTTAAATCTACCAGTGCATCTCTCAAGAGCATCTTGCATAGGAAATCAATTCCGTATTTTGATTTCCAACAACAACAAGACAAGGCCAAACTGTATATCATACGTCAAACATTGATTGAGAAGCAATTGAGTTTTTTTATCACAGTAATTTGAATGAGGGTAATTTATCAAGCTGCTGTTTTGTTGACAAAAAGTCAGATTTTTCTTCTGCGCGCGAGAAAAAAGGAAAGAGATGTCGCCGGCCGATCGACCAATCAATCATTTTCGAAAGGAGGGGGAGGAAAAAATTTCCAAATGCTCGGTGATAATTTGATTATCACCGATAAAAATTAAACTAATGAGAAAACTACCTAATGAGATTGCCGAGATGAATTAAAGTCGAAAAATGAGGGATTGGCGCATTTGAACGTGGTTGGTAGAGTTGACAACTCAAACGGCAAAAATGATAGCGTTGGCGGATTCAGAAATCTGGCTATTGCGCATTCTTCCCATTTAAATGTATAGTGAACAATCGTTTTTGAAGGAGCTATAGCCCATTCACTAATCGATTATTTCTCATGCAATCAAATGGGAAGAATACCCCCCATTAATGCTGGATCCTCCAATGAATGATATGTAGTACAAGAGTGAAAACGGCACGGAAACCGACGATAGATATATAGAGTCGACTGTTTCTATCACCATTCTCAAAAATTAACTCGCTAATAGCGAGGTTGAATCAGGAACCAAAACTATCAAATATCCTATATCTATACAATATTATTGCAGGAGCGAAGAATGAAATGATTCATTGTAGAAATTAGGAGAGAAACTTTCGATTCTTGATACTTCAAATCATAAAATGTCTGAAAATATTAGAAGAAGAAATTGAGCCATTGTAGGTCGTTCTAGAAAATATTGAAATTGATGACTTTATACGGCTTTCGTCAAATCATCAACATAATACAGTCCATATTACATTGGTTAAATGCAGAATAAATTTGATGTTTTCATGACAGCGGCTACGTTACCTCGAGTACAATCTTTCCAAAAAAAAAGAGGAAAAAAATACTCATTACGTTGGTGCTCAATTAATAGTTGCAATAGGTATGCAAAAGTACCCTCTTCCTTTATATTTTAAAAGTGTTTTTTTTTTTTTTTTTTTTTTTTTTTTTTTTTTTTTTTTTTATTATAAAGAACTCCTTAATTGTTATTCAGTCTGGCAACACTTACAAGACTACTCTCTCGCGGCAATCGTCATCAGGACTTTTAAAAGAATCAAGCCATGAAAGTTTGAAAGGAAAGGAGAAAGATGAACCGAGAAGAAGGGTTGCATTTTTGTCGGTCAGAGCAAAGTTCATTTCGCGGTGTATTGAGAAAAAGAGGGTGGGGGATTATGAAAGAAGAAAAATGCAATAAAAAAAAGTCCGCCTGATCATTCGCGGACAACAAAGTAAACGTTTAAAGGGTTGTTCGGTTCAGCTTAGTAATTTCTTTAATGAAATTATTTCTTAATGTTATAAAAAAGGCAGAGAGAGAGAGGGAGAGAAAAAAATAACAATAAAACCGAGGGAAGTTTTCCCCTCTTTTCCTGAGTTTCAATCTTCACTGTCCTGACCTTATCCGTTTCATCGTGACTCAAAGCGGACTTATTTTTCGCAGAATAAAATCAAAGCGAAACCGAATCCTGGTAGAATACGCTGATTGTATAATGAATGATTAGGAGCGAGACCTTATAGCTCCCAACTCTTTTTCCATTTGTTGGACTCATTTAAAATTAAAACACTTTGAGAGTTTATTAAGTTCATTAAAAATTAGGATCTATTCTGAACAGAATTTTACTTTGGACAATTTTAAAAGCGGAGAGCTTTACGGATAAAGGAGGAGAGGGGGAAGCAACCACCAGAAAAAGAAAAAAAAAAGTTTTTTTTTTTTATTTATTTTTTTTTTTATTATTTTAAACCAGAGTTCCTCGGACGGCAATCGATACGATATATCACTCTACTAAAAACAGCATTTACGTCCAAATTTATATTTTTAAAGCAAAAAGAAAAGGTGTATAATATACATATAATATACACTGTATATTCGAGGGACGAGACACAACGGATTGGCATTAGAGGGTATTGGAATGGCGCATTAGAAGGGCGGGGAAATAAGAGAATCGCGAAAGAAGCGAGGTCCCTTCAATAAGCCTTCAATACGAGTAAACTCCAGGAAAAAAGGGGGAGAGAAGAGGAAGGAGAGAGAGAGAGAGAGAGAGAGAGAGAGAGAGAGAGAGAGAGAGAGGCTGAGAGGGGGGTAGAGAGGGGGTAAAAAATAAAAATGTCTCAATCCTCCAGCGAGTCTCGCGGTGAGCGAAACGCCGGAAATCTTTGTGCGAACGAATCGAGCGGACTGGAGTTATTGGTTTTAAAACTTAAAAGCTAAAATCATAATGGTTTTTTATTGGATTTGAGAAAAAGGCGGTTTTACTCCGGGATTTTATTACATTAGCATTTCCAGCTATTAATTTCCTTATATAAGTGGTGGAGCGGTAAACCTTCTTCCTCTTTCGTCTGATTTTTTCTCTCTTTTTTTTCCTCTATTTTCGCGTTGACGGCAAAATAAAGGTGAGGGAGAAAAACAAAAACTAAAAATTGAGCACAGCGCATTAAGACCCTAAAGCCAGTGGCCGTAATCCTCAAGAAAGAAATGAGCTCCTCTCCGATTTATCATTTAATTATCTATTCTCTTTCAGGCCATTGTAATTTGGCCTCTCTTCAAATCTCCGCTTTTAATTTGTGTCTCGATGAATTTCTCTTATTTTCTTTCCTTTTACAGTCGGATAGCGAATGGAAAGTCGAAAAAAACTATTGCAAGGTGCGTGGACAAGAATTTATTTCCAGTTACGTTACTTTTTTGCTCATTTTGGTCAGAAAATTTAACTAAAAATCAAAATTTTAATGTGCAGTCTAAAGTATAATTGTCGATGAGTAGATTTTAGCCATTTAATTCTATAGACATTTTTTTTTCTTTTTTCATGAATAATTGATTGAAGAAAAGCGCATGTAAACTATCAACTACTCTATTGAATTGCTTAGATCTAATGTTTTAAGTTATCTGACAGCTCATAAAATTTGATACTTTTGTTTGTTTGGAATATTTGGAATTATTCGGAATCGTTCTGAGACTGTTTCGATTAACTATATAATTAAGGAAACAATTCTGAAAAACTGGAAAAAAGTGACTTTTAAGAAAGTAATGTTGGGTGTAATAGTAATTTGTTTCGAAAGTTAATGGGTAGATACACCGCAAAGCCCCATGATCCTGATAAAATGCTTTCCGCAATTTTTCAATTTTTTGAACGATTCCAATTTTATCTCTCAGAATTTTTCGAGATTAAGTTTTAAGGACAACGATTAATACAGAATAGTTTAAGAGGGTGCTTGCTCACTGCTTGGACAGAATAACAGAAATCATATAAAAAACGCTTTGGTAGCGTTGACAAACTCTATGGTAGAAAAATAAACCAACAAAAGACTTTAGTAGAGCGAATCTGAGGTTTTGTACGCCTGACTAAAGAGATTTTGGTGCGTAAACCAAATATTTGGATGGCTTAACTAGAGTTTTTTGCTGGGTTATTTTTCTCCCAAAAGATTTGTCAGCGCTATAAATACCAACGTGTTTTTTGTCTCTGTTTTTTCTATGTATAACCACAAGTTTGAGAGTTTAGTTCCATATAGAATGCTTCTATAAAAACTGCAAACCGTTCGTGGATAAATAATAAAATTGGATTAAAAACTTCCTGGAAGTTTTAAAATCAAGCATATGAAATCTCAATGCGAGAGGACATCAGACATGTAGGTAGTAAAGGATTTTATTTGTTGCATGTTTCAAGTGGCTTGCTTATGACATTTAAAAATATATGAATGATAAATTTTAAAGCTTTTAAATAAGTACGAGTATTTGCAAACAGACTCACGCAGTTTTCGTCCTTGACTTTAACTTTATCGAATTTAATTTGCGAAATCGAATGAGTCCCCCCACTCCCTCTTTTATACTCTCTCTAGCCTCTCTCTTACCCTCTCTATTCTCTCTCACCCCCCCTCCCTCCTCTCTCCTTGGATACTCTGATCTCACAAAATGAAGACATTTTCATAAGCTAGATCCACCCACCCTCGCATGAACCCATCGTTTATTACTCACCGCTCATCAGCGGATTAGTTCTCAAAACTCAAAATACCGGATGAACTGAGATCTGTAGATTCGAGGATAGTCGGGGTGAGGGTCGGGGTGGGGATCGGGGTGGGGGTCGGGGTGGGGGTCGGGGTGGGGGGGGCGATGATCCTTATGCATAGGCGTTACGAATACGGTTACAGACTGTTGTGATCTTTATCGTTTTACAAAGGTAGCACGGCCGGGGCCGCCACAGCTCACAGGTCGGTTGCGGGGCACGGTTGGACACTGGAGAGTGCGAAAATGAGCAAGTTATCGTTTTGATTAGTCTGCGCCTAATCAAGGTGGGGCGTTTTGGACGTCGGATAGAACTCAACGGTCGCATCGATGCCAAATCTATCCTTGATGGTGGCTTGCGAACTATCGATAATAATTAACCTTAAATTTACTGTACCGAACAGCTACACATATTTTATCCAAAGAGGTACGTGAAGAAGGTAACCTTTGAATTGATTAAATGGACGAAAGAAGATCATGAGAATAGACTGTTTAGCAATTAGCACAGCAATGATTAGTATCGATTTTCATTTGGGGATCTCTGGCTCCAGACAAACTCTGGTCTAAAGGGATTTTTCGCTGCAAAAGCGCATTTCTGAACGGAAATTTTCTCTATTAAACCAAGAAATTAATGCGACTTTTTTGAGATTATGAATTCTATGTCCTCTACAATGCTGATTTATAGATAGCTTTGCTCTCATTGGCAATTACTGGTTTTCAACACCTGTACTCATCAACCAACACGTGGTTCAGTTGACATCGTTTTGTAGAGACCTCGAAGAAGAAGAAGAAGAAAAAAAAAGTTGCCACCTGATTTTAACCTGCGCAGAATAGATAGTGCGATGGTCTCTGGAATATGTATATTGTCTCTGGGGAAGCTTCATGGTAAATCATTATTATGAGAAAGAAGTAACCTAGTTTTCTGGATATGATTGATAATTCCCCCTTCCCTCAGCTCCTAGAAGTTTTTCAAAACTACGCTCATGTGGAAAATAGGAACACAGAAAAAAAAAGACTGATAGACTTTATTATACATCTGCACAGCTGATTTTGAAGTCTGCTATCAAGTATGGTAAATGCAAAGTACCTTGTGATAAATGAAGATAACCTGTAGGTACATTTCACCGCAAGGTACGTTGCATTTATCATAGTTGATAGCAGACCCCAAAATCAGCTATGCAGATGGTAAAGTCTACGAGTCTTTGTTTTTTCTTGAAGATTTAAGTCAAATAATAATCAAGTGTTTACAAAAAAAAAAAAAAAAATTATAGTAACTAAGATGGAGGACTTAGAGTAGTGGCAACGTGTACCGTAGTTTGCCTACCTCACCCCTTAGTCTCAACTTGACCCCATGCTCCACAGTGGATGCGACCAGTTTTATTATCGATGGTCGGTCGAGGAGCAGAGCAATTTGCTGGACCTTTAATTGATACCGCGCGCCGACAAAACGCACACCGCATCCGATGCAATGCGGCCACCAGTGGCGAACTCGATCTTGCCGCCGTTGTTGTCGAAGTCAATGAAGGAATCCGCCTACTTTTCCATCGTCATCGATGGACAACTATATATAGGGACGTTTTTCCACGCAACAACCACCGTGGCAACGATGTTCGAGATCATCCAAATCGCTCTCTTCGAAACTTTAATCGGATTCAGATTAGAAATTGCATTCAAATCGCGAATCATTCCTCTCGTCACAGCGGCGCACAATAGTCCCAAGACCGAAAAAAAAGGCCAAAAATTGGTGGAAACAAAGTAATCAGAAATAATCATTTTAGACCCTTCAAGCAATAACCCTTTCAGTGCCGAGTGATGCAAAAGTAGTTTCAAAATTATTAGACCTTTAATTATACTAATGAATCGAACGAATTTTTCCTTTATAATTTCATTAGTATGTCAATGTTTTTGAATTTTCATAAGAATCCATGTTAACGAACGTCTTATGCATATAGAGACTATATAGCGATACTTGAGAGGGTTAACTTAAAACTTTTCAGTGACATTTTTGAGTTTAGATTACTTAATGAAACATTTCTTCTGTAATCACAATTGATCTTGAAAGTTAATAAATGATAAAATGATGAAAAATTTACTGTTTGAAGATCCCAGACCATTGTGCGGCTGACCCAGGAATCTGTACTTCTCTCTCTTTCTCCATAAGAACATGTGATATAGAAAAGGATAGATTGATTTTCGCTTCCTCTTCTATCCTTTTCAAACACATGCATTCAAATGGCCAGAGAGAGGGAGAGAGAGGGAGAGAGAGAGAGAGAGAGAGAGAGAGAGAGAGAGAGAGAGAGAGAGAGAGATGGACAATTGCCTCTCGTTGTCGTTTCGAAGGCATCAAGAGCTTTATTCTCTCCTCACCGCCTCTCTTTCTCCACAGCTGAGGACATCTCAGTACCCCCCTACCCTCCCCCAACCCTTATTACGACCACCCCGTATGTAATAATTTCCTGAGCGCGGCAGATACAGATATTTACTTCCCCATCAGTAATCAATTTACTTTGACTTTGCTACAGAGAGCAGAAATGCGAGATGTTTTATCCACAGTGTTATTCGATTAATAGAGAGAAGGCATTTCGCGGGCACGGGGCACTTAACCTTGTTTTGATTGGAGCTCCCCCCCCCCCCCCCCCAAATGCTTCCTGTGGCCAGCAGCTTCTGAAGCATTAAAACCTCGTTTATAATGAGTCTTAAGTCTTTCGGGTCTCATCGAGTCTGAATCTGATCCTGGAATTTGTACGTCTCTTACTTTGATCATTTGAACGCGTAAGGACTGAGGAAAGGAACATCACGTGACTTTCCCTAATCTATCCTTTTCTAGTACACACATTCACATTGCAAAGAGAGAGAGAACGACAAGCTCATTGATTAGATACTCAGAAGTGGATCCAAGAATTTGTCCTCCCCCCACTTTGATCCTTTGAACGCGTGGGTGTGAGTTATACGTGGAAATGGAGAAGGACTGAAGGAAGGAAGAAAGGAAAGAACGTCACGTGACTCTCCTTAACCCTTTCATACCTGAACTTCTTCTTATTCAACAACAGATCTTTGACCAACATAATTGCGATCTCAGCGCTGTACCCTCATCTAAATTGATTCGCCTATTGTATTTTTATGCTTCTCATAAGATTCAATGTTATTCAAATGCACCTTAAAATGCACCACCGCGGGTGTGAAAGGGTTATTCTGCGCCAAAGTTTTGAGGACACCAAACACTCTAAACTAAATAATCCCGCTTGATACAAAGTCTAAGTCTGTCTGTTTTCTTATCGGTAGAACTGACTTACACCGCATATAAATTTCCGATTGACAGTAAAGACGATTCTTGTCGGCAATGTAAAATTACGTTTTTTCAAAGCGCCTTCAATTGACAGTGTAGGCTAAACCAACACCGCGGAGTAGGAATATTTAACTACCCGCACTTAATTTGAGCAAGCGAATGTTACTTGTTAGTTTGTCTCTGTAACCTGCTGCTACTGACTTTTTAAAATGTCCGACTTTTAAATAGACAGTATAATACAGTTGCGTGGTTGCCAAGTTTAATCAAAATAGGGAATCGATTGGATTGGCGATGAGATGCTTAAGAGTTCCCGATGGCCAGTTTAAACCCATACCGTATTCTAATTAGACTTGGCCTCGCACGCGTCTCGTCTCCATTATCAATCGCCTTTTTCCATTCTTATCCAATCTATTTGAAATTCGGGAATCCCAAGGATCGGCTAGATGGTAGTAATATGATTAATTGAATCTGTTCGTTTGCAGTTCACGGTTTCTCAATACTTTCGACATCATTATTTATTTATTCTAAAAGTAGTTTCAGGGGGGGGGGGAGAAATTGAGCGCTAGCAAAAATTTTTGTGTTGAAAAATGATTCAGCAGAAGACTTAAGTTGAGCGAGCCAAATCTTTTGATCATTTAGCAAATCTCTTTCAGTTGTGCGTAGCGTGCAATTTATCACCAATGTAATGCGTCCATTTAAATCCATTCAAAAGATCGAACTATTGGGTGTTTGGTGAACACCTTCTCATTCAACCTTTTAAATGGGTTTAAATAGACACAATACAATGTTGCCAAATTGCACGCTAGGCCACTGATCTCTTTAGTTAGGCGGACAAAACCTTTTGTTAGCTTGGTTAGAGTATTTTGCAGGGTCATTTTTCCACCAAAGGTTTCTTCAGTGATACCAAAGTGTTTCTTCTGTCCAGTGGCGTAGCGTGTATGGGGCTTTTGGGGCTTAAGCCCCCCCCACTTTTTTGGGAGAAGCAAAAAAAAAAAAAAAAAACCGGAAACAAAATTTGAACATCTGCAACAATCCTGCGAAATTTCCTCACTTCTTCGTTGTCATTTTCGAAGAGAAAAAAAAAAAAAAAAAAAAAATCTCAAGCCCCCCCACTTTTTGACCCCACGCTCCGCCACTGCTTCTGTCTTTCCAGCGCGGAGTTTTTTTTTAGCTCTTTCCAAAGCACTCAGCACTGAATAAGCAAAGTTTATGTACAGCCGAAGCAGCCTTTTAAAATAGTTTCGCAGAGCAAAGGTTCAAGCTGTAGTATGCACCGGAGAAAGTTGCACGTGTACCTAAGCACTATATACTTCTTTAGAGTAACAGCCTCTTTTCTTGATCTGGCTCTACCAGTGGCGTCGCCGTCGCGTGCAATTTGGCAATATCCAAATTGGCAATATGTTTGTGTATCCATGTAAACTCATGTAAAATATCGAATTCAGGGGGTGCACAGTGCACAAGGAAAAATCGATAAATTTAATGAGTTTAAATGGAGCAGTTGCATTGTTGCCAGATGGCACGCGACGCCACTGGGCTCTACCGAAGTAGTGCTTCAGTACAACCGCAGCTTGCTCCGGTAGAGCGAGGACTTTTGCTCTCTGAAGCTATTTTAAAAAGCTCCTGCGGTTCTACTTAACTTTTGTTTTTTCAGAGAAGAGGCGATTTTTTTTTCTTTTTTTACGATCGCGACCATAAGGCCGATCGATGGCATGATTTGGAGCCAAACGCTACGAAGTCACGTCGACATGGAACGGAATACATTCAATGACAATTAATCACAGGACAAAAGTTTGGAAGATTTACCTGTGTGTAGCCTGGTGTGCTGCTGTACGTGGCTGAGTTGTTTGAACCGTTTGTCGCAGTAGGTGCATTTGTAGGGTTTCTCGCCGGTGTGGACTCGGATGTGCTGGACCAGCTGGTGATTCGACGAGAAGCTTTTCAAACATTGCTGACACTGGTGAGGTTTGGTGATCTCGAGGCCGCCTCCGCTGAGCGAGGATCCTCCCCCGACGCTGCCAGCCCGGTGCAAATCACGACCGTGCTGCATCAGCATCGATTTCTGCATCAGGAACTGCATCGTCCACACAAAAGAAAAACAATCAAAGGTCAGTCATCATAGTCATCAAAATAATCACAATCAATCATCAAATAACACTTTAAAATTACAGTCAATTACCAAATGAAAATACAAAGGTGTCGGCCTCCGTGGTCTGGTGGTCAGCGTAACTGACCACTAACCCAGAAATCCCGGGTTCGAATCCTGGCCGGTCGAGGTGACCTGATTTGACGATCTCAGATCTAGCCATCTCGTATGGGCATCGATGTAACTCTCTCTCCCTCCCTCTCTCTCTCTCTCTCTCTCTCTCTCTCTCTCTCTCTCTCTCTCTCTCTCTCTCTCTCTCTCTCTCTCTCTCTCTCTCTCTCTCTCTCTTTCACCTTTCCTTCTGCTTCTCTCTTCCGTTTCGTCTGTTGGGCCCTAGTTGGTGAAAGAGGATTTAAACTTCCCAAACTTAGGCCCCCCCCGCGTACGCTACTGCGTATAGGTTATAAAAGTACATGATAAGGGTTTTTTTTCGTTTTTAAGAAAAGACGGATCCCATTTAGGATTAAGTAAGTTTTACTTAAGTTCTGTCAAAGAACCATGTGCCTCCGTAATTTTGTCCATTAACTTAGAGATTAAAAATTTTGGATAGGATTTACCAAAAATCTGATTTTTTAAAATGATGATTTTGTATTTTTCTTTGAGCATTAAATCCAACAAAAAATGTAAACATTTCAAATGATCAAATATAGGAGCGTCCAAACTAGACCTCGAATGAGAGAATCAAAGAACAAGGAGTAAATGAAACAAGACAAATCGAGACGGGGTCGATCAGAAATTCAAAAAAAGGAAGAAAAACCAAAAAGAAAAAAAAAGATAAAAAATTGATTGAATGAAACGGAGGGAAAAGAAGAGAGAAGCAACAGATCAGTCGAACTAGGATGAAGAAGAAAGAACTTCGAGAGTTAATCGAGGCGGAGCAAAAAAAATAGAGGAAAGGACCGTTGAACGCGGTTGAGCATTCGTAAAAGTAATGATTTCGCTATCACATTTCGACAAACAAACATTAATGATGAATAATCTTTGCTTTTAAAGGAATCGGGAGTTCGAAATCATTTCATCATTTATTTTTTTCTTCCATTCTCATTTTCGTTTGGAACCTCTTTTTTTCAACGTCCCCCTCTCTCCCTCGGAGCGTGCCCTGTGCAGGGTCAAAGGAGTTAAGAAATGAGTTCTGCGGTCCCGCGCGCTTTGAGGATTGCATAACGGTCCGGGCGTTTGACTGGAAACCCATCATCACATTAAAACATACATAAATAAAAACCTCTCGGAGGAACCTCGTTGTTTTTTCTTTCTCCCCCCTTTCTCTCTCACTCTCTTCTCTTCTCACTCCTCTCTCTCTCTCTCCCTTCCACTCTCCCCCTCCTCTCTCTCACTCCCTTGATACCGCAGTCGCCTTGATGAATGGGTAAAAATCGTCGAGAAAATTGTCTCGAAGGCCCGTTTTTTTTTCAACCCCCTCCCTCCCTCATTCTTTTACCCCCTCTCGGCCGTTAATATCATTGACACGTTCAACCCGCAGTAAAGTACCATTTTCCTCGCACCGTCCCATTTATTTCGTCCACAAGATCGTTTTCTTACTCTGTTTCTTTTCTTTTTCTTTTTTTTTAACGTCCCCCCTCCTTTTTTTAGCACCCCTCCTTAACGAACATTTCTTCCTTCCTTTTCCGACATTTAACTCGTTCTCATTTAAAAGGTTTTTTCTCTCCCCACTTCCCCCCCCCCCCCCCCCCATACTCTAAACTTTCCTCCAAAGCTGTCTTTCGCGGTTTTATTTTCCCATAGGAATAAAAATGTTTTTTTGTCGCTGCATTTTTATTAAAACATATTTTCTCCCTTTTTCTTCTCTCTTCCGTCCGGCGCACAATGCTCTCAAATTGTCATAAAGTGGCAATAAACTAAAAAAAAAGTCTCTCCGAATCATCATTTATAGACTTACAATATACCAATTTTAATCACAGAAAACATTTTCAACAAGTAATTTAAACTTAGAAATGTCACTCAAAAGTTTTAATTTTTGCTTGAAAGGTCGAAAGCGATGATTTTTGATGATATTTTTTTTACTGATTTTTGGCCAATTTGTTTTCTTTTTTTTTTTTATCTCAAACTATAGTGCGACGTCCCTTCCTCTCAACCATATCCTTCTTCTATAACAATCTTTTTGCGCCATAATTTCCTCTCTTGCAACACCTGGTTACTAATTAACTGGAATCCTTTTCTCTCCGCGTTTTTTCCCTTTATTTCTCTGAATTTATTGTCATTGTGAATTTTGAATGAATGTTTACGTTACTGAGAGGAAACGATTGCAGTTCCACCACCTCACTATGCTAACGTGAAAACTTAACTCGTCATAACGGTCGCCATACTTTGACGCTTATCATATCTGTTTTTTACTGTTTCAAATTGACATTTGACATTGAAATTCTTACGTTTGAATAAAACATCATGAATTTAGTAATCGGTATAAAACATCATGAGTTTAGCCATCAGAAAGGATACTTCTTAGTTTATCGGAGACCGTGAGTACAATCAGTGAATTTACTAAAATCAGCTGTGTTTTATGCAGGGTGTATAACAGTGCCAAACTTCTGGAGCATATATTTGAGGCCAAAATAAGACTTTTTTCCGCATAAACATTTTGAAATTGTAGATTTTTCGAGTCAGTGTTGCAAAGTTTTTGGAAAAAAATTGAAAAATTGTCAGAACTCCCTCGTGAATTTTTCTTAATGTTCGTAAATAGGTATTCTTGAGTAATTTTAGGCGCTCTTGCCGATTTTGGCCTTAAAGTGATATATGCAAAGATTTGAGGGGGGTTTTGGGGGCTTTTCTTGATTTTTCACTTTTTTTTTGGCCAAATTACGTGAAAACATGCTTTAGGAATTCATTAAACCGAAAAACGAATAGCATTATTCGTAATTACTCGTAAAGAAAATTTGCATTTTTGGTCCCTACAAGTTTCACGCGATGGTGTCATGGTGGCGAATAAGCGCTGGTTACACGGGCGCTTCTTCTTGTTCACATTACCAGAATATTTTATACATATATACAGGCATAGGCGGACCGTGACCCTTGACCAAAAAAAATTGGGGGAGGGGCTAAAAAAATGACTTTTTTTTTTGCTTCTGAAGTTTCAAGCGATGACTTTCCCCCCGATTTTTAGCCCCTCCGCCCAAAAAAAAGTCCCCTAGCCCCTGATATGATCCGCCTATGTATACAGGTACTTCAATGTCTATAGTTATACGTTATTCCCTTTAAGCGATCACCCTGTATCTCTATTGCACACCATCCATCCAGAGATTACGGCATAGCGCGGAGGGGAAGAAAAAAAAATCAATTAATACATTTCGTGGGTGGAAAGGGGAAGCGTGCGCTCGCTCCAGTATCGGTATCTCTTGACCATTTGCTTTGCAATCAGTATCGCCTGCTACCATCGTCGCCTCTGAATTGACCGCTCGTTGGTTGCTTGGCTCTTCGGGAGAAAAAAAAAAAAAAAAAAAAAAAAAAAAAAAAAAAAAAACAAGTTGGAACTTGCAACACTGGAACAGTGTTAGCAAAGAGAGCATGAGTGTCGGCCGTAAATCATTGTAAGTGTGGAGTTCCATATTGATAGTACAAAACTGCGACAAAGTCAATCGCAACGCTGCATTTGTGTTTATATAACAGTGATCGCTGTAAAAATAACCTGATAGGTCAAAGTGGGAATGAAAATTTACTTATAGCGTGTTGAAACAGTTGTTCACGAGGCGGGGTGAATACTGTGGTTTTGAAAATCGATTTCGATAGTGTTAGTTCCTTTAAAATCGGATGACGCAATACCAATCCTAGCAAGCCGCAAAGTCTAGTTTAGTTATTTGGGACTTTTTTAGATTTCTCTCGCCTGAACCAAAGTCATCAGGAAGGAAATTCTTAATACCAATCCTAGCAAGCCGGAAAGTCTAGTCTAGTTATTTGGGACTTCTATAGAATTTTCCTCGCTTGAACCAAAGTCATCACGATGGAAATTCTTCGTATTTATGGTTTCAGCTCTTTTTGTCTCAGATTAAAAAATGAATATTAATATTGATCAAATGTCATCCGACACTCATCAAGGCCCTTAAGGAACGTAATATGAACTTGAAAAAAGCTCATTCGATTTTTAAGGGAGCTTAAACGGTCCATGAGAGACGAAATTCGCGGATACAGAGTATCCACAGCTTATTTCAATGTTCGATCTGACAAGACCGTGCGCCTTTGAAAAATCGATATCTCGATAGTGAATCGATGTATTGCAATTCGGTTTGCACCGGTCGAAAGCGCTTGCTTGTGACTGACAACCTCGAAAATTTCAGATCCATCCGAGTTTATTTAATGACCTCACAGGACCTCTCGCGGCCGCAGTTAGACATTTCTTGACAGAGTTACGCTAAAACGGGGAGTATTTCCCCCTAAGATGATATTTTTGGCTCAAAACTGCATTGGGCCCTCTCGGGACATCATTGGGACCCGAAAAAAAGCGGAACCGATATAATACGGCACACGACTGGTTCGTGAGAGACGAAATTCGCCTTTTTCCAGCCTCCAGCGCCCCTCTAAGGTCGATCTGACAAGACCGCGCGCCTTTGAAAAATCGATATCTCGAGAACGAATCGATGGATTGCGCACTGCGGTTTGGATTGGGCGGTAGCTTCAGCTTTTAGATAATTCTTGAAAAAAAATCAGATCCATCCAAGTTTTTAAACGGATCTTATGGGACCTCCCGCGGCCGCAGTTAGACATTGTACGTGAGACTTACGCTGGAGTTGGGGCCACGCCCCCCCCCCCCCCCCGATATAGACTTTATCGGTCCGACATTTGTCAGGGCCCTTAATGAACTTCATGTGAACTCAGAAAACTCACATATGACTTCTCACGGCGCATGCTAGGTCCATGAGAGTCGAAATTCGCGGATTTTAGAGAATCTTAGATTTCTGACCCTATACCGCGCGCCTTTGAAAAATCGATATCTCGAGAGTAAATCGATGTATCGCAATCCGGTTTGGACCGATCAAAAGAGTAAGCTTACCGGTACTCGCCGTTAAAATTTTGGATCCATCTGATTTCATTTTGAGACCTTACTTGAGTTACTTGGATCCCAGTTGGAATTATTTTTTCGGAGTTACGCTGGCAAGGGGGTCGCTTCCTCTCTTGGAAAACTGTGGAGGGGGCCCTTTGCTGGGGCATACATTCTATTTTTCATTTTTTTTTTTTTTTTTTTTTTTTTTTTTTTTTTTTTTTTAATTTTATATTTGTGTCTAATCTAAGTTGGGGGAGGAGGAGGAGAGTACCTGCAAGTCAACCGGCAATTTACTTTTGATAGTGGCTGCGGGTTGAGGGTGCGGATTGCGGACTTTTAACTTGTTGGGGGGTTTACAGGGTGGCCGTGTCTAAACTTATGAGAAAAGAAGGCAACCACAGACCGGAAGAACGTTCAATTTCTGGTTCAGAGACCATGGACAAAGACATGGGCACCCGCAAAACAATTGCCCGGAGGGGCAACTTTTTGAATGTCAATGGAAGGTCTAGGGGACACCACCTAGAGACGGGCAAGTCTAGAGAACCCCCCCCCCCCCACTTCCGCCCAAAATAGAAAATAAATCAATTATCCTTCCAAATGGTAGAAATTGTAAGTGATTGTAGCATGTAGTTGTATCAAAAGTAACAGGGTCGGACTGGCTCTCTAAATGTTGGGCCGCTCGGTCAATTTGGGGGCCCTCCCTCCATTTTGGGGCCCTCCGACTATTTTTTAAAAATTAACTAAAAACGAAGCAGTTTTTTACGCTATTTTTCAACTGATAATTAAAGTTCTCTGTTTCTCATTTTTTAGTTATTACGTAGACTTATTAAAGGATCCAGATCGCAGTGGGCTTCTCTTGGTCCTTTTTATACCCACCCAAATATCAGCTAGAACATATGCTCGGCTGTGGCTTCTAGTCCAGGATAAAGTATCTTCGGTGGTGGAGTTAGATATTCATTCTTGGGGGGGGGGGGTGTAAAGTGACGCCGTCTGTTTTCACGTGTCTCACTTACCGGGGGGTCTGGGGGTATGGAATACCCCCCAGGTGCTGAGGGGGGGTCCGGGGGCCCTCCCCCGGAAAATTTTGAAAATTTTACGTCCTAAAAACCCAATTTTAATGAGTTTTTTAGGGTTTCATTTGTGAGAGAACCGAGTAATTATTTATGAGATAGAGATAACATTTTAGCAAGTTTTGATTTTGAAAAGAAGGAAAAGAGGAAAACTTGTTTTTAAAAAATATAAGACATAATAATAGACTCCTAAGACTCGCTTCTCGCTTGCAATTACACGAATTGTCATTTTTTCGTTTTTCTTGCCAGTATTTATTATTTTCTTCCCAGTTTATTCTTTCGACACTTTTTGGGGGACTAAGGGGCCCCGTTTTGACCGTTCGGGGCCCCGTTTTTAACCCGTTTGGGGGCCCCATTTTGACCCGATCGGGGGCCCCGTTTTTCACCCGATTGGGGCCCCGTTTTTACCCATTCGAAGGCTCCTTTTTGAACGTTCGGGGGCCCCAGATTTTCCAAATGTCGGTCCGCATCTTGGACTAGAGTGGACTTGGCCGCAGTCTCGATGCATTTTCGATCCTTATATTAAGCAATCTTAATTAGTTTACAATGGTTTTCCTTTAGAGTAATCTATTTACTGTCTTCTTTGATACATTATTCTGTTTTTCATTCCTAAATTTTCCATTTTATCCATTCGGGGGCCCCATCGAAGGTCCCTGCGGGGCCCCCTTGGGCCTCAAAAAGCGAAACTTTAGGCCGCGATCGCGGCCTAGCGGCCCTGGCCAGTCCGACCCTGAAAAGTAATTCTATTTTTGACGTGTTTGATATTATGAATAAAGTGACAGCATCAGATGATAGAAATAGTAAAAAGCTAAGTACAACTATTCCTTCTTTATTTTCATTGTCCTGATGAATTCTAAGAGTTAACCTATTTAAATTAACAAAACCAAAACTCTTGCCTATACATTCTCTAATCATGTAATTATCGACCCAGAGGATTCTGAATTTTCAAGGAAGTTCGCAAAATTCTCGTTGCCAACGGTAGTTGCCAATGTAGACACGTTCATACTAGTAGATTTTAAAACTTCTTTCGGCGAGGGAGATGACGGGTGGGAAGGATGATGTCGTCTGAATCAGGAGGGGGTGGGGTAAAAAACAGGGGGAGGTCTAGATCTGGGGGGGAGAGGAATCCTGAAACTGGGGGGCGAGCTGTATAGTGGCAAGGGGTGGTTGGGCACCACTGCTTAGGGGGGGGGGGCTACTTCCCGCCCTGCCCCCCCTAAATTACGCCCCTAATTAAAATTGTAAAGTAAACTAAGAATAAAGTTTGTTAACTCTTACTCCTTTCGTTATTATTTGATCTTCGAATGTTCCGATTCTTTTTTATTGTAAAGTTTTGATTTTTCTAAATTAGGGGGGGGGCGCCGCGCCGCCCCTCGGGGAGCGCCCATTGACAGATAAGGGAGAAAGGTAAGTGTGGGAAAGCGCACGGGAATCCGGCGTAGTGTGCCGCAAAAATTACTACCAATGGCGGATCCAGAAAATTCTTTTAGGGGGGGGGGGCTTCACGCCTATGAATTTTCAAATTTGCAGGGAGGAATTTATGGGATTTTTTCTGTTGAAAAAAGGCAAAGGCTACCGTGAGTTGGGGGGGGGCGTGCCTTTCCCGAATCCGCCGCTGATTACCATGTAACACTGGGCCACGATGACCGATGTCGCATAAAACCAGTTAGAAAACCCGTGGAGGGCGTGGCATCCGTGATGGCTGTGAAATTGGGATGAAGTAGATGGACACACATCATTCATGCAATCTGCACAACGCGGCAAGCAACTGTTGTAGGCGTAGGTGCAGTAGTTCGTGGGGAGGGCAAAGGGGACGGGAGGTCGTCGCAAAACCATGGACGAAGATATAACTAAGGACTGCCGACTGTTGTTAGTCCTGTTTTGCTCTCGACCCCAGCGCTCCAAGCAGCGGTCAGCTGAACTACTCTTTCAAGTGAGCGATCCTGGCGATGTGTCCATGCTCACATGCTGAGCTACTGCTAAAACCGTTGTTGGAGTTGGTCTGTTATGGCATGGCTGTCAACTGTTGTCGGCGACCCAAGAGGATCAGATAACTCAGTATCTCAATGGAAGATCGAAAGCAAGGGAAATTCAGAATCAACTTTGGACAAGGTAACAGAAATCATCAGCAAATTAAAAGAGTCGCTTGATCTCTACTAATAAAACAAATGTCTATGTACTCTTTCTTGTTTGATTCCGTTTTGAGGTTAACTGTGATGTATAGTATTTCAGTCCTTGATTAATCATTTTCGACAATTCAGGAATCTTTCAAGAAATACTCCAGACGTTTGCTTTTTAGCGGATTTTGCTTCCTTTTAATTCGCTGATCATTTGTTCCCTTCGTTCAATCGTGATTCAAATTACCTACACGGTATACATTTGCGGGAAGGCATGGGAGAAAGGGAGCCGGAGCGGCCACCGCTGCAGCGGTTCGCTTTTAGTTGACCCTTACTGCTGCTTGGAGCGCTGCGGTCGCGCTCGAAAACCCGCTAACAGGTTTTAACACGGGCGGAGATAGGAAGTCGGCAGTCCTTAGTTATATCTTCGTCCATGGCTCGGAATGGTCTTAAAATTTCCCTTAGGATTTGATCTAGAACGCAACGTTCTTACATTTTCGAAAAGTTAACTCTAGCTCTCGCAATTAACGATTAAAGGCGGAAAAAGCATGGTTTCTGGACCGCGGAACAGTGGCGTTATCTAGCGGATGAGAATCTTACTACAGGTCGCTGAGGATTCACCTTAAAACGCAACGCCGATCGCGTTCCCCAAACGAACTCTTTTAGCGGACCGAAACATCGACAATAACAGGATTGGAAATTTGAAATCATCTAAATGCATTTTAAATCGCAGAATACACGAAACATGGACACAATCCTCTGATATAAAACCCCAATATCTCATACAGAAAATTTCGTTGAAGTCTGACCCAAATTAGTAACGTAATTACATTCCCAAAAATGCTTAACCTCAATCTTGGCCAAAAACTCCCGCCACAAAGAAAAAGCGACAAATTGGGAGGACACCGGATTGGCGGAATCACATGGGTCAATCAGTCCTCGAGGACCCGTTCTCGATACTGAAACCAAGCGATCCCCCGAGCGGACCCCCGAACCATGCCGTTCCTATAAGAAAAGCATTATTGACCTTGTAGAAACGATTTCAATAGAGCATGACACTCATGCTCTAAAAAACAGAATAAGGATCGAGCAGTAGCAACTCAGCAGCGAGAGAGCTCAGAGGAGCCAAACCCTTGCCCAGCCGAGCGCACGAGTGCAAGAAGCAAAGCACAACGTTGCAATCAGATTGTCTGCACCTTCCAACATCACCACAGCGCATCACCATATCTCTCGCGCCTCGCGGGGCCGCATCGAATCGGGCCCCTGACCTAATCTTCGTCGCCGCTCCCGGAGAAGCACCCTTTGGTTTTTTGAAGATAAATTCCTTTGCCACGATTTGACCCTCCCCAGCTCTGTCAATTGAATTATCACCCCCGCCATTTCCCCGCTAGCGTCTTTCACTTATTACATGAGTATTCCCGCCCCTCCCCTTTAACCCTTTCAGCTCTCCGGCTCCAGCGCTTGTTCCTACATTTTCCCCTGTGAGTCTCCAGCTCCGATTGGGTTTAAAGGTAGAACGAATAATGAGTAGTAACATTCCACACTACTAATTAAGACTATTTTCTATGGAGCACGACTTTCCTTTCTAAATCTCTTCATTATATCATTTTTCCTCTCCTTTTTTCTGTTTCTATCTACTCTCCTCTCCTCCCCCGTTCTATTGTATTCTGTTTCTTCGGTGTAACAGATCGACGCGTTTTGTGCTGAAATCTCGCGGTATAATTAGTACACCGATACGTTTTAACCGTTTTTATCCCTTCTCTCTTGGCTTTTGTTTTTGTTTTTGTTTTTTGTTTTTTGTTTTTTATCGCGGGTATAAAGTGGTTTAATTAGACTGCATCGAACTGATTACTGATTCGCTCATCGCTTGACCAGTCGAACAGTGCAACTATGTGGGTGAGATTCTATGCTCCGTCGGTAATGCGAGGGCTTTCTTAAACAGTGACATTTTGAATTGTATTCTGAAATTGTTGCTGCAGAGTAACTGAATCGCAGCGCTTTCCTGGTTAAAGTGTTCCATGAAGTTAGTTCCATGACCAAAATATTGTGTGCCTTTCACGGAATTCCATGAAATTATAAGCACTGAAGAAAAAAGTCCTAAATTTAACTGTTTTACAGTTGAAAGTATGGAAACAACTTAAAAACTGGTTTCACTGTTTGAGTTAGTTAAATTAACACGGTACGGAGTTACCTACGGAGGTCACAGAAAAGAAGCCTTTTGACATCGTACCTATATAACGTCACTGTGACAGTATATACTAGAGACCACGTATTATCTATCTTGCTAATGTTAAAATCGGGTGACAATTTTTTCTTTTCGGAGACTCAACGAAACAACGTCCAACAGGACTATACAATATACATTGACTGATGAGCAAAGATGTCGGGGTCAGTTGTCGATGAGAGCGAAGTACCGAAGTTTCACCAATCAACGTATAGTCCATAATGAATGTCGAATGAATGTAGTCTGAATGTTGTTCCCTATGTTATTCTGTCGAGTCCCCGAGAAAAAGTTAACCATGTCAAAATTTGTCAAAAACCATCAAAATTTCGGAAAAAAAAGAAAGAAATAAAAAAAAAGAAGCACGGAAAATTTTCTGCAGCCGAAACCGTACATTTTCTTCCCGGGCCCATTTTACACGGAGGTCGGATGTATGGGGGGCCATTATTCACTTCAGCATCGCAGAGTTCAGGCACCGCACGCACGATAAGCAATCTCGCTAATCGACCGCCAAATCCCCAACGGGGAGCTACGAAATGCACCAATAATCGCCGTTCCCTTACAAAAGCTCACCGCGCGCTAAACAATCCAGCCGTGGCCGTATAAATCAATGGCAGTTTTGCAGAGTGTCAATAAAGTGTTCCTGAAGGTAACAAGGGGTTGAAAAGAGGTCCGAACCTTGATTACAGGCGCCTAAATTTAGTACGAACATGACACTCGTCCTCCCTCCCCTCCCCTCGCAACCCCCTCCGCGAACTACACTCTATAACATCGACGTCGGTTTCTGCTCTCTCTCATTCTCCGCAGGGGCCACTTTCGACGTGCCAGTTGCGACGCCCCCGAAGAAAGGGCCACGGACAAAATAAACGGCGGTGTCGACCTGTAAGTTGAATATCTCGAGTGTGGTATTTAATCTCAAGCCCCCGCTCCCCCGCCATTCCGCGCTTCGCCGCGACAGATAGGCACAACTACGAGCACAAATAAACTGCATGCGATCCGATCCGATCCAAACCGCTGCTGTGAACCATCCCTGAGCTGGTCAAACATCAGATAAACCCTCTTCGCGAAATTTCCTCCAATGTGATTTTGTATTTCCGCGCGACGATTAATCATCTTTTGCTTGCTTGCTTGCTCTTTGCCTTACAGCCCTGTAATAACGGTTGCTGCTCTTTACTCTGCAGGAGCTCACTTATTGACGTTTATTAAGGGGAACGCACAAAATCAAAGTCACCGCGCTTCATTTTCAGGAGCCCACCCACCTGATATCATTGTTCTGTGTGAGCCCTGATGGAGTTGGTTTCGAGGTGATTTACGAGTTCTTCGCGAGAGACCGTGTTTTAATATGCCTTGTGGATGTGTTTCATGGCCTTTCAATGACGTTAACTTATGGTGATTGCAGAAAATTAACGGATCGCTTGTACTTTCGATTAATCGTCAGTATTGTTGGTTTTTTTTTAACCTCGTTCTGTTGCTTTTAGGCCACAATAATAAGACCAGAGACAATATAATAGAGACTACTCACTAGCCGTGCGCTCGGTGGCAGACTTTTTTTTTCGGAGCTCAGCAGAAATGAATATATAGGGAATATGAAGAAGCACCATCCAACATTGTTCTATACGTTGGCTGATGCAATTTTGGTGCTTCGGTCTCATGAGGCAAAAATCTCAACAAATTTTCTCATCAGTCAACGTATGGACCATGTTTGAGGTGTTCTGTTGAGACCCCGAAAAAAAAAGTTGCCATCGCGCGCAAACATGGTCAAGATAGATAGTGCGTGGTCTCCATTGTATATTGTTTCTGAATATGAAGCATCTCGAGAAGAGTTAAAAGTTTAGCTCAATTGGATGGCCTCCAGCGAAAAGGATACAACTAATATTAATTTCCTATAAAGCTAGTTCTTTTCTACACGAATTTGACCAAAATCAATTAATATTTATAGTATTAAATAAAATAATTAATTAATACATATTAATTGATATACCACCCCTATGTGTATACCATTGCATATCAAACGTCCTGAGAAATCCACAAAAATATTATTGGGTCAGCTGACAGAGAAAAAAATCTTACGTTATAAGACCCTCTTTTCACCCCTTTCACCCCTGCGTTAATTAATTGCAGGGTCAAGTTAAAAACTAGAGGGTTGCTCAGAGAGATCAAATACTTAAGAAGAAAATGCAATGTGATCAAGCAAAGGGACGTTAAAAGGGAAAAAATGACCCTTTCTCTTACAAATCTCGTAATCATTTTTACTCATTATTACTTCTGAGCAATATTCTAATCTGTGGACTTTCCATTGGATTCCCTTCCTTTCAGAAACCCCTTCAACTGTCTTTTTTTTCTCTGCCCGCTATAATTGTGATTTTTTTTTTTTTTTTTTTTTTTTTTTTTTTTTTTTTTTTTTTTTTTACGATTATTTAATCTTCTATATTTTTCCTCTTTGAGTGAGACGACTCTTTCATTTCATTCAAAGATCTTTTCATTTTTCTTAATTTTTGCTGTGATTAAATGTCTATCGACATCATGAGTCTAAGTGGCTCAAACGGAGCTTCAAGGATGCGCCTCTGTTTGAGGAAGGCCATGTGTTGCCGAGTCTCTTGAAAATTCCATTTTTATTCTTGTGAGACAAACTTTGTGTTCGATGGAATCAAGCACATGAACATTTTGATGTTGTTCTGCAATAAAGGGACAATCCGTTCTGTTTTGTTGAAAGGAAAAGCCCTAATATATTCCTTAGATATCCAATCAAAATGACCGCATATCATGACACATTTCTTGATTATCAGATTGTGAGCCGTTTCACATTTCGTGGGCCGTGCAGTAAAATAAATTCGTCCTTGACACGAGTTTCAAAACGAAAAACGAAACAGTGAGATAAAGTTGGTTGTGTCGCATACAAAGTAGAAAGGGTCTGCAGGACTGCAGCGAAAAAAAAAAAAAAAACTGTAAAAATTAAATTCAAGTTTTCAGCATATATCTTGAACATGTCCTTATAACATTTCGTTAGTTTGACGCGACTGTTTTTTGTAAAATAGATTTTACAGAAAACCCCACCGTAAAAGTTTCATTTAAGAAGATTCGCAATCAGGTAAGAAGAATAAACAATTAAACTATCTCAATTCGCCTCGATAAATGATACACACTGGTAATTTTTGTTTTTCTCAGGGATGGGTCTGAATTTTAGGGGTTTTTTTTGTAAGTAAATGATAGTTCCCGGTCCGCTGAAAACAAGGATGCTTTAGGTTTCTAGCTAGAGTTGACTCTATTTCGGCCAAACTTACGAAGTTTTAAACCGGGAATTTTGCGTTGTGACGTCACAACACTCACATCTTTTGCAAGTTTACCGAAATTATCTCCAAAACCGGAATACTTGGGAGAAAATCAAATCCTCTTTTGTTTTCAGCTCATTAAGTATTTTGCTTTTCATTGAAAAAAAATAAAAAAATAAAACAAAATTTAGACCAATTTCCAGTGTTTTAATTTTTTTCTCAGATGCATTTAATTTCTGCTCCTAGTAAACCAATGTTGCCCGAACTTTTAAAATGATATAGTACCCTCAAAATGCAAAACTTTGGATCGAATTCCCAACGAATTTTAAAAAAAATATGTACTTATATTGTTAAATTATCGTTTTCATTATTTTAATTTTTTAAAAAAGAAATTAAAATTGAATTTAAAAATTAACTTTGCAAAGAATTTCGGCAACGCTAATCTTGTCCTGTCTTTATTTTACGTAATTTCATCGAATGCAAATGCCATTCGCCGCAACGAAATATATTTCATTACCGCGCCCGTCAAGTATCCGTCTCGAAGTGCTGTATTTGAAACAGGATTTATTTGTCTCAAGAGTTTTTGCGCGCAAAGAGTGAGGATTGCAAGTGGAGGTCGATAATTTCTGCGTCCTTGAGATTAAAATCGAACGCACCTAATAAAAACCGCTCGAGTCGCCTAGCTTCAATATGACTTCATTTTGTTTACGTATTCAAATAAAGCGAGTGTCATTTTGGTCGTGAAGTCATTCACGTTTGCGCAGAAAGGAGCTTGAAATTTGAATTTTATCCCATAGTTTATCCCTCAATTCCCTCCCCTTTTCTCCCCCACCATTATCATTTCATTAAATTTCGTTACTCACCGTTGAAATAATTAAACTTCAGAAAAAAAAAAAAAAAATAAATGAAATTTTACGCAATTCGGTAGGAGAAAAAGTCTCAACGACAAAAATATGACACTACAGATAGGCCAACTAAACGCCTTCAATCTGAATCAACGCTGCACGCAAACCACGAGCCTGGAGTCAAATCTGATTTGAGCAAACATAGAAGCTAAGCTTAAAATGAACTCTATTGATTGGTAAGTGGCTGCGGTTGCTAGTTAACGCAAAAACTGCAATATATTAATTGAATTAACAATACAATGTGCATTGTAACAATTGTAACATTGTAACAATAGATCAATAATAAATCTGTATTATCAATAGTAATTTTATTCGTTATTTCAGTGGCGGACCCAGAAAGTTTTTCTCGTGGACGGAAGGAGAAGGGGCACTTATGAAATTTGAAATTAGAAGCGATGAAGGAAGCAATGTCGGGCTATTTTCGTTGAAAAAGGACACAATTTGAGCTAGGCTTTTCGGGAGGACACGTGCCCCTGATGTGCGCCCCCATTGCATCCGCCACTGCTACCAACTTTTCATTTTGTCCATTCCAACCCATACAAAAGATCAAATTCGGAAGGATTCCAACAATGCGCAGCCATAGCCAGGATATTGTCTTTCTCCCTCTTAGCCCTTTTAAAGCCCTTTTTTTGTTAGAAAAGGACAGAGACAGGGGCTGAAATCACGCGACATCCTTTATATCTATCCTTTTCTAACGAATGCCTTTAAATGGGCTAAGAGAGAGAGAGAAAGACAATATCCTGGCGACGGCTATGCAACGATGCACACCTGTAGTAGTTCCATCTCTTTCGTACAGGTTTGAACGGGTTAGAGAGACGTTTTTGGGTATTGATAGATAGAGAGTGAGAGAGAGAGAGTGAGAGAGAGAGTGAGAGAGAGAGAGAGAAAGAGAGAGAGAGACACAGAGAGAGAGAGAGAGAGAGAGAGAGAGAGAGAGAGAGAGAGAGAGAGAGAGAGAGAGAGAGAGAGACAGAGAGAGACAGAGAGAGAGAGAGAAAGAGCAGGAGAGAGAGAAGGAGAGAGAGATAATAGCTCGTCGGTATCAGCGGGTCTCATCTTTGAAAGTAAAAGTGTATCTTATTTGAACTTCCGCGGTCTGATCCCCAAACCGCGAAGAAAAGGGGCGGTTTTCTGACCAAATCCCGACCAAATTTATCAACACTTTCACCTATAATACGACATAATAATGTGTATTTCTCTTTCTATACTTCCATTTGAACGTATGCGTTAGAAAAGGACAGAGAAAGAAGCTAAAGTTACCTGTTTCTAACACATGTGACCAAATCGAAGGAGAGAGAGAGAGAGAGAGAGAGAGAGAGAGAGAGAGAGAGAGAGAGAGAGAGAGAAACTCCTGTATCCGCCCATGGACCGCAGCGTGGCGCTGACGCGGCCAGTGTTGAAACCGAATTTACGAGTCGCCTCATCCATGGAGACATAAAGGGTTAAAAGGCAATCATCCCCGCCCAGCTCGACTCACGCTTCCGAAATGATGTCAGATATTATAAAAACTCCGATCCGTTTCTAATAAAGGGTTAGGCAGCAGTAAATAAAATCTATTTGTATCCATTAAACATCCCAGCATTGTCAGTTCAGAGAGGTGCGAGAACAGGTGGCTAGTGAACCTAGATAATCTCTCTGTCTCTCTCCTTTTTTCTCTTTCTTTCTCTCTCTCTTTCTCACTCTCGACACTCCCTTTGATCTTCAGCATTGTGCGATCGATCGGCGGCCCGAAAATAACTATCAATATTCGTATCCTGAACGATTTTTTTTTTTTTTTTTTGTCTCAAGATCCCTCTATTGATAATATCGTAACCCTTTCATTCCTCGCAACAAATGACCATCCGATAGATTAGCTCGTGATAGGTCTCTTTCTCTCCCTTTCTCTCTCTCTCTCTCTCTCTCTTTATCTCTCTCTCTCTCTCTCTCTCTCTCTCTCTCTCTCTCTCTCTCTCTCTCTCTCTCTCTCTCTCTCTCTCTTCCCCTTCTCTCCTTTACGATATGGCTAATTTACATTTGTTCGATCCACCCTCCCCCGCCTGGCGTTTCTGTTTCATTCGCCACCCAGTGGGTAGAAACAACATATTTGTTGGCCACAATTCAAACTGCCGAAATTACCAAAACTTATCGTTCTTGAAATATTAATTTCAGCTTGAAAATACAAATCGAAAGTCTAAATTGGGTGAGAAACGTTTTCATGATCATTCTATGCAATTTCATCTTGCTCATACTCTTCTACCAAAAGAAGTCAGTTGTATCTATTGTGCGCCAGGCAAGATCGCAATGTTGACGTTTTTTATTTTGACAGGACTAACACTTTTGTTGGTAGAATGTTACACAAATTGAAACCAAAGATTATTGAAATTTTTACATGGATCAGGGGGGGGGGGAGGAGAAATAATGCCTGGTGGACTCGCGTGTCCGCTATATTTAACCCTTTCAATGCCACCGCCATGTATGCTCGTTTCTGTGATTAGATCTGCCTCACACAATTTCAGCTATTTTATGTACTTTGTATTATTATATTATTACGCAATTTATTTCACATATTTTTATTTTAGTTTATATATTCGCTATTAGTATATTATTTTTATTTATTATTATACTATTATTTATTATTATATTTTGTATTCACCATAGTTGTAACTCCAAATGTCTTAACATTTATAAAATAATGTTTTCTAGATCGCCTTCAATCTCTGATGTATGTAAAATCAGCTCAGTGGTGTAGGAATATTTAACTACCTTATCAAATGGAAGGAGCGCACATTGATTTGTCTTCGTAATCTAGCAGTTAAAGGGTAAATCGATGATGATAGATTTTATATTTTTGTAAGTATGTATATTGAAACGTACTAGAAATATAGTATCATCAGCTCTACTTCTGCGAAATTATAAAAATTAAGAGAAAATGAAAATAAAACAAAATAACTTAAAGTTGAAGGAAAGAAAGGGAAACAACCAATAGAAAGGGAGGGGAAAAAATAAAGAAAGAAAAAAATGACGCAATATTTTATAAGTTGCTGGCTCCAATGCTCCAATTAACCGATTAATCATCAAGACTTCACTTCTGTGAAAGGTAGACATTATTCATTTTTAGCTCTCTTCGCACTTCACAAAATATACAACGGACACTCTTTTTAATTGAGACTAATTATACCCGATTAACGAATAATAGAAAAAAAATGAAGAGATAACAAACAAATTCAAAGAGAAAAAGAAGGAGGAGGAGAATAAGTGTTTAAATATGATTAATAATTGTGGTTTCCGGGCAGAGAGCGCAAAAATAGCTCTCCACGATAGGACTGTAATCTTTGGGTGGGCGTTTTCACAATTCCTGCGGTTTTCATCGGAGTTGGATCAATTAGGACAACTGTTGCCTGATGTTGTGGAGGGGAAGAATTGGATTTTTTTCTCCCTTGGAGAAACAAATAAACAAACAAAGTGTAAGAGGGGCTCTTCTTTTTGACATTTGTTTTGATATTAATCGAAAATCATAAAAGAGTACACTTGAAATGGAATGGTTAAAAAATGTTGGTAATAGTCTTAAAACTCTAGAAGTGGCCTTTCTTAAAATTATGATTGTAACTATGATACAGTCACACTCATTCAAGATCGGCAGTAGTCTTCTCGCAACTCTACACTCTACAGGGCAATTTGGCAACCTTGAAGCTCATTTAAATCCATAGAATAGATCGAACAATTACGTTCGACCTTTTACACGGGTTTAAATGAACGTATCGAAACTTTGCCATATGGCACGATACGCCACTGATACAGGACCCTTTGACCCTTCTTGTTGACCATACTCTTTTGCCATTTGAACCAATACAAAAGTATGCATGAAAAAGGTCGAATTATATTGAAGTTGCACAGCACATCCCCTCGAATCGATATTTTACATGGGATTGAATGGATGATAAGCAGCGTTGCTAGATTGAACGCTACGCCCGCACCACTGCCCTTCTTCATTCACCAGTCATCTTTTAATTTTGTTAAGCGCAATTATTTAGTTTGTGAGTGGATTTTGAGACAATTTGATGCTCTCAATGCAGTGGCGGCTCGTGCAATGTGGCAACAAAGTAATCCCTCCATTTAAACCTATGTAAAACAATCGATCTTCAGGAGGTGCAATTGCACCCCAAGAAATCGATACTTTTGCAAAGGTTTAAATGGAAAAGTGACTGTCCATCGGAGATGATAAAAGACCCTTCTCGGTATACAATAATGTTTTCAATTCGAAATATACAGTTAAATGTTGACAGTCAAAGGTTATTCGCAATAATGGGGCTCTTGCAAACTTTTGCCATCAGCAAATTAATTGTCCAATCTGGTGTAAAGACCAACAAAAATTACGAAAATCATTTTGAAATAGTCTAAAATTCAGTTATCAATCCAGAAAACTGCTATAACGGCACGATCGTAATGATGGATCAACGCAGATATCATGAGAGATTCCTGTCTAATTTGTCACTTTCTCTACGGAAACACAGAGATAGATATGTCTCTAATTAGATGGGAATCTCCCAAGATACCTGCGTCTCTCCGCCACTAAGCCCGATTCTGAGAGTGAATTTCGTGAGTTTTTAGTGTACTCATTGTCATTTTTACAGGTTTTTATGCAAGACCATACTCTACAGCCCCCCGTAGCAAAAGTTTGCAAGAGCCCTATTCGAAGCGAAGGCATGCACATTAAACAGATGTCAACGAAAAACAATCGAGCGAGATGTAATGGAAGAGTCGGAACACAGAAATCTAAACGATTCTCGGCCAATCTTTAAAAAAAAAAAAAAAAAAAAAACCTGCGGATTTGCGGCACTCTAAAATTATTGCCCTCTTTTCTCCACTTTATCAATAACAAACTTGAGTCGAGCACAATATTAAGACTAGGAAGCAAGGGCTAGTGGTGCACTCTAGTGAAGAGAGGGGTGTAATAGTAATAGTGATTCGTAATTACACATCAACACAATTGCTTTTTTCTAATTGGACCGAATGGGCATGTAAACAGCACGGGGCCGACCGCCGACCTCTGTAATTATATATGTATGTACTTTTTTCTGCGCGGGAGAAGATATATGCTGCATATATATGTATATATATCCATAGAATCGGTCTCTCTTGAAGGGGTTTTCTCAGCGCATTTTTGCTTTGCTTATATATGTATACCGTGATACCGACCGTATACGTGAGCTATTCCATTAAAGGAGGTCATAGAGAAATTCCAGAGGGGGGAGGGGAGGTTGAGCGGAACAGGAGGGCAGTTCATAGATCGAAGGGGGGCCTTCCCAGTCGACCCCCCTCGGGTTTTATAAGCTTCGATAATGGTGTCGTAGCCGAAGGTAATATTATCATTACTGCGGCTATTTCGAATAATTCATTTACCTTGCTCATACGTGTAACACGTGTATTTTTTTTCCCCGACGAGCTTTGAGAAATCCCTATTTCCTTGCGGCTGTACTTTAAAAAGACTCTGCACGAAAACTTTAGGGATTTCCAGTGGTGGCTCGTGCAATTTGGCAAAAATTGTTTTCCTACCTTTGGTTCTAAGTAAAACAATAGATTTGATAGTGAAGCAGCGCTTCGCCAGCATTCGATTATTGCACATGGATTCAAATGGAGGAAAAATTGTCAAATTGCACGGGCCAGAAGATAATGATTTGAAAAGATAATATTCTACACCGCAGCGCATGATGACTTTGGTTATAGTAAGAATCTTAAATTCGCTTTGTTTTATCCGCTCTGATTTTTTCAAAATCTTATTGGCAATCCCTCAAAATTTACCCAGACCTTATTCACATAAACGGTTACTGGATGAATTCGGCCGATATATTTCGATTTTTACTAAAATCCAATGAGAATTAGAATCTTTTCGTTTGGGTGCGTTCTTTCTTTCTTTTCAATTCCTCAACACGCTCTGTCTTAACACTTTGAGGGGCAACTTCTTTCGCCTCTAGCCAACTTTACAGTGACTCTAATGTTTCTAGCCACATAAATATATTCATACGTTGGTAAAGTATGATCCTCGAATGGTTTGAGTCGATTTAGGATGGACAATACTAGCCACTGACTCTGAAGCCCAGAAAATAATAATAATAATATAATGTGCGCACGAAAAATGAGTACGGTACATATACAATTATTAACCATACTCATAGCAGATTTAGGCATCAGCTAGAAAGTATGGCAAACTTTACTGAATTATAGTAAACTACACGCTAACTAAGCACTAAGAGAACTCTTTTTTTAATCCAAGGTGTATTTTGTTCGTGTTACAGAAACGGCACAGTGAAATATTGACTAAGGGGGAATTCCTTTAACCCAAGGAAAATGTCTGTTGCTAACAAGTAAAAGATTCCTTGTTGTAACAGTGATTCTCCTTCATTCAATCAGAACTTTACTTCGCGCAAGGAAAACTGTCACAAATAAACGTATTTCCTTGTTTTTAAAGAAGTGATTTCTCTCAGTGTTCCAGATACTAGGTAGAATAAGTTTTTGGTTAACCTAATTTTACAGGTTCAGTTGCATTTATCATATCGTGATGAAGTTTACCATACATTATGGCTGACGCCAAAATCTGCTATGCGTATGGTTAATTATACCGTACTTTTGTCGGTGAGGCTAATGGTGTTATAGCCACTGCCCCTTAAAGGGTTCTCAAGGCGGCACGGCAACTGCGCTCAGCACGGACGATAATCATAAGCGACAGTTGACAGAGTTATTGGATGTAAATAAGCGCCTATAAATAAAACCCCGCGATTTAGAGGAAAAGGCGGGACAGTAGAGGGGAGGGGGAGGGGGGGAGGAGGAAGGGTAAATAAGATGCAGATGATCTTCCTTGCGGCGCGATGCGACGCTGCCAGCGGCCAGCGGCACTCGTGCGCGCTGAAGGCTGCGCCTTCAACCCTCGAAGATGCAAACGGCACAAGTCAAGTCGAGGTATCAAGACACAAGATTGCTTGCGCGGGTCGCGGTAAAGGTCAACGCACCGGAACATTACTTATAGACAGGAGCCCAAGTCTTGGCCTTTTCCTCTTATCCTCAAGGTACACGCTTTCGTACAGATGCGCGTATGAATGCTGCCATATTTCATCGTCCGTCGGACGCGTATGTAAGATATAGGCGTAAGTAGAAAATTTGCCAATTAACCTTTTCATCGATTTCTCGGGGGGGGGGGGCTCTATCGATCTCTGTGATGTCAAAATTGCCAAATTCTGAAAAGTTCCCAGCTTTTAACGGACAACGTTTAAAGACGTAACCAAGCCAGTTTTGCTTTCCCTGTTAAAAATGTTCCATCACTAATTTTACACGGGAATAGATTTCCATGGAAATTGCGCAAATTTCCATGGAAATCACCTATATTTCCATCGAAATTGGTGTGTTTTTCGTGTAAAATTGGTCATGGAACATTTTTACCATGGTTCGCTCTACTGAAAAGTTAAAAAATCGCCTTACGCTTGTACGTCGTATGGACCACGATATTTGGTCCGCAAAATAATAAAAATAAGAATAGTAATGATGAAAAAATAACCTTACATGAAGTCATGTGTAGAATGTGTATCTTTTTCGCCAAATTTGACAACGCTATCGCATATCCCCCAGGTTAAGTGTGTACGCGGTTACCCTAGGTCTAGGACGTCTGGGTTTCGTTGCTTGTAAGTATGTACATGCTGAAGGAGTGC
This sequence comes from Trialeurodes vaporariorum, assembly GCA_011764245.1. NCBI lineage: Eukaryota > Metazoa > Arthropoda > Insecta > Hemiptera > Aleyrodidae > Trialeurodes > Trialeurodes vaporariorum. The sequence continues at coordinate 36,163,611 of VMOF01000379.1, read as the reverse complement.
AGGATGAGAGGAGAGAAGACAGAGTAGTAGGAGGAGAAGAACTGATTTCATAAATTGATGAGATGGAGTTGCCAAATTTACCCCTGTGATTTACTACTTCCGTCTTTTTTTTCTTTTTGTTTTTTTTTGCTTTTTGTTTATAGAATAAATAAGTGCACTCTAACTAAGATCTGCGACCCTTACTTACAATTAATTGTGCAGGACTATAAACATTAACCGGGGGTATTTTAGGGTGTATGTTCCGGTCTTAGAGAGAAACTAGGTGATCCTGACTTTAACCTGATGAATTTTGGAGGTTACAGATTATTCTCGAATCTTTTAAATTTGTATCATCGGGAGCTCATGCACTCACATACAGCAACATGGGACCTCATTTCTCAGGGACCCTAAAAAGGACACCATCTCAATGTCAACTTCCACACATGTATGCTCTAGCGTTGGATTCTAATCGTCCTTTGTGTGACGTCAAGGAATATAAATAGTCTCAGATATAAAGGTCGGGTCGCTGTTAGTAAACTTCGGCAAAGCTCAATAATTTTTCCCCCTCAAAACATCTCTCAAGCATTTAGCAGTAGAATATCTGTTCTTATTGCATGCTTTTTGAGTTTGAAGGAATAAAAATCCAGAGAGCTAAACATACCTACGACCTCCTCAACCAAATCTATCACACTGATAAGAAAGAAATGTCGCAGAGGACCAATAGACAAATTTAGCGAGTTTTCTCGATAGAATATATTTGTATGTAGATATGTTTATAAGTAGACTTGTCTACGGAGAACCCTCATGATGCAGAAGAGCTTTTAAGCTAAAATTTGTTAAGGCAATACATGCCATCGACCAACTACTGCGATAGAAACCGGTCGATTAGAGTGCAATTATCTGAGGACGAGTGTTTTAAATGAATGAAGCAAAGAAGGACACTCTCTTCATCAACATCCGTCATTTTGAACAATTTTAAGGAATTTCATAGCAAACTCTGCTACATCAAATTAATTTTATTTATCAATAGAAAAACGCACCAAATTTTTTTCATAAATTTATTCTTCATTTCTCATTGAATAAAGAATCATTGCAAACATCTGCATGAAAAAGCACACCCATTTTTCCTTCAAAAAAGAAAAAGAAAAAACAATGGTCAATGAATTTTTGAAACTTTAGAATGGAACGGAACTAAGGAGATGCTCCAAAATATTTTAGGTCACACAATTGATGCATTCGTTCTTTCATTTATGAGGAAGAGTAAATGTGTTTGCTAATCCAAGCGAACTTGTCACAAGTGATAAGTTCAATATCTACGCATGTTTCAAAACAGGCCAAAGGCGACAATAACAAATATAAAAGGCCATATTATCTGACTAGAAGAATTTTTTTTTAATTACAGCAACTCTTATAAGAAAACAAACCAACCTGCGCAGAAACGGTTTTTTTTTTTTTTTTGGAAACCCCAAAAATATGGTAAAATAAGGCCAAAAAATGTGATTTTGAAGAAAGTTTTGGAACTCCCTTGAAACTTTTCTTAACCCTTCACCCTAATATTGTTTTCAAAAACACTATATATATAAACACTTTTTTTTCTGATGAATGAATCATTGAAAAATGATTAAATTATAAATACTTGTGGGTATGCGGTCAGAATGCTTCTTACCTGATCAAAATATTTGGAATAGCTTTGCTAATCAGCAAGATCGAATTCGCTGTTATCAATGATTGAGTGTATTGGGGGATTGGGTTTTAGTTCGGGTGGAAGTATATCGAAATTTAAATCCCAGTTCATTTGATTGGAGTTGATTTTCTGTCAGCTGGTCGTAGAAATGGTGAAAACTTTCGTGAAATCTTTTGAGAAACGGGTTGTGAAATTCAGCCATAAATTCAGTTGCCTTTCCATTTCTATCAAAACTCGCGGACGTTTGCCTCGTGGTATTTAAAAGCCTTACGGCTCAAGGATTTTAACCTGTGTTGCAAAAAAAAAAAAAAAAAGATAAAAAATAAAAAAAAAGTCGGCTGGAATTTCGATGTAACTCGGGCTTCAGGCTGTAATTCTGAATTTAGGCATTCTGTTCTTGCAACTATAGTTTTTGTAAACTGGACGAGAATCACATTTTTCGTCAAATAACTTCTGGAATCTGATATTTTAATGACGGTTTGATGAAAAAAAGACAGATAAAAAACAGCGTAGTTTTACTATTTCTTTTATTTTTTTTATTTTTTTATTATTTTGAATCAGGTGTATGAGTCTTGGGTTTTATTATATTACTATGTTCATTGCAAAACCAAGAATAAGAGAATAACTACAGTCTGTCAAATTGTTGCTTTCGAAATAAAAAACCAAGTAGAATTCTGGATGGCGCAGTTTCATAGTTCATAGTTTATTAACGACGCATCGATCAATCCATTATGAGTTTCTGTCACTTTAAGCGACACCGCAGAACTTGGACGAACTCTTAAATTCAGAAAACACGGACCGTTAACAATTGCATTCCAAAAGAAATGCAGAGGGGGGGGGGTCGTATCACATACACAGATAATTTGAGATAAACGAAAATGAACGCGAAAAGCAAACTGCGGATAACTGGACCGAAGGGAGGGAGGGGGGAGGCTGTACACAAATGAAATTCACCCGAAAATTAAAAAAAAAAGTCAGGTTATCGAATTTCTATCAAACTTCTCGACCGCGGTTTTTAATTTTGCCATATGCATTTCCAGACGACGGGACGATTTTAGTTACGAAGAGTCGGCGCACTAAAAATAAAAACTGCTCGCGAAGCGATCGACAAAGCGCGTGATGCAACTCTCCAGTGCATAAAAAGGAAGAGGAAGAAGAAATTGCATCGATAAAAAACATTAAAAAAAAAAAAAAAAAAAAAAAAAAAAATGCACCGCATTCGTCTCAAATCGAAAAATGCAACAATGTGCGACCTCGTTTTCGAATTATCAGTTTTCGCGCCACTTCACGAGAGACAACGATGATCGTCACACCTCTAGTTGTGCGATTAAAAACAGAGGGAAAGAGAGGGAGACAATGATATCACACGAAAGAGAGGGAGAGAGACAGATAGAGAAAGCATCAAACTTTCGCGACACTAAAAATTAACGGAGAGGAGACTGGGGAAAAATGTAAGGTTATGTTTGCATTGCCGACCGAATATGCACCACTGAAAACGATGTTCCGTTTTAATATCTGGTAGTAAACTCGAACGTACGAGTGTGAGAGGAAATATAAGGGGGAAACTGCAGAACTATACGTGCGTATGGAGAGTTAGTGCACATACTGAAGGGAGATTAGATTTAACAAATAGAAAATAGTCGCACATAGGACTAGATGAGAGGAAATGGGAGTAAAAAAAGAGTGTATTATGCCTGTCCATAATAAAATAAAACAAAAAAATAGTGAAAAAACTACAGATGAGGTTTGTCTGAATAGGGTTATAGCCGTGTCAGGGGGATCTGGACCGTGAGGTGGGGAATGGGGTTAGAGAGGGTAGTCCAATGAAGGGTTGAAGTTGATTACCGCGTTTGCTGCGTGTCTCACTCTCTCTCTTTCTCTATTTCTCTCTCTCTCTCTTTCCTCTCCTACCCTCCCTTCCCACCAGTCTCTTTCTCTCTTCAGCCGAGACTCACAGTAGAGCTTCTGAGCGAGTCTATGATGCAGATAGGTACTTCCTCTATTTAATAGTCAATTAATTTCCTCGTTTATTTTGAAGTAGGAAAAATAGAATAAGGGAAAAGTTGGCCGTTGTTACACTTTTTCAAAGAGAAGGGTTCGCTGACCTCAGACTGACTGTTTTGGGTTGCAATTTAGACCTTTGTTAATTTTTTTCCTCTCTTTTTATATAATATCACGTATTTTTCGAGACAACGCGGGTATAAAGCAGGAGTCTGCCAATTTGGCAACGTTACAGTTCGTCCATTTAAATTCATGAAAAAGATCGAAGTTCTGAGTGTTCGGTGAACACCTTCGTATTCGACCTTTTACATGGGACGAATGGACTAAATACAACGTTGCCGAATTGCATGCTACGCCACCGCTCACATACACAGATAAGCTCGTCCTCTTCCGTAAAGACAAACGAAAATACATTCATTATTCATAGTCTTTGCTCCACGCGACAAGATCCTCGTGGGGCCTCCGCCCGGACCTCAACATTGACATAGGTCACGATCTGATCCCAACTCTACCGTCAACTCGTTAACGCGGAAAGATAAAGAAACGCAAGAGAGAAAGAGGAGAGAGAGAGAGAGAGAGAGAGAGTGAGAGAGAGAGAGAGTGAGAGAGAGAGAGAGGAGAGAGAGAGAGAGAGAGAGAGAGAGAGAGAGAGAGAGAGAGGAGAGAGAGAGAGAGAGAGAGAGAGAGAGAGAGAGAGAGAGAGAGATGAGAGAAAACGGGGAAATGAAAATATCCGTCAACAACCCGTGCTCTTGGATCATATTCTTTGGATCCTCAACCTGGCCTTGGGAGGGGGCACCGGGCGGTTGGAGTGGGGGAAGGGGGGAAGGGGGCCTCCGGGACAACGACTCTCCACTGGGCACGCCAGTTGCCATATTTGCTTGGAAAGAGAAAAAGAAAAACCACTAAACTTAAAAAAATTGAAAAAAAAAAAAAAAAAAAAAAAAAATGTTTGTTTAAGAACTGTTAGACAAGACGTCTTTTGTAGTTTATGGCATTTTCGTTTTTATTTTCGGGCTCTAAAATCCATGAACGGTGAATTCAAACGAAAGTTTCAAATTAGAATTAACAATAACAGAATATGGATGGACTTGAAAATTAATGGTCCCACAGCCTCAAGATTTCTTAAGAGGATACTTTCCGGTTCGAGGTGCTTTGACCGAAAAACCTTGCTGTAAGTGGCGCAGAGAGCTGATCCATCGGTTCTAACTCGAACAATAGCAAGTTCAACCGTTTCATGGAGGAGCCACTGATTTTTTGTTTGTTTTTGTTATTGTTTTTTGTTTGGTTTTAGTTTTATTTTTCTGATTACGGACCGCAAAATGTCGGGTTGTATTACAATTCAAGATACGGAGAAGATCAGTTTTACAGTGACTATCGAAAGTTTTCACTTTTGATAATAATTCACAAATTTTGAATTTCAACTTCAGTCTCATTGATAACAAGAATGACAAGAGAAGGGTGCATGAGCAAATACCATCAGACACTCTCTCTCTATCTCTCTCTCTCTCTCTCTCTCTCTCTCTCTCTCTCTCTCTCTCTCTCTCTCTCTCTCTCCCTCTCTCTCTCTCTCTTCCCATTTGAACGCGTGTGTTATAAAAAGACGGTAATAAGGGCTAAAGTCACGTGATGGCCCGCTCTGCTATCCTTTTCTAACACATGTGTTCGAATGGGAGGAGAGAGAGGAAAACAAATTCTTGTATTCGCCCATGGAGAAGTGCAATGTGACAACAGAGCGAGTTCACTATTTATAATTTTCTCCGCGGAGTCCAGCCGCATGAGTTTAATTTAAGAGACTAGAAAACACCATTTCTTTTTCAGGTGAGCCCACCCACAATTTTCAGTAACCGCACGCTTCTGACGCTTTTGCATACTTTTGACGCTTTTGCACGCTTTTGCAGAGTGCACGCACACTGACGAACAGGGGAGCTACGAGTCGCAATAAGGCAAAGTTTATTCTGAAGGCTTACTCAATTGGAAAATTCCATTCATAATTACATTGTAGCAAATGAAATAAATATCTCGAAATTCGGAGAAATCGCGATTGGATCTGCCAAATTGTGATTTATTCTACACAGTTTCGTCAAATCCCGAATGTTCGGAAAAAGTAAGGCTATTGTCCAGACGTTCACGTCGCCATCTGACGAATCCAGAAACGGGAGGGATTAAATCATTTATATTTTTAACCATACCGGAAAAAAGAAATTGAAAATAAGCCACCAAGGAACGGAAAGATTCTAAAAATTCCACATTTTTCGTATGATGACAATACTATCTCATCTTGTATCCCTACGGATGGAGGGGGGGGAGAATATAACAAAACAAAAATGGTTGATTTAACAATTAAAAGTTAATTCAACAAAACGGGATGCTGGATTAACAAAACAGTGTTGTTAAACTAACAACACAAATTGTTAAATCAACAAAAGTATTGTGAATTTCAAAAATTTGTCGTTCCAACAATTTACTGTGTCAGTTCAAGAATAATGTTTTGTGATTTAGCATCCGATTTATTTAATTACCTTTCACCCTTTTAACAACAGAATATTTTGTGATTTAGCATCCGATTTATTTAATTACCTTTCACCCTTTTAACAACAGAATAATCGCTAGATTGACTATTTTTTTCTTCTTTTTTCTAGTGCAAGACACAGCAATTGTTGAGGGCTCTAATTTGAAAAACCAAGGAGAATTTATATGTATTCCAATTGTACTTGGAAAATAAAAAAAAAAAAAAAAAAAAAAAAAAAAAAATAAGTGCTTTCCTTAAAATGAATTATTTCTCTTGGGTGTCCCGCCTCCTTCCACGCGTTCCACCTTCCCGACCGACGAAATACGAATACATAGTCTCAGAAAAGTGATTTGAATATTACTCGTTTCTTTTTGTCGGCACATTTTACATTTCCGTCTTCATCCGACTTATCATCAAAAAATCTTGACTTCATAACACCGCTGCTGTATATATACCGACCATATTCAATATTCATCTACCGTAACGTGCGGTCATTTTATATTACTCGTATTTACCCGAGAATCCTTCCACCATTTTAGGTTTCAGAACGAAGCGCTATAATTTTCCGCCTCAAAATTTGCCTTGTCACATTCATCTATTGATGATAGTTCTAGTATTTGAAAAATATTAAAGCCGTTTCTATAGAATCGGCTTGCCAATTAAGTTGCTGTACTCTGACTACAACTCACCTTTACAATTACAAAGGTCAAGACTTACAAGGTCAAAGTATTCAGATCATGATGATCATTCGGGCCATTCATTCATTTATGTTTTCTTTTATCCTGCTTTATTCTAGGTTAGTAAGTTTATAGCAAAGGGTGTTTCTTGCGTGTGTCATTTGTTGAAAACTTCAAAAATTTCAGCATTGATCTTTTATGAAGGATGAAAAAATGCCAGCAAGCAGCCGCAGCCAACATACTGAGTGATGAGGCAGGCTTCTTTGTGTTTAATCGGTTGGCATATAGTATAGCAAGACCACTTTTCAAATGTACATTTTATAAGTATGGAATTGGTATTTCAATACTCTTATTACATTTCTGGACAGAATATCTGTTTTGACCCTCTTTTCATAATTATTTTATATGTTTTTCAATTTTCGGCCCAGTTTACCGATCAATGAGGATACTCACAAAAATAACCCATCAAAGAAGAAAATCATAGTTTTTAAGATCAGAAGCTATAAATCAGTGGGTGTATAATGGATTCCTAAATTTAAATGAAAATTAATATTAAAATTAGCGTCAAAATTCATAACTTTTTGGAATCAAACCTAGCCAGAACTTTTTTCAAACGGCTTTTCATTTCTTACGTGTCTACTGCGATTATTTCTTCATATTCGAACGAATCAATGAATTAAAAACCGGAAACAACAATTTTTATTGTTCATAGAAATAAATGATTCACTTCTCTGCCCGGAATTTTATCTTTTTTATAATGTAACCTTTTCACTTTTCCCCCCTTAATGATCTTAAAGGATTCCTAAATATAAATGGAAATTAACTTAAAAATAAAGTCTAAATCCGTGATTTTTCAGGAGTACTCAACCAAACTTAACCTAAACTCTTTTGAGCGGCTTTTACTTTTCTTATGTGTCTACCTCGATTCTTTCTTCATACAACGAATCAAATGCACTGAAATCGAAAACAACACTTTTTATTGCTCATAGAAATAAATGATTCACTTCTCTGCTCGGAATTTTATCTTTTTTAATGTAACCACTTCAATTTTTTTTTTTTTTTTTTTTTTTTTTTTTTTAAATATTTATCAGCAATAACCATACACTACCACTACGAATGTAGAGCGCTATTCTAATGAGCGCGATGAGAGGGGGTAAAGGAGCGCGATACGATACTGTCGGTCAAGAGAATTTATAGGTCAAATAAAAATAGAAGAATGGGTTAATCCAACGAAATGTACTCGTATTATGTACTTGTACTCGTGTCGTGTCTACTCTGCACTTGGCATGGGGCTTCGGCTGCAACAGAACTAGTGCAAGTAGCAAGTGCAGTTTGCAAGTGGCTTCGCGACGCGAGAGCGAGACAGTCTCGGAGACGTGTATCATCCCACTTATCACTTATCAGTGACATTCGGAATGATAAGAAAGAGGCGACCGAGAAGCGCCTCGTGACCGGGATATTGTCTATGCCCCCCGGAGCACGATAAGAAAATATTAACGCATGGGATTGATCCACGGTCGATTTTACAGGGTTTAACAAAAAACATTTCTGAATCATATAATTAGGGCGTAAATAAGATGCCCCCCCGCAATGAGGCTTACCCAGTGGCGTCGCGTGCAATTTAGCAACAATGTATTCTATCCATTTAAACTCATGTCAAATATCGAATTCAGGAGGTGCACAGTGCACCAGGAAAATTCGATACATTTAATGAGTTTAAATGGAGCAGTTGCATTGTTGCCAGATGGCACGCAACGCCACTGGCTTTACCAATAGAGAGGATTTATTGGACGTGATTTTGAAACTTCAAGGAGGCAGCCATGACAGAAATTGAACATTTTCACATGGGCTTGGTTAGTTTACCTCACTTTTTTTAACCTTGAAAATTAAAGGGGGAGGGGAAAGACGAATTCGTTTGAAATTGATTATTAATTAAGAAAACAGGTGTTGTAGAGAGTGGCTATCTGGACACAGAAATTGATAAAACTGTTTCTTTTTGAAAGAAGATGTATACGAGAAAAAAATTGACACATAACAGAAGCAAGCAAAATTGTCTCCCCAGGATATTTGCACTAGAATTCTGAGTGTAGATAGCGACTCTAGCGACTCTAAAACACTTGCGTTTTCATTTAAAACCAATCCCCACTGAATTAATTACAAATTTTGATTTAAGGTTAAACATATAGTGAAGCAAACAAACCAGCATCAAATCGTCCATGCTGTAACACTTTGGGATAGGCCTTATAACATGTATTAGCCCCTCTACAGTCATAGTTTTTTATTTTAGAATGTAGGAATGGTCGAGAAATACTTTTAGAATCATTTCGCAAAATTAGAAATCGTTCCTGGTAGAACAAATAAAAATGTCGATACATTCATGAGATTGGTACTTCAGAGCGATCTTTAGTTTGAATGATTGAACTTGCTTTTGTGAATATTTCTATCAGAAAAATATTCATGTTAATACCTCGTTGCGCATACATCAAACACAAAGTTCGAACGGTCGGTGTCAGTTGGCTGTCAGTACATAATTCTGTCATTAATATGTTGCATCACCGTGCATCACAACCCACCGGACGAACGCATTCCCAGATTTTCCATGACCTCGGTCAATTCTTATGCGTATTGGTCCTCGGTCTCCATGACAACGCTGACCGCGCTGTACAACACTACGGTGATCTCTTCGACCGCGAACACGGTGGAACGTATCGCGGGGCGATTGAAGATGAGCCACGGATACACTGTTGCCAATTTGAGATTCAAAATCACAGGATTTTACGTCCCGAATAAATTAATTCATTTAAAAGGTTCTTGAAATCTGGCAGGCTTCTAAAGATTAACCCTTTGACTCCCAGGACCAGGCTACTGAAAGAAAATCAGAACTACCGTGTTGCGTATAATCAATAATATTTTTCCATTCACCAATGATTCCACTGTTTCAAAAAAAAGATTACACAGTCCAGTTCAGGGTAAGACTGTACTTTACGAAAATAATCTGATCTGTAATCTATTCTCAATCGGTGAAGTTGAAGTTTCATTATTAAAATATCCGCACGTTTTTTTTTTACGTCATCGGCAACTTCACCGGTTGAGAAAAGATTACAGATGCGATTACTGCACTGAACTTCTCAACCAGTGAAATCATCGGTGAATTGAAAAGTGTCATTCATTATTATACGCGAAACTGCAGCTCTGGGAGAAACTTAAGTTACAACGCGCTCAAATTCAGTGAATATAGTTAAATATTCGTACTCATCGGTCTTGATTTTGCCTATCCCGCTTTTCGAAGGAGCTTGATTAAACATTATTTTGTAAGTGTTAACTATTTCGAGTAGCTTTTACTGTCGATGAGAGATAGGGATACGCAATCAAATAACTTGGGCGTGGTTTTGAAAGGGTTAAGTATAACCACCTCAACTAGACTGTTACTCAAGGAGCTCCGTCAGATTTGAGATGAAACATGTACAATACGCCTGCAGGTTCAACCATTGAGTCAACATTGTAACTCTGATTTAAACCAAATAAGCGAAGGCTTATTCAAAAAGTCATGATTTATAAATCCATTCAAGTTATTGAAGGGGTTGATCGCGATTTTTCGCTACACATGCAGAATTCGAGAATTGGTTTGCACGTAAAGTGATGCGTACATATTAATGCGGCGTTAGCCCTTTGACTACCAGGTTACCTTGACCGATCACAGCTTTTTTGATTGAATTAAGAGGGTAGTTAAATATTCCTACTCAGCTGTGTTCATTTTGCCTATACTGTAAATTGAAGGAATTTTAAGGAATATTATTTTGAAAGAATAATGTACATTATCTCTAACCACTTTTTGACCAGCAGGTGATTTCGATCACAGCTTCTTACTCAGCTTATATTCCTATTCTGTGCTCATTTTTCGTATATCGTGAATTGAAGGCGCTTTATGGAATGTTATTGATTGAAAATAATAATAATTTCTACAAATTTTGATTTGTTAGCTATTTTTCAAACTTGCGTTTAAAATCGTGTTTATTTAACTATCGGCATAAAAATAGCTAAAGCTGGAGCCGCAAAAGAAGTTTCATGAGAAATGTCAGGGGTCTCTTCGTAAAACATGGCAATACGGTGCGGGTCAGCCGGTCAGCGTCAGCCCGACAAGAAGTACAGGATATACGGGATCAGCTGCAGGGCTCAGCTAGCACGCGGGTCGTTGGATCTATGGCCGATGCTCGCCGCGTTTTCGTTGTTTTCCGTTGTTTTGATGCAAAAGGACTCGAACTCCCTAATCGATGATAATTTTATTCTGTGTCACTGACCGTCGACAATGTTTATGTCCCGAGTCCGACTCCTCCTTTGCCAGGTTTGAGGCAGGTCAAGATTTCTGATTTTAAAATGAGGCTGTGTTTAGTTTGAATTATAAATTGGAAAATATTATACAGCTTTGAGCAAATTTGTGTATTTAGTTGAAACAAGTTTTTTTCATACGATCGTTTCTCCCGTCAGTTTATCAATCCACAACCAAGCAAAAATACAGTTTTTAGTCAAATGTCTGGATCTAAATTCCCCACTCGGCAACATAGCTTGTCTTCCGACCCGGCTTGACGTTCTCACAATCAGGAGACATCCGTCCACTTAAGACAACATATTTGCATGCATGCGCATTTGTTTTCGTTCGCTAAAAAGACAATGTCTTTTTAAAATTTCAAATTGGTCGTCGCTCCCAACATGCACTTTTTTCCCATTCTAGTGATCCCTTGACCTACCACAACCATTCTAACTAAAAAAATCTACCAGTGGATTCAAAATTTTATTTTAGCAAATGCAAAGATTATTCATTATGAAACTTTTACACAGAAACTTGGAAATTTAGGCTAAAAGAGGTGTGCTATATAAAAATGTGATCATCAAAATGTGCATTTTATCGAATTAAATGTTTTGTGTGGTTTACTTATTTAATTATGATGACGGGACAGAAATGGGAACTAAGCCAAAAAGGGAAGACAAAAACCCTAAGTTATTCTCGTATTAGATTTGGGTCAGACTCACACTTTTTTGTTTTTTGTTTTTTATGTGTGTTTTATGTATATCCGATTGATGATGCTCCTGTGATTGATTGAAACGTTTTGGGTTTTTATTTTCCTTTTTTGGCTTAGTTCCCATTTCTGTCTCGTTATAATAGTTATTTGGCCAATTTAGTTTTAATCTTCTCTTGTTTAATTATTAATATTCTTTTGTGGCAGAAAATGTGAACCAATTCCCCCTATTTTGTAACTCTGATTTCTTAAAATGCAAAAAGTTGTTTCCAAAATTCGAAGAAAATTGCGACAACCCCCCCCCCAAGTCACCTCTAGATTTAACTCTCCCTGAACTCCTTGGAGATGCACTACAAATCTGCAGACTCCGGAAAACGCTCGAAAAAGGCACCCACGCACGTGCACTGTTCCTGGATCGTGATAAAAAATCTATCGTGGCGATAGGATGTACAGCATACAACGAACTCTTCTCCCGTTTAAAACATATTACAGAAAAGTTATTCCTGCACCAAACGCCTCAATTCCTCCTATAACTGCGAGTATCTCGAACGGCTAACGGCTAACAGCGGTTCCCACTGCAGAGCAGATGACATTTTTCGGCGATCCTGGCGACCAGCGAATAAAAATTTACTCGAGAGATGAAAATAATTTAATATATTAGGATGGCGGGGGTTTTGGTATGAGAGGAGTTAGGGGCGGAGGAGGGCAAAACTAGGTAGCAAGAAAAGAGGGTGAGAGTGAGGGGGGGGGGGGTCATGAAATGAGACTGCTGAAAAGATATTCACGTCTCGGTCATAAACAATCTGCAGATACGGTGGCGGTGGCCTCCACCATAGAAATGGCCCCTTAAGAGAAAGAGACGAACAGACGAGACGGACAGACTGTGGGGAAGGGAAGGGGGGAGGTTAAAAATGTTCAAAATAAAATACTCAAACTGCCAACTGAGCAGATAGAAGGAGTGAGAATCGAAAAAAGAAAGGAAGAGAGACAGATAGAGGAGGAGGGGGAAAGGAGAGAGAAAGAAAAAAAATAAAAATCAATTTCGGGATAATTTTTCGAATCCAATTTCTCATTTTTTCCGTCCGCGCAAGTATTCTTTCACTTCGGTTCTTTCTTTTTTCGGTTTACCGTAGCATGTCACAGTTCCATATTTCAAATCCGACTTTTCAACCAATTCTCCGCGTCGTTGCCGCGCGTTAAAAAAAAAAAAAAAAAAAAAAAAAAAAAAAAAAAAAAAAAAAACCTTGAGCGATAAAAGTTTTTACCCTCATCTCCAAAGGACATTACTCTGGGGGAAAAGACTGACGCTATATTAATATACGGAGTGCACTTTCTATTAAAAATTATCATCCAACAAAAAGAATTTTTCGGAACGAACGCGCATCGTATGGTTTTCGCGTCTATTCGGACCAAAAAAAGAAAAAAAAACTATGCAAATGTCGCGAAATTAAAGTATAGTTCTTGCTGGAAACCAAATGAAAGTTCAACCATCCAACCTTAACAATGCAATGCTAACCAAAAGCACGATCTTCTCGCCCCCTCGTATTATGATAGTAAACACTTTTCGTCAAAATTCCTGAGAGAGGTAATTAAAATTGGAATACAATCTAACGATCAGTCTTTTCTACAGCGAAAAATAGTTTCAAAGGTCACCTACCAAATACCAAATTTAGTAAAATTAGTATTTAGTAATTTAGTAAAAACTATTCGTCAACATTCCTGAGAGAAGTAATTAAAAATGGAATACAATCTACCGATCAGTCTTTTCTACAGCGAAAAATAGTTTCAAAGGTCACCTACCAAAAACCAAATTCTAAATTTTTAAGTTTTTTTTTTTTTTTTTTTTTTTTTTTAAATCCTGGCTACAAATCACGCAACATTCACCTGCCGAGAAACACGATCTTCATTTTTTGAAAATATACGTTTATGATTGGAGCACCATTGATGACATGGTGTACATTGTGTTACACATAATGCTCAAGATAACATTCATCACATTTCTTAGAGAGCAACTTTGAAATATTCTTCTTTCTCCCGGTTCCCGTAAAACTGGCTACCGTGTTCGAATCGGTGCCTCGTCCCATTGTAATTTTATATTAAAATTATTATTCATTTTTCCTTTTCTTCGTCTTTTCCTAACTTATTGTTTCTTTTTTATTCGATGACCCGAGAGAGCTCGATACTCTCTCCCTCGTTTTATTCGAGAGAGCGCGGGAATGGGGAAACCTCCCATTCCTTGGAACTCGCCCATCCAACTTGACTCATAGTTGTTGAGGTTTCGTGCGGAAAATGGCATACTTAAAATTAGAATACGTGTGTATTATATTTCCTTATGGTTTGTGACATTCCCTTAGTCCTTCGCCCCCGCACTCTAATAAAGGGGAAAGCGTAAAAAACTAATTTTATTGGCATGACTAAATCGAGTATCACAAAAGTATACGAGTTTTTCCACCCCTATCGGCTACCGTTGGGTTATTTGATGGATTCAGAGGAGATATTGATTGCATATGCTTTGTACATTTAAGAAAAAACGTGCTTGCTAAAACTTCTGATACATCTTAAACAGATTCGAATTAGATCTTGTTCCTATTATGAAAAGGTCTTAACCCGTTCAGTTATTTATGTTGTCATTTTGAAACATAAAAAAAAAGAAAAAGAAAGAAAGAAAGAAAAAACTCGATTAGGGTTATTAAGACTTTTTCAGCAATCATGGTTAGTAGCAAGAACATTGGGGCTCTTGTGAACTTTTACTGCAAGAGGGACTGAACTGACTGAAGAGTTGATTTTTGCATAAAAACCTGTAAAAATGACGATGAGTACACTAACAAATCACAAAATTGAATCTCATAATCGGGCTCAATGGTGGAGAGACGCAGGTATCATGGGAGATAGATTCCTATATCTAATTTGAAACATTTCTCTGTGTTTCCGTAGAAAAAGAGACAAATTAGACAGGATTCTCAAATGATACTTGAGTTAAACCAACATTACGAACTTGCCGTTACATGGCAGTTTTGTTAGTTTCTTTCTGAATTTTAGAATTTTTTAGTGTGATTTTCGTGAATTTTGCTGGTCCTCACATCAGATTTGACTATTTTCATTTGTCTCTAGCAAAAGTTTGTAATAGCTCCTTTCCGGGTCATTCGTCTACCAGATTTTTTCCGTGCAAAGTGCTACTGAAGTCGAAGATGCCCGTCAGATTGCTCTAATCCCTTTTACAATTTTTCTTGTTTTTTGCCTCTTGTTTCAAAAGTTTACCGTTGGTATGTAACGTTACTCGGCTGCGCCCACCAATAATTAAGGAAATGTATGTACGTAAAACTTGACATTCTAAATATGACATTTCTGCATGAACCTTGAAGGAGAGATTTTAACAAGGAAACCATTATGACATTGAGAGATAGAACAGAACGGTTAAATCCCAAAAAATTAGTTCTGCCTCTTCCTCCTCTACAAACACACGCGCACACTCAAACGTTTTATAGTCCCGTGAGAAATATTGTTAGATGCAATAACAAGACACTGCAGGCTCCAACGGGGTTTCAATTAATTAAATATGCATAGCTCTTCGAAACAGTTTTTTCTCTAATTTTTTTTTTTTCAGGTACCATCACCGCTTTATTCGCTCACCCTTTCTGCGAGTGAGTAGTAGTTTGATTGTTTGAAACCTGTCTCATTACCTTTTTTTTCTCTCTCTCGGTTTGACCCGTGCATCTCTTTTGTTTCAAGCCCCGATTTCAAAAGCTCTTGCTCATCTTAAAAAGAAATCTAACATTTTTACCTCTTGACGGAGCAAAAAAAAAAAAAAACCCCAGAAATATCGAGGTATGATACGGAACGGATCTCGATATTTTGAAACAATCATTCTTCCCTTGTTTCAAACTCTCTGGCTCTTTTAATTCTTTCTACTTCCACAATTTGTTTTTTCTCTGCTCTCGTTTACTTCCGCTCATCGAGATCAGGTTTGGAGATCCAAAAAAAAAGGAAAGATTCGTAACGCGTTGGCCACTCTAGTTCGGTGCGATAAAAAAATACGGAACCTGTTCTCCCTTTCAGATTTTGAATGAATGTAAGGAAACGAACGGCCTATTTCTTTTGCTGCATTCCGCATTAGTCAACCCTCGTTACAGTGGCGAGGAGTGCGATTAGGCAACGTTTCTTTTTTCCCATTTAACCACTTTAGAAAGGTCGAAACATCTGGTCATCGCCGATGACCGAACCATTCGATTATTTCATTAAGTTTAAATTGAGGAAGTACATCGTTGTCAAATTTCACGCCTCGCTACTGCCTCGTTTGTATTTATATTTTCAGCTTCGAGCAAATGATGTTGCTAATAGTCTTTGAGGACAATGTCTTGTTAAATACAAACCGTTCATGTTCTGAGGTCAATGGGGCAGTTGCAAGGGTCTGGTGAATGATCAGTTTTTTTTATAAAGAAAATGAAAGTACTTGATGAGCTGAGAACAAAGATGCCTTTGGTTTCTAATTAAGTCCCACTGTTCCGGAGATGAGATTTTGGCCCAAAATACTTTGTTTTAAATGGGAATTCCACGTAGTGACGTCACTGCACCCACGATTTTTTGCAACTTTACACGATTGTACCTCCAAAACGAGACACTTAGAAAAAAACCAAAGGCACCATTGTTCTCATAGCTTCTCAAGTACTATAATTTTCTTCATGAAAAACACAACATTTTAGACCCTTACAACTGCCCCATTGCGGTTTGCTCACCTAAAATAACGAATTTAGGTGTTAAACAATTGATTGTAATCTTTCGGTACTTTTTTGGAACCTTATAACGTGGATCTATATACACTGTTTCGCAAATGATCTGTGTAATCTAGATGTACTATGAGCATCTGTAATAGTCGGATCATCTTTTTCTTATTAAATAAAATGGTTTGGAGTTGCTTTGATGCACAATATACATAGTCCAAATCGATGATGGTTTATCTCCCAAATTTGAACCTATGCAAAAGTATCGATTCCTTATAGAGTCTTCAACTAAACCAGTTTGGGATCGATTCTTTTCCATAGGTTTAAACGAAGGAGACACCAATCCGTCGCATTTCAAGAGCCACCACTGCACTGGTCGCCAGTCGAATCGAACACGAGAAGGCGCCACGTCAAGCAGGGGGGGGGGGTGAAAAGGAAGTGGTGGGGGGGAGTGCGGAGGGGGGGGGGTGCGGAGGGGAGAACCGATCAGCCGTCATCAATAAGTTTGTTTATAGAATCTAAATAAGAGCGGCAAACCGGTTGAGTCCTTATAGAGTTATGGGGGTCTCGGCCCCCGGATGAACGGTGGGCCCTATTCGAGGGCATTATCTCTTCTATTTGCATTTCATTGTTAACCTAACCCTCCTTTCCTTCCTTCCCCTTTTTGAGAAACAGGAGGAGGAAAAAAAAGGAAAGGAAAAAAAAAAAAAAACAAGAAAAAAAAGAGAAAGACAAACCACAGAGGCCGAATACGTGAATTGGACAGAGATGGAGTGAGAGAAAGAGAGGACTAAGACCAGGGTGATTGGGTGAGGGAGCGGGGGGGGGAAGAAAGTCATTGCTCCGCGATTACTATCAGCGATCAGCAACTGTGACCGCCGACGCGTATTACGATTCTCTGTCTATTTCTTCTTCTATTCTCACCACTTTTGAGCGCTCGAGAACGTATAAGTATACAGAGGCCGACTTCTGACGGATGTTTTCAGAGCTCAGAAAAATTCAGATCTCTCATGGCCGCGTATCTACAGAATCAGCTCTAGTATATAAATACGTATGCCAATGTGGCTGGAGAACAATGAATCGTCGTTTTTTCTTGTATCTCATTTGAGTCTATGCGAAAGTATCGATTATTTGATGCTATTTAAAAAACGAAAAAAAATAAAATAAATGTACATCCACTCTCATTCAGTAACGCAACTAGAAGAGATTTTTTAACCCTTTCGATCAGCGTGGATCTATTAGGACCGATTAACTTCAATTAACTTCAAAAACTTAAATGTTTTGCCGAACGAACGATTTGGAGAAATACAAATAGTTGGTCTTTTATAACCCATTAACTAATTTGAGCCTTTGGACCGTCCGTCTGAATGTCTTTTTTTGAAAAATCGTCAAAAAATAAGCTGATAGAGAATATGAAGTCAGAATATTTTTGTCTTTTTCTCAAAATTGCAACATAAATGACTGAACGGGTTTAAACATTGCCAGGTCATTTTCCTACCGAAGGTTTTGCGCTTGTTGGTGTTCTGTTTTTTTTGTTTGTTTTGTTTTTTTTGTTTTTCGTTTTTCTTTGCACGAGTGGAATTCCAAGTACATATACTCGCAAAATAGTCCAATAAAAAAAAAAAACAAAAAAACAAAACACAAAAAATAAGAAAAAACCAACATTAAGCGTAAAACCAAGATTGCCAGAGCGCAAATAAAAGAGGCCGGGAGGGAAAATAATAGTGAAAAGATGATGAAGCCAAGCCTGCATTGGTGCAAGTATCATTAAAATTTGAAGGGGCTTTTTATCATTTTTGTAGCAAACCCCGAGCTATTCAGATTGCACTCCAAAAAACTAGAAGTAGTAATCCGACAAAATGAAGAAAGAAGCAAAGGAGTTACGATAAAAAGAATGCGACGCGTGTGGAAAAAAACAGAGACGAGTAAAATCGCCAAAAACAAGGAGGTCAAAACGAGGAGTTGAAAAAAAGGTGCGGAATTCTCGTCTCATCTTCACGATTGGGTCACGCTCGCGCAAAAGAGCCATTGCAACAGCTCAAGCTCACGAGTTGTTGGTAAGGTTTATCCATTCACCGCTACGCTCTGGCGCTGGAGGAGGGTAAGTCAATTAGATGCTACTAGCGCCATCTCTTGTCATTTGACTGAACTAGGTGCAACTTTCGTCGGCTCTTGCGGATAAAGGTCTCTCAACTCTCGTTCGTCTTAAAATGCTTACGCTTTTTTTTCCTCGCGATTGTTATTTTGACTTTTGAGCGCTATTTCCGCTCAACGATTTATTTATTTCCTCTCAGAAAGTTAAAAGTTTTTTCCTTCAGTCATGATCCTTTTTTTTCCTTTGTGTTTGATGTCCGTTTTTATAATCCACACTCAATCTACTTATCATTGGCACCCGCAGACAACTTTTCAGACGGGGGGGGGATAAATTTGTCAACCTCAATGATAGGTTTAGGGGACATCACCCAGTGATAAGCAGGTCCGTCCCCTCTTCCGCAGAAACAGGGGAAAATTGAATTTTTCTTCCAAATGATACAATTTTAAGCTATTGTAGACCTATTAATCGATAGCGATACTTTCACGTGTTTGATATTGCAGATGATAATGATAGTAAGAAAAATGCTTACTCTACAAGTTCTTCGCAAAAAATGAAATAAAATTATGAAGTAAAGTAATAATAAGTTCGTCTAATTTCATATTTTATCTTCTTTTGTTCCTTTCATTTTTATCATGAAGTTTTGATTGTTCTAAAATTTAGAATCTAAATTCTTGGGCGGGGGGGGGGGGTACCGGTACCCTCTTGCCTCCACTGCGGGCGCCCGTGTAACTCATGATCTACTACCATAAACGGTCATTTATTACTTTCCCGCATTGTTTTTGTTTCTCAATTAGGATACTTCCATACAAGTATTGACATATTATCATCAACATTATAGACTTTTTTTTTGTGGACTGCGATATTTTCAAAATCTACCAATTAGACGATGGTTTCACAATTACACTGAAAAAAAAAATCAGCTAAATTTAACTAATTTCAACTTAAAAGTATGGACACCACTTAAAACTGTTAGTTTGACTATTTGAATTAGTAAAATTAAGTCCGTGCCGTCTTAATTAACACGGCACGGTGTTAATTTTACTAATTCAAACATTCAAACTAACAGTTTTAAGTGGTGTCCATACTTTTAAGTTGAAATTAGTTAAATTTAGCTGATTTTTTTTTCAGTGTAGATAAAATAAAGTATGTTGGCCACTCAGATTTCTGAATTTAGTATTTCCCGAATGACACTAAAACAGTCTTTAGTGACGAGCGGGACATTCAAAATTCAGGAAATCGGTTTGGCTTGTATTGTTTTCACGCAGCGTAAATACATCAAAAAGTCTCGGCAAGCGCGAGAAAAGCTGTCAAAATAAACAAAAACTAACACAGAGACGCACACACACACATAGACAAACAATCAATGACGGCTAATGAATTATGATTTATTGATGTTGCCTCCTTGTAACGTAGGAAAAAATCGATCATCTGGGGGTTTTCCATGAAACCTCCGAAAAAATCGATTCTTTTGCATAGATTCAAATCAGAGGAATAACAATAATCGATCGTTCAAGGGTCGTCACTGCACACAATGATAAATTGATTCAATTGAGAATGAAAATGTTGGAAGAATACTCTACACAACGTGACAGAAGCCAACTCACTCGCTGAAGGTTTGCCCAGCACTCTTCGAATGCGCGTGGGTCTAAATTGGCGTTAGCGCGTTTCTGGATGATTCCAATTCCGAAAGAGAAGCAGCAAGAAAAAGAGAGAGGCAAGTGGAAAACATGTTAGTCAGGTTAGATTAGAAAAGCAATAGATAAGGTTATAGATAATAGATATAGAATAGAAACAGGTAAAATGTTAAGACTTGTGGATTAGATAAAAGTAAGACAAAGGCGTGTTGGATTATTTTCCATGGTCAACAATGTGAAATCTAAGAATTTTGCTGATTCCTTCCTCAAGAATTGAAAACCCACAAAGCTTCGCAATTAGATCGAATTACGGCCAGAAAATCAGAAATACATTTAATACGTGACTTTTTTTTAAAAAAAAAAGATAATGAAACGATAGCTTTAATTAATTGATAGATATTTGTGGAGAGTGGCAGCAGTTGAACTCAAAAAAGAATCAGAAAATATTCAACTTCTAAGATTGCTCATCGATACTTTTAATCCTCCATTTACTTTGCTATACACGAAAACCAAATTTTTCTTAATTTAATTTTTTTCTTGGATTTTTATTCTCTTCAGACTTTATCGCTTCGAATGATCGATGTAGTCGCGGATTCTATCATTGTTTCTTGATCGCTAGACACTGGATAGAAAAATCACGTTTTTTTCTTTTTTTTATGAGACGCTGACAAGTCTCGAAATCGATGTAATTCCTGATGGAGAATTATGTAATTCGATTCATTTCTTCAGTGAGTTTGAAATCATTCACTTTTCCTAGACTTATCTCCATGTCCTTATCGTTTCGATCACGTAAATATAAGTATTTTGAAAAATTCAGTCATTTATCGGTCGATACTTTACGGTGATCAATAAAAATGAGAGATCCTGCTGAAATCGGGCTATGCTATATATACTTCTGGTCAAATTCTTTTCATTTCTTGCAACCCTAAGGTGGCTCGACGGCTCGATCTGTCGATGTTTCTTCCATATGACCCAATTGACAAAGATCGATCCTCCAGAGGTTTAATTATTGAACCCCTGAAAAATCGATACTTTTGCGTAGGTTCAAATGGTTGGCAAATAATAGATAATGATTGTTTACGTGCCGTATTATTTCGGCTGGACCGGTTATAGATTCATAGCATAGAAAGATTTCAACTCTTGATTCTGAACGCAACAAAGCACAAACAAATGTCCTGAAAATTTTAAGAAAACACATGAAACAAAGGAATGATTATTAAAGTTCAATGAGGGCAGCTGGGCTGGGTGAAGGAAATACAAACATATAAAAAATGGTGGATTATAGCGATACTGATAAGCCATGTAGCAGGCTTTAGACGCTACCTAATACAATATGTACAATCGGAGACAAAAGTGATGCTAAAAGGCTCTTAAGATTTTGGATTAGGTGGGTTACCCGATGTGCTTGAGTTCATGGAGCTAAGTATTGCGGGTTGCCAACATCAAGGAGTCTTCTGACATTCTTTTTGCCCGACAGTAATATCAATCACTCGTAAAGTACAGCAGGCTAATTACCAATCATTTCTGATATTCTTGACTATAATTTATAGTTATAGTAAGTATTTAGTTCGGTTCATAAATTGCGTTTGACAAGTTAACGAAAAAGTCAATTCAAGGTTCAAATCAATGAATCCGACCCAACTTATTTTGCTCCGAATGAATCCGATAAAGCTTTGTGGTAAAAGTATATATCTCCTCTTAACCCTTTAATTTCTTTCCACCCCTCCTTCCAAACTCTGAAAAGGAAGCAAACAGCCAACTTCTAGGGCAAAATAAAAAACGTCCCACATTTTAGAGGATAAAGAGTTTTATGTTGACAAATATTTCCTAAGGCATTGGTGGTAAAATATCTTCCAACTTTTGAGCAACATTAAAAAAAAAAAAAAAAAAAAAAAAAAAAAAATCGGTAATAACAACAGAGATTAGATTTGAGTGAATTTTCGAATTTTCTGATGCTCTCAAAGGGGGTTATTTTCATGTGATTTTACACAGGGATCAACCCTCCATAACGCTGTAGCAAAATCTTCCATCAGACCCAAGACCCTTTTTTTTTTCTTAGTTTATTTGTTTCTATCTAAAAGCTTGTGGACACCATGCGTGCTGTAAAGCTCGACACATCATGTGCGTTCGTACCCAGCATCCGGTCCGAACTCGCGCCCGCCCGATCTGGAACAGATCCACGAATCAACTGAACTGTGGGCACCCGACTTGCGAGTGGCTACCTATACCGAGAGTGAGTGAATGAGTGAAAGAGTGAGTGAGTGTGACAGCAGGCGTCCGCGACGGTGGGGGTGGGGGAGGGGCTCTGATGACAGGGGGGGGGGGGAAGAGAGGGAGGATGAAAAAAAAAAAAATAAAAAAGTTCTCTCACGTTGAATCGCGAGTGGATTTAGCTTCGTCGAAAGGTGGGCGGGAAGCGACAGGGTGGAAGGGAGGTGGCGGGATGGGAAAAAAAAAAAAAATGCCAACACGCATGTCTTAAGGGCTTAAGGGGTCTACTCCGCGACTACGAAACCCGCGAATCCGCGTTCGACTCCCTTAGAGAGTGCATGCTCCGCTAGGTTGTGTGCTTGTGAGCGTTCGTAGATCCGACGGATTTTACGTTAAATTCACAAACACACTCACACACACACTCTCATACAGCATACCTGTGAATGTTCATAAATACACATACATACATCGCCATGCATACATACACACGCGCGCGTGCTTTTAAACTTTTTCCCTCTCGCTGTTTCTCTCCCTCTCTCTCTCTCTCTCTCTCTCTCTCTCTCTCTCTCTCTCTCTCTCTCTCTCTCTCTCTCTCTCTCTCTCTCTCTCTCTCTCTCTCTCTCCCCTTCTCCCTTTCTCTCTCTCGCACACATTTTACTCACACATACGCATCCAAGCGCGAATAACCAATCAACATACATTTGACCGCCTCAGACTGGCGAGTTTTTTCTCTCTTTTTTATTTTATATTTTTTACTCGGCTCTTTTATATATTTTTTTTTTTTCTCTTTTTTTTTTCACTCTCACAATCATACTTGGCTACCGCGTTTACTCGAAAGTCCGGCGCGGCGTCCAGTCCTGCGTGTGAGAGACCCGTAACCGTACGTGTTGACCGGCCGCCGCCTACTTTTAAGACCCCCCTCCCCCCCTCCTCCCCCCTCCTCCCCCCTCCTCTCCCCCTCCTCCCCACGGATCGCTCGCCACCGCTGCGCACACTCTGCGGGGTCACGTGTGAGAAACTCTCGACAAATGAGCCGAGTTGGAGTGAAAGAAGGACGATCTACGAACTCCATTTTTTATCCCGAATTTTTCAACTTTTATTCTTTTTCTCCATGTCTGTTCGACCAATCACGTGCTCCGCGTGGGAGGGGCGGATTTGACCGGAAAGAGCGTTGATAGGCCGTCAAGAAATCTAGAGATTTTTATATATATTTTTTTATTCATTTATTTACTTTTTTATTTCGTGTTTTGATCCATTCATCGTGTTTTCGTGGAACATGGATTGCCGCTGCTGACTGATGTGAAAGAAATACGAGACAATGCATGAGGAAGTTTAACTATGTTTTCAGTCTAGAATTAATTATTTTGCGAAAGGAGCTACATTCAGTTTGTTCTCTCGTATCTTGATTAATCACCATGTCAAATTAAAGCTTATCGAATACACCGAAAAAAATCCTTTGGTATAGCGCGGAGAAAATCTTTGAAAGAAAAATGACCCAGCAAAAGACTTATGTTGAGCCCGCAGCAAAATAGCTTTATAGTACAAAATCTTTGGTCAGCTCTACTATCTGGGTCATTTTTTTACCTAAGGTTTTATCAACACTACCAAAGCGTTTGTTAGTTTCCTTTTTCAGAATGTTTGTAATCTTTATTCGAACGACGTAAAGTTGGTCTTTTAAAAAGTTATACAAATTACTAGAGGATGGAAAACTTCAATGGTAAATTTCTCGAAATGAGGCTTTTGTTTTCCAACCCTCTATTTTTTCGGGTCCTTAAATACATTCCTGTGAGCAGGATTTTGATTGAAATCTTTGTGGGAAGGGGGGGGGGGCATTATTCACAAAGTATCCTCAACATTTGAATTTTGCAAAATGTATCTGAAATATACTTAACATTGGGTCTTTTAAGGTTTTTTTAACTGATAAGATATAAGGTAGGCAAACATTTAAAAAATCTATTATGGATATAATAGATTATATTGTGGGGGAGGGTGGATTGTGGTGGTGGGGGAGGGGCGGGGAGATAGTGACTCAGTCTGTTTAACTTCACATTGAGTACGTGTGTGAATGTTTTGCATCTTAATTTCTTACTTCAAGGAAGAAACAGAAAGATTGAAGTAAGAGGGGGAGGGGGGGAATACACTTCCTCTAATTATTATGTCTCTTTTGGGACACAAAGCAAAGTTTAATAAGTTGAAAAGGGTAGGGGAAGAATTACCCTACATACTCTGCGCGAAAACTATCCCTATTTTATTGACCATTCTTAGAGGCATCAGCACGAATGTCTGACCGCCTTTATGACAATTGCCTCAGTATAAATATAAATAAATATTAATATACATAAACACAAAACGCGGGGACGCGAAGCGCGCTAAAATAAAACAGGGCGCTGAGTTACGAGTGACAAGTGAGGCTCGCTGACGCCCAAGTGCATGTGCATCACGGGGCTGGATCGTTCATTGAAAAGATTCGGTTCACTTTAAACAAATCCATTGAAAAGACTCGTTCGTTTGATTGGGAGAGGAAGCTGTGGGCTTGTCAACAATCGATTGATGTTTTCACTCGCATCAGAAGCTGTTCAACAAGATTGCACTCAAAAATCGTTTATTTAAAATTGCAGTATAATTGCTAAACACTTGGGATAAACGTTGAATTGCAAAAATTGTCAAAAATGCAACTGTAGCCTGAAATATTGCTAATTTAGAAACACACATTTTTTCAACAGCGCAATTAAATTGCTAACAAAGCAACAGCTCCTGCTAAAAAGCAAAAATGATTGCTAAACAAAGCGGAAAATATCGCTAAATCAGAAATATTTTTTGCGAAATTAGCATTTCATAAAATGCAATTTCTGCAACGGAAAGGATGCACTTGGTCTACAGCATTTTTTTGCAATTGTAAGGATAGCATTTCTTTCTGTGCCGTTACTAGAAAATTTAGATGAACCTACAAAAACTATCATTCGTGGGATTTGTGTTGGAAAGATCGACGTAGAGAATCTTACAAGCCAATTTTTTCTTAAAACCAAAAAATAAATTTTTAGCCAAGGGCTCATTTTATTTTTACTTTTATTCCCTTTAAAATAACATTTTTTATTTGAGTGAGTATTTACTCGAGCCAATGCGTTTGCCGAGTTGCAGCTTCCCCGAACAAAAATTTATGTCGGTATATTAACCTTATCCGGACCAGATTATTTGGCCGATTTGACTTTCCTTCGTGTGGACTGAACGGGTATAGCTAGATGTTCCTACTCCGAAGTGTTCATTTTGCCTATACCGCAAATTGAAGGCGCTCAACACTCGACAGACCGTAACTTTGCAAATATCTACAATATTATTACTATTGATGCCCATAAGAAATTGAAACTGTACGTGTGATTAAGATTCGGTAACAAAAATTAGTATACTCGGGCTTGGTATATCGAAAGGGAGTCTTTACATGAATTAGAAAAATTAAAATCACTTATACTTTCTCAGAAAAATTTATCTATATTGATCAAAACTTCAGGATTCACACGAAACTCGAAAAGAATCTTTCAAAGGAAATTTTATAAAGTACTGTCTACTCCAGGCTTGTTTTTGTTTTTTTTTTTTTTTCGTTTTTTTCAGCCTCTGAACAGCTCAAAAGTTCTGGGCTTTCGTATCACGGTCTTAGGGATAGGGGGTCATGGTTTAGCTCTGATGATAAAATGGTCCTTCTTGCACCGAATAAAAGCGATCGCATCGGAAGGGAAAAACTAAAAAGGAAAGAAAAAGGAGAAAAAGGGAGAAAGAAGAAAAATGAGACAAAAATGAAAATCAAAAGGAAGAAGAAAATGAAAATGAAAATGAAAATCCAGATAAATGGCATTTCTAATCGAGAGAATTGAAACCTGCGACCAAGAGTCACTATTTTATGACCCTCCTTGCATCAAATAAAATCGATCAAATTAGAAGGGACGAAATGAAAATGAAAATAAATATAGAATAAAAAATGAAAATAAAATGAAAGAAGAAAATAAAACTAAAAAGAAAGAAAACAAAAAAAAATCAAACTAAAACGAAAAAAACAACAAAAATGAAAATAAAAACGTAAATGGATATTAAAAATGAAAATTGAAAAGAAAAATGAACATGAAATTGAAAATAAAAATAAAATTTATAATGAAAATGAAAATGAAAATGTAAATAAAAACCCAAACCAATAAAACTCATTCCCAATTGATAGAATTGAGACCTGCGACCGAGAGAGTCACGAGTTTAAGGAATCATTCTACAAGACCGATTCATCTGGCGGAATAGAACGGATCAAAGCTCCGTCGCGAAGTGCATTTGTGAAGTGTGCAGGGGTTTCAAAATGCACATATTTTTCAGGTTTAATTATACTAAAAGGCGCATGTTGGGGCTGCGCGAGAAAGACGAGAGGTTTGAAGTTAAGTTATGGTGCATGCATTTATATATGTATAAATAAACACACATATTATGGTCCCTGATAGAAATCAGACCAAAAGACAGAGAGAGGACAAAATGGAGAGGAGTGGCCGGGCTAGGCTAGGCTAGGCTAGGCCAAGCTAGACACACGACAGAGGGCAGGAACGCGAGCTCTCGACGCGAAACGCAACAGATCAGGACCAGCGTTGCAATTTTATACATTATCGACCACAAATTCTCATATTTAATTAGTACAAATAAATATTAACACAATTAAAATTATAGAATTAAGTATTACAATTAAATTGTGTTTGGCTATTCTGTTTGCCATTATTGTGTTAATATTTAATTAGTTTGAAATGAGGCTTTTGCTAATTTCCTCTATAAGCGATTGAATAGTCGCTTCTTGAGTAAAATCCGGCGACAATTGCGATGAGCTCATTAACAAACTACAAAATTTACTCAGACTCACAAAATGACTTTTAAGTTTAAGGCATTATGGTAGAGCAACGCAAGCACCATGGGGGATTCCTATCTAATTTTAGGATTTTCTCTATGTGTGTTTTTATTGAGTTCGAGACAAATCAAATAGGAGTCTCCTATGATACCTGTATGTGCATAGCTCCTCCATCTTTGCTTTTAAATGGCGGAACTACGCATGTGTCATTGGGGTTCCTTTCGAATTTATCACTTTCTCTGTAAAAACACTCAGAGGAAAGCCTCAAATTAGATAGGAGTCTACCGTTGTACCTGCGTGTTAGCTCCGCCATTACGCCTTAAACTTGAAAGTCATTCTGTGAGTGTGTGAGTGAATTTCGTAATTTTTTAATGTGTTCATACGATTTTGCTGGTATTTTCGCATTAATCAAACTATCCAAATCGCATAAAAGTGGATTTCGTAATTTTTTAATGGGTTCATACGATTTTGCTGGTATTTTCGTACGAATCAAACCATCAAATCACATGAAGCAAAAGTTAGCAAGCCCCTTTAACTCGGAAAAATGAAGGTCTGGCAACGTCGATCAACTTTGATGCACGAGATTTAGTTTCAAAACGTTGCGCGTTGGAAAGTTTCCCTCCTTCATATTATTTCTGGGGTGTTGACTGGTGGACTGTTGGACTATTGAATGTTGTGACTCCTCCGTTGACACGACACCGGAAATCGATGCGAGTATGATAAGGGAGAGACTAGTTTTCTGCTTGGGGATTCTTCTCTACCAGCTTTTCTTATATCCTTTTGAGTCTTGATAAGTTTATGGCATTTGCCCATAGCTAGTTTTTCCTTTAAACTTTACGGCCTGCGCGTATGCTCCGTATGCTCGTATGAACACCGAGGCAAGGCGGGGTGTTGTCAGAATAAGAGGAAAGGGCCTGGCCCAAAAACGTCACAAGTCACAACTCAGTCTCCCTTTTTTAATTCTATTTCAAATATCCACATAAAAAATCCCTCTGACCTCAGACCCTCACTTTACTGTTCTCTATTTTTATTTTAATCCCACGGTGCAGTTCTGATTAATGAACTCCGATTTTCCACCTCATTCTATAATGAGTACTCCTTGAATGGTTGGTGTATGAGCCGTTCAAAGTAAAAACGTTCTGAGCAAGGGTGTAGCAGGTGAAAATTGAGGAGTTCTCCGGTAAAAAGGCGGATGAAAACAAAGGGTGTACTCTCGCTAAATAATGCTGATTTAAAAGTGATATTGCGTGAGATTTGAATGAGAAAAACTGGGTTTTATTAATTACCTAACAATCAGAACATTCAGTCTAATTGTTAGATGATTGAGAGAACCCAACCCAACACTTCATATAATGACACAATAGCCTTTTGAAATCAGGTTTTTTGAGCACGAGTACACCCACTGTTTTATTTGTTCTTTCACCAAAGAGCTCCTCAATTAAGGGATGAACAATATCTATATTAAAATTGAATTTTTGAAAGTTTGTAAATATACAAATTGTGGATAATTTTGCTGCCTCTGTTTTTTTAACAGATAGTTTTTTCCTATTTGCAAACATGGTTGCACTTCATACAGCTTTAAAATAAATAACAATAAACCCTACTCCCCTCCCCTCCTTCCAAGATATAAAACCTTCCAAATCAGAATAGAAACCACAAAGCTTCGTCGGATTCATTACAGCAATCAAATAGTTTGGTAAAGATTGTGCGATGATTGTTGTAATAAATACTTATCAAATAAGATTAATGCGAAATGCGATTAACTATTTAAAATTGCATCACTAACAGTTTTTACGTTCCGCATCCATCCTTATATTTATATGTAAATAGTTGCGATTTGTATCGTGAGGTAACTTTAGCTACTCTGAAAAAAGGGGCTGCATTTAATTATTCACACAACTAAAAGTACGGATCAAACTTAAAAACTGTTAGCTATACCATTTAATATAGTTAATAGAATGCAGGGGTCATTTCAGGTCCAGGTTAAATGTCGCACCCTTCACATTTTAAAACTGTTTTTTTCGTTTTGAAACTTGAAAATTACAACTTATTTTTAGAGAAGAAAATAATGATGACTGTCTGACATCTTACACCCTTTCCATTTGCTTAAATAACATGCAAAAATCAACACTTAGTAAAAAAAAAAAAAAAAAATTATTTCCAAAAGGGACAGGTGGGATAGTTGACCTGGAATGACCCATAGCATGAAGTTGTTAGAACTAACAGTTTTTACGTTTCATCCATACTTTTAACCCTTCCATGACGCATCTTGGGATTCGATTTTTTTTTAAACTTTTTTAGACAGTTCAAAAGAGGTAAATTTTCTAAGAATTTTGATGAGTAACCCATTTTTTGGCGAAATGTCTTTTTAAATTCCATTGAATCCCATGTTCCATAAAATGGCACCCACACGCAAAAACAGACTAGTAGAATTTACTATTTGCATTGCTGATTTTGGATATTGCTATCAAGTATAGTAAATTTCACAAGATGATGGTAAAATGTACCAGCAAGTTACCATGATTTACCGTAAGGTACGTTGCATTTACCATAATATGGTGAAATTTACCATACTTGCTAGTGGACGCTATGCGGATGATAAATTCTACCAGTTTTTTCCCCTGTGCACACGGAGAAAAATTTCTGGTTGAAATTACGGAACGTATTAAGAAATTGGGGTAAAAAGAAATTCATTTTAAAATATTAAGAATTCTTATTGATTCAACGAGAGTAATTATCAATGATCCAATCAGTAGCGTCGCGTAAACTGCGATCTATTGATTTTTTTTTTCATTTGAATCCACAAAAACAATCGATTATGAGGGGGTGCACAGTGAACCTCCAGAAAATCGATTGTTTTCATGTGTTTAAATGGAGGATAGTAGACATATCGCAGCTCACGCGACGCTACTGGATCCAATGAACATTCTGATGATTCAGAAGAATCACAAGAAAGAATCGTTGGATCAATAAGAATTCTTATTATTTTAAAAGGAATATCTTTTTACCCCATTATTAATAATACGTTCCGCAATTTCAACCAGAAATTTTTCTCCGTGCATGCTGTGCACCAGCACTTACCGTGAAAGGGTTATGTAATTAGTTAATTTAGCTCCCTTTTTTGTGGAGCTATGCTGCGACAGAAATACTTCAAGAGAAAATTATTTTTGGCAAGTAAAATTGGAAAAAAAAGACTTGATTGATTTTAGTGATATGCTCTTACCTGAAACTCGCTAACGATTTTCTCCGTTATCATCTTTGGGTCATTGGCGGAGGCGGATGATCCCGCCGGTGAAGGCAGCAGCGGTTCCGGCGTTGACGTCGTTTCGGTGTTGACATGAACAAATGGTACTAGGGCAGAATTGTTACCGGTAGCTCCCCCACCATTGGGCGAAGGTGTGTCCATCGGTAAGGAATTGTTCATTAAATGATTCAGTCGGGCTGCAGCTGCGGCAACTGCTGCCGCTTGCTGCTGTTGGGCTTGTTGTACGGCCTGAGCTTGAGCCTGAGCCTGAGCTTGTGCCTGAGCCTGAGCTTGTGCCTGAACTTGTGCATGTGCCTGTGCCTGAGCTTGAGCTTGAGCCTGAGCCTGAGCTTGCTGATTACTAATCGAGTTATTCGAACTATTATTGGTATTAGTTCCATTGTGACTATTTGAGTTATTGGTATTCTGTTGGTTTTGAGTCGTCTGATTCATACTATTCATACCTCCTCCATTACTATTACTACTACTATTGTTTGTGCTATTGTTACTCGTGTTATTGTTATTGGTATTGGTAGTGTTATTGTTCGTGGGTTCGCCGCCACCGCCTCCGGAGATTGGAGGCGTTGTGACGGAGGCCGTTGTCGGAGGCCCCCGAGCCTGGTGCCAGTAGTCGGCCGCCGGATTCATTTTGAATACGGGTCGTTGGAGGAGGACGGCTTGCTGGATATCCGCCGACATCTGATCGTCCAGGTCGCCCTCTAGCGAGGAGCGCAGGTCTAGCGGTACAGAGATCGTGGTGCCTGGTTTATGATGAGAACTTCGGGTGAAAATTGGGGTCGGCAGGGTTGATGTTTGAGATTTAAATCAAACCTGCATTTAAAAGTCAAAAAATATGTTGACTTGTAAATATTGTTTTACTGACTGTTTTTTTCGTTGAGTTGAATCAATTTTCGGATGACTGTGACTGTGAGTGTATCCGTAATTGAGTCAGTTGAGAGGGGATAGTTTTTTTTAATGAGAGAGGAAAAAAAAAGTGTTGCGAGAGAAATGTATAGAATGATCCGCCGGGGATCAGGGTTTTCGAGGAGGGTGAGCCAATCAGTGGTTCCCTCTGACGGCAGATCAGTGAACTGCACCCCTCGAGTTTGTATATTCGGGGTGCGGCATGGTTACGTTGAGGTTTATGTCACTACGGTTCGGGTTCAGTCAAAAAAGCCCTTCTTCTCTCAGAAGTCGAGCTAGTCGTCTGTCAAATCGAACGCTTTCCCGTGACTTTACTAATTCCTTCGACTGAAACAGACAAAAAGAAAACAAATTCATTAAACTCTCGCTCATTCTAAATCTTATTTATTTGTAATACACACACCCAAAAAACAACGAAATTCTAGAATTATTACCGCAAGCACAGCGATATGTGACCCACGGCAAGTCTTGTACTTTTACCAAAAAATTCTAGTGTTACTATCAAAATATGGTCACTGTGCCAGAACTTCCTCGACATTCTCGAGAATCTTAGCAAGCATTAGAAAATCTGGTAAAAATATCATCCTTTACCTTGACTCACGTGTCACGTGCTTCTGGTATTTTTGCAATCTATTTTTTTTTCAGTGCACATTTTATTTTTAAATCTTTTTTGTCGTTCTTGAAACTTACGTTCCAGTTAGCTGAAACATCGTTAAGATATAAGAATCAAAATTTATCTGGTGACAAAATTATTCAAGGCAAAAATCAGCGTTGGCGAGAATAAAAAATGTAAAAGCAAGCAGAGAAAATTCTCAATTGATAGCAGCACAAAGAATTTAGTTACACGATTTGAGATACGAAGTTGATTCACTTAAATTGCCGAGATAGATTCATAAATAAATTGTTTGTTCGCTGAAATGACCGAGATAAAATTATAGATAAATCGTTGATTCGCTCAAATACTTCGTTGAAACACATTGGATAAGTTCTCGAATAATTTAACAAATTAATTCCCCCACAAGATTCTCTGATGATAAACTCTGAAATTTCCAGCGCCTGGTTTTAACGCGAATCTTCTTGGGACAGAAAATATTCAGATAAGAAATACAGTCTATTTTCTGAACAGAAATAAGAACCAAATGAAACGAAAGAAAAATAATAGATAAAACAATCTATTAATATAATTGAAATTGAAATATTTGGACGAAAGATAGAAAAGTGCCGGGCCCATGTAAAATTCCTTCGGTTTAAAAAAATCGCACTGTAACTCTTTCATTTATTTTATTTAAATATCCTAAAATTGTGAGGCCAAATAAAAGCTGATATCAGGAAGCAATAAATTCCTTCGATGATCTGGTTTTTGAAAAACGGGGAAAATGTCTGCCGGTGATTACTTTGTTGTATGATTCCTGGTTTTTAAAATTAATTTTTGAAAGTAAGTATTACTTTCAATCCCATCCAATAAAATAACGGATAAATAAAAATATTGCTACCCTCCTTTCATCATTAATTTTTTTGCCATTTTTGAAGTGAAATACTCGAATATATTTTTTAACTTGCAATAAATTGATTAATATTAAAGAGCCCATCTCCTTATTTTTCTCCAATTAAAATTTAATAAAAAAAAAATATAACACCGCAGAATAGCTTCGAGATGCTTTTTTTTTTTTTTTTTTTTTTTTTTTTTTTTTTTTTTTTTTTTTTTTTTCTTAAAAAATTATGAATAATCAAGTAATTAATTATATTATTAAAAATTGAAAATTAATTTTTCTAAGTTGGATAGATGGTGGGTCATTAAATAAATTAATGAAAGAATAGACAAGTATACGATTAGAGAAAAAAATTGATAGATGGTTTCGAATTAAAAACCTTTTCTAACTACATATATCTTTATTTTCTCTCAATTTTGTGTTTGTTTTAAGAGGGTGAAAAATGACACCAACGTTTAAAATTGAACTAAGCTGAAGATTTTGCAGTGCGTATTTTATAAATATTTCTGCAAGGATTGAATATACTTAGAAATGGACGTAGAGAAAAATATCTCATTGAAAACAATAACGATGGTTGGTCTTCCTATAAACAATATTTTTTTTTTTAAGATCAAAAAGATAATGATAATTGTTACGGCCTTCTCAAACTTGCAAATTAAAATGTGCCACGCATTCAATCTTTGTAATTTTCTCATAACAAGTATCAATTTGGATATTCCATAAATAACTGCATTGACCATGTTATTTCGTAAACATATTTCTCATGACTCATTTAAAATTCACACAATGTGCCGGAAAACAGCGCTGTGAATATTTTACGATTTTACAAAAGCTGGAAGAATAACTATCAGTCCTAAAAATAATTTTTTGTGTTCAAGTTTTTTGTAAAAAGTTAATTTTAATTTTGTGCAACGTGATATATTTTTAAGTATGTATGCATTTATCAACATTTAAAAAAAAATAATGCTTCATCCTCTTGGTAGACCATTTTTATTAATAACTTCACTTTTCAACCATAAATTAAGGCGATCTAAAATTTTGTAGCTCAGCATGTTTGCATGTTTTTGAATAAAGACAAAATGTATGTTCCAAATAATTCTTCATGAGCGCAATCAATTCTTCGACGCACTTGAATTGTATTGTGATACTTTTCAATTTGCCGAATAATTGCCAACACCGTTAGTGCTGAATACATTTTTAGATCTAATATTTATCCTTCGTAATATATTAGGCGATAATGCTCGATGTGCAATAATTAAACATGATACGCCAAGAGGGAAGAAAAATCTCGAGGTTCTTCCAAGGATTGAATTTTCCGACTTTCCTTTAAACAGATTCGTAAATAAACTTTACCTTCTGTTGATTCAAGCATTGATGTAATTGGAAAATAGATAGTCCGGATTATAATTACTATGGCAACTAAAATCATGCGAGAAGTTATTCTAATTCCATTTATTAAAATATGTTAAGCTTTAAACTTTTTATCATTATTTTTTCCTCAAGTATGGTCCGAACATGTTCTGAGTATTTTTAAGTCTATTTTTCACCTTTTAAATCCTTGAATTAAATTAATATTTTGTTAAATGAGAGAAAAAATGTTTCATTTTTAATAAACAACGAAGTTTTCTTTTCTTTTCATTTACGAGAGAAGAAATACATTTTCACCAACTATTTCACTGCACCAAACGTCGTTTAAAATCCATTGCGTGTAATAGTTTTGGCACTAGGTATACCGGCAAACATTTTTAATTTGAAACTTTAAAACATTGAAGGGTCAAAAATAAAAAATCAAATAAAACTAAATTAATTAAATTAAAAACAAATATAAAAATAAAAAATTATTTAAATAAAAACTGGGAAAAAATCCTTTAAATCATAGAATTGGCCGAGAACTATCCGAAGGGTTAGCACTTAAACTGACAATGTAAACACGAAGAAGATATGTTATATCGAGAAAAATGGGCGCGAAATTCACAAAAAAAAAACACTGTAAAAATAATTATTTTAACCGCTGATCGATATCGGTGAAAAACAACAATAGGTCATCTGGAAATTTTTTTGGCACAATTAAACAAAATAAAATTCATGATAACGCGGGGAAAAACTATACGTCAAAACTAAATTCAAATAAAACGAGTTATTCCTGTAGACCATTATTTAAAATTTCAATTTTTAATGATGATTTATTTTTAACTATTTTCTTAAGATTTATCACGATATTAAAGACTTGAGTGAAAAAGTTGAGGTAAAACACTAAAAACACTATGCACATCCAATTGAAATTCCACGCAACAACAACTTTAAAAATTCCAGAGCAGGTGTATTGAAATTCATAAAATTTCGTTATCCATTCTTCACGTGTCGGCAAAATTCACTTATCCGATGAAATAAAACAAAAAACAAAATTGGAAAAACTTGATAAAAATTATAAATGATGAAACAAAGGCAACTGATAAACTTAAAAGTTGAGTCAACCCCCAAAATTTAACTAAGTCCCAACTTAAAATCGGGTAAAATTAGGTATAAAATATTCGACGTAGGTACAAATACCATAAGTGAGTGATAAGGAAAGCATGACTACCTTTCTTGTATTCTATAGATAGTCTCAAGTCTAAGAAACACGTTCGACTGCGGTGGAAAAGCTAAGAGTAACAAGACTTATACGCGTCTCCGCGAAGGCGCGGGAAAATTAAAAACCCGGGTTTTTCTTAAGACGTCGTCGGCGGAAAAAACGCTCGGTGCGGCAAAAAACTACAAGGAGAGATTCATCTCCTTGGTCGTCGCTTCTTTTCGCGGGTAAAGAAGCGATTGGGTACGCGTCCCGTCGCAAACTGAGACTAGCGTCTCGGCGGCAGGGCCGACGTCTTTGCGCCATCCCTATTTTTTCCTGTAAGAGGAAAGGAGAAGGAAACCCTTTTTTTTCCACCCCGGAGAAAGAGCGAGGGATAGAGAGAGAGAGGGAAAATGCGAAGGAAAATTGAAAAGAGAAGGAAGGAAGAATCCCTTTCTCGCCCGCGCGAAGGAGGAGGGCTTTCTCTCTCTCTTTCTCTCTTACTCTCGCTCTCTCCCGATACATTCCCCTCTCTCTCGCACTCGCGCTTTATTCATATCTCTTAGAAAAAGCTCAACCGTTTCCCTTCTTCAAACGCGACGAAGCTGGAGTGGCGAGTTTTCCCTTACGGAGATTTCCTTACGACATTTCTGCGCCGGCGTCTGAAAACAGAAACCATCCCCTCCACAAGCTCTCGGCGGAGCGTCGTTCCTCCAGCTAAGACTTTCCTCCCTCCTCTTTTTCCCCACCCCCTCTTTGCCTCTCGCTCGCGCAAGCCTTACACTCCACCCCCACCTTATACCACCCCTCCTGAGACCTTGTGGTAGGGAGAAAAGATTCATTCTAAGGGGTTGGTCTCATGGAAGGAAAAAAAAAGAAAAAAAAAGGAAAAAGAATTCCACTCTCCACCGAATTAATGAAATAAAAATGGTCCAGCCCTTTTCCCCTTACGATTTTTTTTCTTTTCGTTGCGTCCTTCTTTCTCTTTCTGATAATTAGAACATTCTTCATTCCCAATCGCTTTGTCTCTCTCTCTTTCTCTTACTCGCCCTCTTGCTCTTCCTATCTTCCTCTCTCTTTCTCTCTCTCACTCTCCCTCTCTCTCTCTCTCTCTCTCTTTTCCCCTGATTTCCTCAGCTTTCTTTTTTTTCTCCCTTGGCGTCATCCATCAACACTCTCAGCTTTTATGCACTTTACAATATCGCCCGAGTGCAAGTAGCTTTATGTTTTGCCCGTCTCTCTCACCCCCCCCCCCCCCTCTCTCTATCTCTCTCACTAGTTTGTAATTTTGCATCTCTCCGCTTTCTCTTTCCTCTCTCAATGTCTTTCACTCTCTCGGAAAAATGCAATTTTCTTAACTTCGGTGTCAAGTGCTTTCCCTCTTTTTCCCAACCCCCCCCCCCCTTCTGCATTTGCTTCCTTAGCATTCCCACCAACACCGGTGCTTTGAAACGACCCCGCTCTTTTGCAAAGGATCGTTTTTGGACATTTTCTCACATTCCTTTCTCTCCTTTCAGTTTTTTTCTTCTTCTTTTTCCCTGCCTCCCTGGCTCTAATCACCCGTGCCCATGATTGCTTCTGCTTTAATTTTCCTTGCCTGATACTTGTCTTTTCTTATTAACCTTCTACCCTCCCCTCTATTTAAGTATCTCAACCCTTTCAGGCATGATTCCTGCTGGAGTGATTTATAAAATTAAAACTAGGTCAAGGGAAATTATTGGAAGAAGATAACCTGACCTCAACGCAAATTACAGATCTGCCGTTTCGTGTAATTGTAAAGTCAGTTTCCAATTCATCGATGACTCCACCGGTTGATAAAAGATTGCACAGCTCAGTTAAATTCATGACTGTAATGCATGGAAAGATTATGATATGTAATCTTTTTTCAACCGGTGGGACTCGTCGATGACTTTTAAAAAACTTGCGGCTATTTTATTGACTTAACGGCGATTGAACCGATTGAGGAGATATTACAGATACGAGCATTTTCTTGCATTACAGTCTTGAACTGGACTGAACTGTGTAATCTTTTCTCAGCCAAAGGAATCATCGGTGAATTAAAAAAAAAATGCCATAAAATATACAAGAACGGCTGCACTAGAAAAATATTCTCAGAGGATGCTGATCTAATTTCTTCCTCTCAACTGATCCAAATCTGACTGTAGAGTAAAAAATAAATTGGTTTAAAATTTTATATGGGTAAAAGTTGTTTAATTATGACACTAAACGTTCAAAAGTATATATGTAAGGAAATTAATTTGTAAAAAATCAGCGTGGTGAAAATTAACGGACCGTTAGCTGAGGATGATAAATATGAAGGGGCTTTTCAGAAATAGGTACATCAAATAATCAGAAATGAAATGAACGTTATCTAAAAACTTTCAATTTGAACGGTGGTAAATTGACGGATTTGCAAATTAACAAGAGGAAAAAAAAGAGGGAAAACAGGGATTACCAACAGCAAGCGTAAGGGTGAAAAAGAAGATAAAAATGTTGTTATACCGTGTTATAAATCGTGCGAATGGGTAAACAAGCCGATGAAAAACACTCCATGGCGAGAAAAAAACACGATCGGAAACACCAAAGTAAATAAACCGATACTTATAGCAACGATAGAGGGATGAATTTAAAAAAAAAAAAAAAAAAACAAAACAAAAAACAAAAATACCGCAGTTTAACGATGACTAGAGTACAGTTTTAAGAAATTGATCCATCCGTTGCGTTTGCAACGGTGAAATGCGCGGCCTATTCGACAAAACACATGGTGTAACTAATCACACGTAGGAACGGGCGGACGTAACACACCATGTCGCTGTGTTAGACCATGCGTTAATTCTATCCCCGTGCCCACAGAGAGAGACAGAGCAATAATAGAGAGGGAGGAGTAGAGAGAGAGAGAGAGAGAGAGAGAGAGAGAGAGAGAGAGAGAGAGAGAGAGAGAGAGAGAGAGAGAGAGGAGAGAGAGAGAGAGAGAGAGAGAGAGAGAGAGAGAGAGAGAGAGAACAAAAAAGAGAGGCTACATATAACCCTTATTTTCACCTACACAAGAAAGAGAGAAAGATTCATAGATAGAGAGGGAGTAAAAAAAATAAAAATAAAAATAAAAAAAAAAAAAAAAATAATACAAAAAGAGAGAAAATCCTGTGTTTAAAAAATGAAAGCACAGAAGAGGAGAAAGAGATACTAAGAGCGAGAGAAAGATAAGAAAGAGTAGCAGAGCTGAGTGGAACAGAGAACGAGAAAGATAAAGAGAAAGAGAGGAGGGGGAGAAAAAAAATAAATAAATAAGGAGGGGAAAAAATTAGGGGAAGAGATGTTTCGTTCGAAGGGGTTGAGGCAATGGAAATGGTCCTCCGGCCGGCCGGAGAAGCGCGCGGAGAGAGAGGGGCAATTCAAAAGTAAGACAATAACCGCGGGTAGGCGCGGGGTGTGGAGAGAAGGGGGGGGGGGGGTAGCGTACAGCCTTATGTCATCGGGTCCCTTCCGCGACGTCAGGAGAGGATACCGCGACGGCCCGCGCGGGCTCCATGAAAATCGGGTTGCAATGGACTGAACCTTCCAATCTTCCATTCTTACTTGGGACCCGGTCCGGCACTCTCTCTCTGTCTGCGGCCCTGGTCTCGCGCGCGCTGTCCGAAATGCCCGCTGCCTGATGCCTGCTGCGTTTCCCCAAAGTTCGCGACCTTTGCAAAGCGCGTGCCGAAAACTATCCCTTATATCCCTTTCGCGGCACATATTATCTTTTTTTTTGTAACCGGATAAACTGGATAACCGCGCGCGCCCTTGCAGCTGAGACGTGGCTAACTCGCGGTCCGGCTGTCCGTGTCCGGCCAGACCGTACATTCGTACAAATCAAGACCGGATTATCTCTGTTGATTTTTTTTATCTCTCTTATACTATTTAGTTTTCGGGCGTCAGGCTCCGAATAGACTTTATTAGAGTTGCAACGTGTTATAATAAGGCATGGACAAATACAGACCCAGCCATAGTCGTATAACCATAGGAATATGTTTTTCTCTCTCGTTGCCCATTTAAACGCATCAGTTAGAAAAGGACAGAAACAAGGGATGAAGTGATTTGACAGCCTCTCTTTCTCGCTCTTTCTTCTCTCTCTCTCTTCTCTCTCTCTCTCTCTCTCTCTCTCTCTCTCTCTCTCTCTCTCTCTCTCTCTCTCTCTCTCTCTCTCTCTCTCTCTCTCTCTCTCTCTATCCGTTAATAACATATGCGTTCAAATGGCCTAAGAAAGAAAAAGACAAATTTCTGGCTACGGCAATATGGACCTAAAAAGTACATGCTATGCTTCCCATGTTATGAAAGTGAAGCTAGTAAAATGAGTTGATTTTTGTCTCAGGGACTCAATAAAACAACAGTCAACATACTGTTGATAGGTGAATGAGGCTTCAATCTAAATTTGCCTCAACGTTGTAATGTCAAATTTTTAATTAATTAAGGCGCATAAAAATTTTAAATAATTAAGCAGAAACGTTATTCTGTCTAAAAAACGTAAATTTAAACGTAAACGTAAACCCCGAAGAAAACCTAACATAATATGTCGATCACTCAACAGTTGGTGACTGGTGTGTTGTGGCGTTTACTATTTGTCTTTGACCTCGTGAGATGCGTTGCGATGTCACGTCCAGATTGGTATATGGCAACAGGATTTTTCGGTGACACCGAGAAATGTCACAGGAATAATAAAAGCATCATCAAAACAAATAAAGTTATTCTAATGCTAAACGAATGAACCCGTTACATGCGTTTCCTTAGGCAAGTTAGAACATAATATAACGGTCCAATCACCACGAAGAATAAACTGAATTAATTTTTGAAATTACACAGGTTTTTAAAAGGCAGCGGTCATTTCGCCATTTCGTAATTTTGGTTTTTGAAACACAATATAATAACAACGATTCGTTTTCGACTCGCTAATTTTAACGAGTTCCATTCTATTAGTATAAGCTTCGAACGTTTTAATGGTTTTCGGTGACGTCTTCCGGTATCAACAAAAATTTCTGTTACCTTAAAAGCACCAAAATAAACTAGTGGAAAAAAAATGATCCTTGTTAGATTTTGGTTTAAGAGTGTAATTTTATTTATATTTTCTCCCCATGTATTTTAGTCGTTAAGGTTAACAAATTTTTTTGTTGTGACTCCTGTAGATTGCCCAGAAGTACTTGAGGAAACTTTTTGGATTAATATATTTGCACTGAAGATTTTAAAAATTGAGCATCTTCTTATACACCGGCAAGGCTCCCAATAATAAATTTTTTTCTCGCTTTGATTTTTTGTTCGTACCTTTTGTTTTCTTGTGTCCTTAATTAATTAGGGGCCATTATAAAATACTCAAGCCCTGTTTTTGTTACAACGACATCCAGTGGAATGAAAAGGATTAAACTAAAACAACAACAACAAAATTAAAAAAAAAAAATCATACCTACTCTCCGTAGTGCTCATATTTTTGATTGTGATATTCAATTATTACATTTTAAGTGTCAAGCATAGACAACATTGTTTGTCTTAAGGTGTACACGCAACATTTTGATCCCTGCAAGGCAATACACTTTATATATTTTAGATTTTGTTTTCCCTATATTTTTATGAGGGCACGTCTGCAACTATTGCTAAGCAACGAAAAAGCAGGTATCACTGTGGATTAGCTTTTTTTTTGTTTTTTGTTTTTTTTTCCCCGACACGTCTTATCTTTTGAAGTGAGATAAAAGAACGTGATGAAAGAATGGGGAACAGAAGCCTTCATTAAGCACAGAAGTTTCAAATAATTGATGATTATTTTTTGACAGGAAGAAAATAATTGGCAGCAATCATTGATTACTTCTTTACAACACACTTTTTCTCTCTTCTCAAATGTTTTATCTTTTTTTTCAAGCGCGTGATTGGTTGCGTATAATCACGCCTCATATTTTAAGTGCTGGCTCTTATATTATTGTGTATGCTCTTTATCATAAACTCGCCCTTTTCCAAATGTGATACTGTGTAACCCATAAATCATCGTCAATTCCACGTGATTTGATAATTTTAAAGTAATTAGTTTTTCTCAGTGGATTTTCATTTGCGTTTCAATTAAAAATGATTTAAGTATCGATCGCAGTACTTGAGTGTTTCACTCAAAGAATCTGATTTGATTTTTTTTTTTTTTTTTCATTTTTTTCTTATTCAAAACTCGTCCAAATTAATTGTAACTACCTTTGGTTGAAAATTATCTGATAGAAAACTTGGGATTTCTATTCTAAATTATTAAATGTATCATTATATTATTAAAATGTTATCGAAAGCAAAAGGAGTAGGGGAGACTAAATAACTCAATGGCGCGGCGTGCACTGTTAATTGATCAGTGACTTGAAACATAATATTTCCTGATATTTTCATCGAACGAAAATAAACAAGTAATGAAAGTCTTCATCGGCCTTAAGTGACTAACCTTGTCAAAGCCTGCATAGCTCTTTTGATCCAAAATTTCCAAAACCTCGGCGAAGATATTATCTGTTTCCGGGTGGAAAAAATAAATTCTATTTACACAAAACTTTTTTGTAATTATTAAAGTATCTTTATGGAAACATTAAATGAAATTGAGTATTTTGTAAGAAAACTTAAAAAATGTTGTATGTCTAGATAGGAAGAACAAACCAGGGATTGTAGAACGAATTCCATTTAGTAATAATTTTACACTCAGAGACAATAAAAATCCAAATCGTATTTGATGTATCAAATTGTTTGAGGAAAAGAGTAAAAAAAAAAAAAAAAAAAAAAAAAAAAAAAAAAAAAAAAAAAAAAAAATAAGAATAAAGAAAAATTTGCATATTCAGATTCAAAAATTCCGTAACATCAATTAACTACGGGCAAAGAATGAATCACGACCATTTGTGCAAGCAAAGTCTCAATCCGAAAATAGTACGAACGTCATAGAGAAATGATTTCCCATTCATCATCAGACACAATAAAAATCAAAGTACCTAGCATTTATTTTGATACATCAAATTTTTAAGAACAAACTTCAGTGAGAGTAAAAAATAAAAAAAAAGCAGATTAAGAATAAAGAAAAATTGGAGAGTTAGGTTCAACAGTTTTAGGTCCCATTCATTATTTTATTCATGTTTATTGTTTGATATATTTTTTTTTTTTTTTTTTTTTTTTTTTTAACCATTTTACAATAAAACTGTTTCAAAAGAATGCTAATTACTTTTAGTTTCAGAAGTCCTCATATGTGGTATGCAGCTTGTGTCAAAGTTGAAATTGACGAACTTAAACGGAAGTTTCAGTCAATTTATCAGCTAGATATTTGCGATAGAAAGTACGGCAGAGAGGTTATGGGTGCTAGAGTAAAAACTGACCAACCGATCGTTAACTTCGATTTTTAAAGAACCGACGCCTTAAGGTGCTACCAATTTTTGCTATAAATGTTTATTATACTATACTGTAAAACATAAATTATGCGAGAATCGATACTGTTATTCGAAAAATAATTGACTAAAATAGGTTTGAAGTGATCTACAATTTTTTTTTTTTTTTTTTTTTTTTTTTTTTTTTTTTTTACACAAGAAATGTTTTATATATTAACAGGGGTGTGT
This sequence comes from Trialeurodes vaporariorum, assembly GCA_011764245.1. NCBI lineage: Eukaryota > Metazoa > Arthropoda > Insecta > Hemiptera > Aleyrodidae > Trialeurodes > Trialeurodes vaporariorum. The sequence goes on along the minus strand of VMOF01000379.1, from coordinate 36,120,429 downwards.
ATGACCCAGGATGCTGAGGCCCCTTTAATAAACATGTTTTTAACTGACTAATTTTCTTTCTTTTTTATTCCTCAATCCCGGAGCAAAGAAGCGGGATTCAGCGTCTCATCGCGTTGGCAGCGGCAAGAATGAGAACACTCTTGCCCGTCGAACACTGAAGGGGTTGAAGTTGCTAACCCCATTCAGAGTCGCTATCGGTTTTGGGCTCAAAAGTAGCGCTGCTTGGTGCTGCCCTCTAACGATCAAGTCGGGAACTTTGTTCGGCAGGGTTGCTTTCTCTATGTTCCCATTCACTATTCCGTCTCGCGGCGGACGTCGTAATCGTAGTTGCACTCGAAGCTGCCGGTGAAAGCATCGTGTCCTTGAGAGCTCTCTTCCTCGGTCTGAATCATTCACCTTTTTGGTGATTCCTTTCCTGGTGAAACTTTTCCAGATTTCAATCCGATGGATAGCGCCACTGGTCGCTTTCAGGAAAAGTCGTGTTTTTGGCATAATAAATAGAAACCAAAGAAAAAACGTAAAATCCAATAACGTCCAGCACCTACGAAATTTTTTATGTTGGTTTTTTTTTTTTTTTTTTTTTTTTTTTCCCAAAACCAGCAAAATTAGTTCAGATTTATAGCCGTAAATTACGAAATTCGTTTCTCCATAAGCTTATACAGTGAGTGAGAGTGAGTACGAGTGATAATATGTCTGCCTCACTTGCTCTCATTGAGGCTTAAGGGAATTTTCGCATTTCATAATTTCCGGCTTCATTTTTGAGTGTTTCAGCTTGAAACTTTCAGAGTATCTTCCTATGAAGTATGCTCACAGGCGCTGAAGTTCCTCAAATTTGTGCTTTTAGCGTAAATTCATCAATTTCAGTCAAAAACTGTTGACATTTTGAGCAGCGCGATGAGGTGTCCACGGTTCGAATTATTCGACCCTGGAATTATATAAGACTACTTTCTTCATCAGTTTTTCTGACTTTTCACCTAGTATATTTCCGCCCTTCACTTGTTCAGTTATTTTAAAAATGCGCCCAGCATATGACGAATAATTGATACGGATGCTGCTTTTACCAGAGATGACAAAGAATAAAAAGATGACAGCGGGTCGATCTTTGAAATTCCCGACTTTTGGATGGACTGGTTAAGAATGAAAAGCGGTGATAGGCGGGGGCGAGCCTCGCGTGGTTGCCAAATCTAATCATATGCGGAATCGATTAGATTAATTATCAAATGCTCAAGACTGTCTGATAACCATAATCAGACGAATTTCATATTTTGATTAGATTTGGGAACGATGTGCCTCTCTTCTCCATCCATCACCGTTTTCCATTCTTATATCCAGAGTAGAGTCCCTATATGTAGAGAGTTAAGACAAGAGGGTAGTCAACTTCTGATTGGTCGATGAATTTTAGGCTCTACGGACGCCGCCATTGGATGCGATTTTGCACTTTCGTTTTGTTTACCAACGGTCTTTTACAGATAAAAGAGTTAATTTGCGACGAATCTGTTAATTGTAATCATAATGCACCACAAGAATGTCCATAAATCTCAAAAGAATCATTAAAACGCGTTAATACATGTCGATCAACAAAAGCAGGGAAAGATTACATCGTTTCAAACTTAGCGGAACTGTAATCTTTGCTGTGGAACAAAACTCAACAACGGCCTCAGAATGTAAACAAATGTGCAAAATCGCATCCAATGGCGGCGCCCATGATTTCTCTTGTCTTAACTCTCTACATATAGGGACTCTAATCCAGAGTATCCAAAAGTCGCGGGAATTTCAAATATTCGTTCGCAGAAGAGACATTAAAAAAAAATGCACTCATTTGACTCAATGTAAAAGTTGGTAATTTATGGGGAAAAAAATCTATAACAACATTGTTTTTGGAATATGTTAAACGCACTTTTGAATTTGCATTCAGAGTAAGTTTTGGAACTTTTATTGTTCTGTCCATGTGATTTTACCCTAGAACTCGCCCTTTTTTACCGCTGTAGCGAAATTTTTCAATAGACTAATTAATATCGCGCTGCCAATTGAAAATGGTGGGTGGGGTGGGGGGCAAAATGTGTTCTCAGGAAAAAAGTCAATGTTCGAAAAAATTCCCAAGAAAGTCCTCACAATATCCCTATTATATAATCGTTTTTAAACGCCATCGGGCAAAAAATTGAACGTCCCATAGACGTTCAAAACACAGTGAACGCAATCTCTGTACCCATCTAAATCATGAGATGTTAAGGGGACTTTTTAAATTCAAGCCTCGAAGATTGTTAAGGGATTATCAGAATTGGCGAATGTCCAAAAAATGTCCCTAAGAAATTCTTTTTAATTATTTGGGTGCAATTTTCGGACATTCACCAATTTCAATAGCCCCTTGAAATTTTTCGAGGCTTTAATTTCAGAAGTCCCCATAACGTCCCATGATTTAGATCTGTATGGAGATCGTATCCACTTAGTTTTGAACGTCCATTTTTTGTCAAATGTTGTTTCAAAACGATTATAATACGGACATTGTGAGGACTTTCTTGGGACTTTTTTCGGACGTTCATTGCAGGGTTGCGTAAGACCAGACTACCCGCACACCGGAACTCCTTGGTGACGTCATCAGAGTCTACAAAAACAGTGAATGAGATTTCAATCGAGAATGACTTGACTACAAAACGCCGCGCCGCGCGATCAGAAAAATGTCACGCACTCAGACGAGACCTGGCATACAGAATGCAATTAAACTAGTTTCGTTCACATACAAACCGCGATGCAGAGGAGAAAAATTATCCGAAACGCATATACATAACTAATTCTGCAACAAGTGTTTGCACTTGACCTATCTTCGAGAGACCCGCGAGTGGGAGCGGGGAGTGTGTGTGAGAGAGAGAGAGAGAGATAGAGAGATAGAGGGGGTGTGGAGAGAGAAAGAGATAAGGCAACCGTTATAGAGGTCTTCGAAATTATCACCAACTGTTATCGAGACTATCACTCTACTGCACTACAAGTTTGAAAGCGTATTTTTCTAGCATTTTAATCTACTTTCTTCTTCTTTTACCTCCTCGCTTTTTAACCTCGACAATAATCGAACATCATGATGCATCAATAAATAAATAAGTAGAAAAGAAATAAGAAGAAAAAAATGCATTTGAATAGTGCAGGTTTATAAACAGCAGCGCATTAATAATTAAAAGTAGGTGATCGAGACTAGTAGCACACCAAGAGTTTCTTCATCTCTCTCTTTTCTCCATTAAAAAACGTACGTTAGACAAGGATGGATAACGGGATAAAAACCCCTCTTTTTGTCCTTTTCCTACTTGTACATTCAAATGGGAAATGAGTGAGATGGAAGAGATCCTGATTGCGCCAGTGATCGAGACTATTCTTTAGTGAGATAATTTTATATTTTTACAACGCACTTTATCCAACTTAAATCGTCTTCTGTGCGGAGGAGTAAATAAATCGGCTAAAAGGAATAATTATTCTCCTCGATGTAGGTATGTGCGACTCACACGATTACAGTTTTGTCAAAATTTTGAAGTTTTTACCAACGCTTTTTGTTCGCAGTACTTGTTGTCGTACACTTAACCCCTTATGGACCAAGCCCGATATTACTCGATTTTCGTACCTAGTCTATTTCACATTGTTTCAGTCTTCATTCCGGATAAACGCAATTACTATCGATGAGAGCACTTACAAGATAAAATTTCTTCCGGCGCCTTCAATGTGTTGTATAGGTAATTTCAACTCCCCCGAGCACGAACAGTGAACTACTTTCTCTACATAAACGGTAGAGTGGCTTTCTTATGAACTAACTTGGCCCTCAGAGGGATAATCAGAACGGAGTGGATACATTTGGATCTTACCAATACCAACTAGTAACTGCATGAACAAGAGATATTTCATTGGGCTAATTGCGTTTCTGGCCTGCATTTAGACGCAACCCTCACAATTTCCATAAATTGTCAACATTTTTGTCAAGATTGCTTTGAAATTAAGAATAAACGCCGAGAAAAAGAAGTATTTTTTCCTTATTGTATATTTTGTGTATATTTTGCCTATCCCGGTAATTGAAGGCGCTCGATGAAACGTTCCTTTCCAACTGTTAACGACTTCTTGGAGTAGGTTTTACTTTCAACGAGAGACAGAGATACGAAATCAAATTCCTCATGCATGGTATTGAAAGGGTTAATTTTTCATTTTTTTTTTTTTTTTATTACCATCTATTCAATGGTAAGTTTGGCAACACGTCTGGTCTTCAAGATGCTCACTGTGCCGTAGAACGCAGGACCATACAACCTGCAACGCAACGCCGCCCGAGTTCGGAAGGATGAAGAGAGACATGCATTTCCTTTGGTCGAGCGGTCGCGCGCGGCGTTAATTTGATTGTTTACTCGAGTACACATTTTATATATCCTTCCGCATCTCGCAAATCCATTCGGGGGGGGGAGGAGGAGACAAAGACTCCAGAAAGAGGGGGGGCGGCCTGGGGGGTGCGGGGTGCCTAATGCCACTCGCAAGTCGCCACCCGTGTAAGTACCGAACCCATCGTATACATCATACGATATAATTGTTTGCAAATTTCTTCTCCGACTTTTTTCTTCTTCTTCTTTTTTATCGTTCCATCGGACCCTCATCTCTCGAATCGAATCGACTGTGACTTTCTTTCGTCTGCCTTCGAATTCGACTGCCGCGGTCCCAGCTTTTCTATGTCCCCTCCCTCTTTTCAGAGAAGCTGCTGTGGATGGAGGTTCTAAAAAGAAACGTGATCGAATACAGGGCGAGCAGAAAGTTCTGACGAGTGCTCTCTCTATAAACTAAGTATCGTATCATTCTGGATCCACGTAGCTCTGATATCACGCATTAAACTTCAAAGTCATTATGTGAGTCTGTGAGCCGATTTCGTAATTTTTCAAATCGCTCGATCATCATAATTTTTACTGAATTTTACTCAAGAATTAACTTTTCAATCGCTTATACCAAAAATTTAGTGAGGCCATTCAAGAATTGATATAGCACTTGATAAACTTGTATCGAAACTTTTTTGACACCGTATACTTTATCCTGAGCGATGGGTCAATTCGCTTGACCGTATCATTACGACTACCGGTCGCGGTTCAGGCCAAACCCCCATCATCTCACCGACCACCAGATCCGCTCATTGCAACGATGAGAGGGAATGTGCATTTCAGGAACATTCGTAACGAATATGCACCGGAAAACGCATTTTGTCGAAAAGTCAAGTCTCTAAAATACACTGCCCCGCAAAAAAACCGGCTCACCTGGCGCGCTGGATCATTCCGCTCGAAAATGCAAAAAAATTACAAAATTTAAAATCGTCATAACTTTTGAACTAAGAGAGCTAAAAATATTTCAAGGCCAGGTTCGGATTCCTCATACTCTCTAGTTTTTTATGCATAAGCTTAAATTTTATTTTGGTAGCTTTTCCGCCCGTATGAAGAGTTTTTCCAAACCCTCGCGAAAACTGTTTTTTTGGAGCACATCTGTAAAAAGTTACTCAAACTTCTCACATCTCTTTGGGATAAAGTAGCATAGATTGACAAAATCTGAGACATGCATCAGATTCCTCAGAGTCAGGGCTATCGACCTGGTTACCTCAGTTTTGTCTACAAAATTTTTTTTGGGTCGGAAAATGCACTTTTCCGAGACAATGTAAAAACCGCTTCTGAACACCCAGTTTACACATGCGAAAAGATGTTAAAAGTTCAAACCGTCATAACTTTTGAACCAAGAAAGCTGAGAATATTTCAAGGCCAGGGTCGGATTCTTCATACTCTCTAGTTTTTTATGCATAAGCTTAAACTTTTTTTCCGTAATTTTTACGCCCGTGTGAAGAGTTTTTCCAAACCCTCGTGAAAACTGTTTTTTTGGAGCAAATCTCTAAAAAGTACTCAAACTTGCCACATCTCTTCGGGCAAAAGGAGCATAGATAGACAAAATCTGAGACATGCATCAGATTCCTCAGAGTCAGGGCTATCGACATGGTTACCTCAATTTTGTCTATAAAATTATTTCAAGGTCGGAAAATGCATTTTTCCGAGACAATGTAAAAACCGCTGCTAAAAACACAGTTTACACATCCCGCTCAAACATGCGAAAATATGTTAAAAGTTCAAACCGTCATAACTTTTGAACCAAGAAAGCTAAGAATATTTCAAGGCCAGGGTCGGATTCCTCACACTCTCTTGTTTTTATGCATAAGCTTAAACATTTTTTCCGTAATTTTTACGCCCGTGTGAAGAGCTTTACCAAACCCTCGCGAAAACTGTTTTTTTGTAGCAAAATCTCTAAAAAGTACTCAAACTTGCCACATCTCTTCGAGCAAAAGTAGCATAGATAGACAAAATCTGAGACATGCATCAGATTTCTCAGAGTCAGGACTATCGACATGGTTACCTCAATTTTGTCTATAAAATTATTTCAAGGTCGGAAAATGCTCTTTTCCGAGACCATGTAAAAACCGCTTCTGAACACACAGTTTTACACATCCCGCTCAAAAATGCGGAAATATGTTAAAAGTTCAAATCGTCATAACTTTTGAACCAAGTAAGCTAAGAATATTTCAAGGCCAGGGTCGGATTCCTCACACTCTTTAGTTTTTTCTGCATAAGCTTAAACTTTTTTTCCGTAATTTTTACGCCCGTGTGAAGAGTTTTTCCAAACCCTCGTGAAAACTTTTTTTTGGAGCAAATCTCTAAAAAGTACTCAAACTTGCCACATCTCTTCGGGCAAAAGTAGCATAGATAGACAAAATCTGAGACATGCATCAGATTCCTCAGAGTCGGGGCTATCGACATGGTTACCTCAATTTTGTCTATAAAATTATTTTAAGGTCGGAAAACGCTCTTTTCCGAGACCATGTAAAAACCGCTTCTGAACACACAGTTTACACATCCCGCTACATGGCCCGTTTACATGGTCTCGGAAAAGAGCGTTTTCCGACCTTAAAATAATATTATAGACAAAATTGAGGTAACCATGTCGATAGTCCTGACTCTGAGAAATCTGATGCATGTCTCAGATTTTGTCTATCTATGCTACTTTTGCTCGAAGAGATGTGGCAAGTTTGAGTACTTTTTAGAGATTTTGCTACAAAAAAACAGTTTTCGCGAGGGTTTGGTAAAGCTCTTCACACGGGCGTAAAAATTACGGAAAAAATGTTTAAGCTTATGCATAAAAACAAGAGAGTGTGAGGAATCCGACCCTGGCCTTGAAATATTCTTAGCTTTCTTGGTTCAAAAGTTATGACGGTTTGAACTTTTAACATATTTTCGCATGTTTGAGCGGGATGTGTAAACTGTGTTTTTAGCAGCGGTTTTTACATTGTCTCGGAAAAGTGCATTTTCCGACCTTGAAATAATTTTATAGACAAAATTGAGGTAACCATGTCGATAGCCCTGACTCTGAGGAATCTGATGCATGTCTCAGATTTTGTCTATCTATGCTCCTTTTGCCCGAAGAGATGTGGCAAGTTTGAGTACTTTTTAGAGATTTGCTCCAAAAAAACAGTTTTCACGAGGGTTTGGAAAAACTCTTCACACGGGCGTAAAAATTACGGAAAAAAAGTTTAAGCTTATGCATAAAAAACTAGAGAGTATGAAGAATCCGACCCTGGCCTTGAAATATTCTCAGCTTTCTTGGTTCAAAAGTTATGACGGTTTGAACTTTTAACATCTTTTCGCATGTGTAAACTGGGTGTTCAGAAGCGGTTTTTACATTGTCTCGGAAAAGTGCATTTTCCGACCCAAAAAAATTTTGTAGACAAAACTGAGGTAACCAGGTCGATAGCCCTGACTCTGAGGAATCTGATGCATGTCTCAGATTTTGTCAATCTATGCTACTTTATCCCAAAGAGATGTGAGAAGTTTGAGTAACTTTTTACAGATGTGCTCCAAAAAAACAGTTTTCGCGAGGGTTTGGAAAAACTCTTCATACGGGCGGAAAAGCTACCAAAATAAAATTTAAGCTTATGCATAAAAAACTAGAGAGTATGAGGAATCCGAACCTGGCCTTGAAATATTTTTAGCTCTCTTAGTTCAAAAGTTATGACGATTTTAAATTTTGTAATTTTTTTGCATTTTCGAGCGGAATGATCCAGCGCGCCAGGTGAGCCGGTTTTTTTGCGGGGCAGTGTATATTGCATTCTTTTTCTGCTACTCTGTTCTGTTACTCATAGCCGTTGCCCGGATATTGGGTCTCTCTCTCTCTTAGCCCATTTGAACGCATGTGTTAGAAAAGAATGGATATAGGGGATGTCACGTGACTTAAATACAGCCCCTCGCTCTGTCCTTTTCGAACGCATACGTTTAAATGAGCTAAGAGAGAGAGAGAGAGAGAGAGAGAGAGAGAGAGAGAGAGAGAGAGAGAGAGAGAGAGAGAGAGAGAGAGAGAGAGAGAGAGAGAGAGAGAAACACAATATCCTGGCCATGGCCATGCTATTACCACGTCCTTTTTCTGCAGGGTGTTGGCGGGAGAACAGAGTCCGATCAGATGTACATCAAGATCGGAATTCTTTCTTGATGACCATTTTTGAAGACTGTGCTTCCGCGATGCAAAGTATTTTTATTAATTTACTATGCATACCCGGATCCTATCTATTTCTTGTTGTTTCAATAATACCATAGTGTCAAGATGAAGGTGGTGGTATTTTTCTCCTCAATTTTCGTACTCGATGCACGTCCGGGACATTTTTATACGTATGCTTTACAAACACCTTCCTTTCGACTTTAATTGGAGGAGGGAAATTTGGGTATTGTGGGGTGGGGGGGGGGCGTTATAGGCGTTCCTGGAATTTGAGACGGTCTTGGTGCTCCACTCAAAGCCTATTAGCATTGATGCCGTCTCCGGTTGGATAAAGGCCCATATATCGAGGGATACATATATTTGTGGAATTTTTCGTCAGAATGAATGTGTAGATTAATGCATATAGCAATCGTCTGCACTAGTGATCAATCATGTCGGGAGAAAAAAAAAAAAACTTACTCTTTTGACGACATAAGCGGATCTAGCAATCCGACACTTGCGCATTCTTCTTATTTGAATATATGATGAAAAATCGATTCTCAAAGAGGCTATAGACTCGTGACTAATCGATTATTTCTCCTGGAATCAAATGGGACGAATAGACTGTTGCCAGATTGCTGGATCCGGCCAATGTGTTGAACTATTGTGCGGCGCAGTTGATTGGACGTCAGTGTTGATTTTAAAAGAAAATTCACCCACTGCTCATTTCCATCAAGCATAATGGAGCGGGACTGCCGCACAATAGTCTGATATCTTCAAAAAGAAGCCAAAAACCAGAGATTTAATTTCTCACAAATTCCTCATTTATCTACTTTCAAGATCAATTTAAATCACCAAAAACACTATTAACATGTAATTTAGACCTGCCAATGTCATTGGAAAGTTTTAAATTAAGCTTAAAAGGTCAAAATCTATTATTTTTATGAATTTTCTTTCACTGATTCATGGCCACTTTTATTCGATCTCAGACCATATGCTGCAAAAAAGCGATATAGACATAAAATACCAGATTCTAGTAATATTACCAGAAGCACAACCATATTATGTGACCGACAGAAAGTCTAGTACTTTGCCCAGGGAATTCTAGTGTTAACACCAGAATATGGTCATAGAACTAGAATTTCCTAAAAAAATTTCAAGAACTAAGATACAAACATTAGAATTCCGGTAATTGTACCATTCCTTATACATAGTTTCAAATATTATTGTCATTCTTCTGGTAATCTTTTTTTTTTCAGTGATAGTGTGCCACACACTGGAGAGATGTATTACTCTTTCTGTGCGTGTAGAGTTGGTTTTTTTTTTTTTTTTTTTTTTTTTTTTTTTTTTAATTTAAATCACATTTTAGGGATGATATTCTCTTGAAAGAACCAAGTTATTTGACTTATTTTCAGCTCTAACATATATGATTTCACACATTCTGGTTCTCAAGTTATTTCCCTAATTATTATTCATAATCATTATTTTAATTCATGAAATGATGTCCGAAAAATGGCATACTTTGATTCATAGTGTGCCGGTTTGCGTTTGATGATACGCATTTTTTTAATTTAACTATAACTTGTTTTGAATTTCCCGCCAAATTTGGCAACACAGAAATGGAGGCGCGTTTTCCCTCGGCACCTGGCCACCAAGATGACGGTGGGCGTTTGCGTTGGGCGAAATAATTGGCTCTCGCGGATTTTTATTTAAATTAAAGTCCTTTTTTTTTTTTTTTTTTTTTTTTTTTTTTTTTTTTTTTTTTTTTTTTTTTTTTTTTAGCGGTAGCTTATAGCGCGATTAACCGTTGTTTTCGTGCCTACAGAGACTAGGGATCTTCGAGCAGTTCAATTCCTGAACTTCGTGAGCGAAGCGCGCAAGCGTGGAAGAATAAAATTGCGGCCTGGCTCAAACTGCTTGGCAATTACTGGCGCTGCGGAAAGAAATTGAAATTTTACCATTTTACCTTATTTTTCCATCGCGCGGTGCATCAGCGCAGCGCCTTGGTGATCGGTGAACTATTCAAGAAGTAAATACGTCGCGCACCGCACAGTGCATGCGACTCTCAATCAGTGTGAATCCCTTAACCCTCTAAGCCACCTGAGTGCCATAATGCATAGATCCCGGGTTCGAATCCCGATGGAGGCATCCGATTTTTCACTAGTTTTGTCGCTATGGGAATCCTCAAAAAGCAATCCCATGGCAAATATTGCAGTGGAAATCTGGTTGCTCAGAGCATGACTTTCACAAGTCCCAGATGTATTCTATGACAGTAATATCACTGGGAAAAATGTCCGATTGTTTCAATGAATGTCCTAATGTATATTCCCTCACTTTATCTACCATAAAGACAATAGGAATTCGTATCGATTCAAGTGTTCTAACTACTGCAACGATGGGTCTTATGATTCAAATAAGGAGAAAAGAGCAACTAAGTATGATTTTTTCTTATATTTTTAACAGCCTCTTTATTCTCAGTGATAAACAAGAAAAACCATATTCAATAATGAATTCGATTGTTCTTTGTGTGTCAATAGGTGGCTGTAGATTATCAAATAAATGAGAAGAGAGGATGAGAGCCAAAAAAAAAAAAAAAAAAACAAAAAACAAAAAAAAACAAAAACAAAGCACCACGGACACCACGGTACTTGACCTGCAACCTTTATCAGGGGGAAGTCTGGCCTGCTTGGATCCCAATTTAAAATATGAGTTTTACCCATTCTGTTATTTTCAATTTTCTTTTCGAACCCATCTATTGTAACATAATATTATACTTATACTTTAAAAATGGTTTCAGGGCCAAAGTTCGAATTGTTTCAGAAATCAAAATTTTAGTTCAGGAATAATTTAATGTAAACTGGCGAAAACGCAAGATATATTTTGATATTTTTATCTAATGAATATGCCCGAAAAATCGACACCCCTTCTTTCGAAGAATGTATCCAGAAAAAATTCCATGGGGGCAAAATTTCAATTTTGGGGATTGACTCAACTCACATTCCCCGTTTCTTAATCCTAATGGGTCTGTTGCAAACTTTTGCAACAGCGCCATAAAGTGGTCAATCTGATGTGAAATCGCGTGAAAAGTCCATTGGTGGCTTCAGAAAGTCATAAAATGCAGTATGAAACTCACGAGAGACGTTTAGTGAAATCCAAGATGGCGGTAAAATATCGAGCAACCTGTATGCATGCACCACGAACATCCAAGGATATCCAACCTCACAATATCGATCACACCCAATCACAACGTAAATAAACACATAACCTCTGAAGCGGTGAGGTTGTCAACATTGGCAATCTTGGATGTTGAAGGTACATGCATACAGATTGCTCGATATTTTACCGCCATCTTGGATTTCATTAAACGTCTCTTGTGAGTTTATTATCGCATTTCATGACTTTCTGATGCCACCAATGGACTTTTCGGGCGATTTTACTCACGATGAAACTCTCTTTATCGTTGTAGCAAAAGTTTGCAACAGACCCATTCAGCTTTTATACCCACACATCTAAAGAGTGTATCATAAGTATAAGTTTTCAAAATTAATTTTTGTTTCAATAAAATCACGAAAAGTCAAGTTTCTGTTTCCACAAATATCATTGCAGATCTAACGAACTTTCCATTTTTGATGACTTTTACTTTTTTAGTTTTCATTTTTGTGCCACACAAGAGACTCCTAGAGATCTTCAGCAGATCCAGCAGTTTGTACCTCTGTGAGCTGAACGGGGTGCACAAGGCACAACACAGAGGGCACAGAGTGCAAACTGTATTAAGAGCGAGCTCCTGCGTAGAAAAATGAGGTTAATTTGCTGCACGCCCGCACCGCGTCATATAAAATGATGGCGTGTCTGGTGAACAATTTTAACCTCAGCACCATGAACTTGAGAGGGGAAAAATATGGTTTTAACCATTTTATATTACGAAGTTCACCAGTCACAGATGTATCTTGACAATTTTGAGAAAAACTGAATTTACTTATTTATTTATTCATTATATTTATTATAAGTAGTAATAGTATAGCAATAATAAAATGCAGTTATGTTTCAGAGGTGCGAAAGTGACGTCAGCAATTTATGCCTCTTTAATCTAAATCTTAAATTAAATCTTGACCTCTAAAAATATATCAATTCATTTAATCATTTATTTATTCATTGACTTCTTTGTTTTTATTTATTCATTTACTTTTTTTGGAATGCATGCTATTTTTTCGTGAAAGCTGTCAAACAAAAACTGCCATCGTTGCATAGAGGAAAATAGTATTCGATTAAAGTCGTAATGGATCCTACTTTTGAAAAAATAAAATGAAATGAAACAAAATGAAATTAATTGCAGCCTACTAAGGGAAGAGAGGATTTACAGAATATTTACAGGAATACAGCTCAGAAGCAAGGTTTTATCTCATAGACTTATTAAAAGATACAAAGAAAACAAAAATAAAACAAAAAACAAAACAAAAATAGAGAAGAGGAAGAGACAATTTCCCATTTCCCTCCTTTTCCCAATCGATTAGTTAATCGATTGGAAGCTTTAAAAGACAGCCTATCACAGGATGGACAGGTGACCAAAAGTTTAACCCACAGGAAACAAACACGCCATTGATAAGCGGGGTTTTTTTTAAAAAAAAAAAAAAACCAGGTCGAGTCCATCAATGATACTATTTAAAAAACTGCATTCGGTATCCAACCCCCCCCCCCTCGAATAAAATGAGTATATAATGGATACTCTCATTAAACATTTTGGATTTTTCATTGCATCATGGAAAATTGTCAATATGCAGTATGCACTGCAAGATAACAAACAAAGTCGTTACCATGTGGTAAAATGAAATAGCCCTGAAAATCTCGAAATGCTGGGAGAGACCAAACACTTGATTCTGGCTGATGGGTAGTTCATTTATGAGGTCGGAAAAAAAACAAAAACAACGCAGATCCAAGCATTCTAAAGCTCTGACTTGTAGGAGGGAGGGGAGCACATTTTTGAATGGTAAAAAAAAACCGTGTTTTTTACCTCAATTCCGACGGCCAGACCAACAAAGCCTGTTTTCATCGGTCCGATACGACAACAATCGTTTCAGCACGAAAACAAACCGAAAAAAAAAAAAATTATAGAAAAAAAAAAATCCGTACACTTCCAAGATACCAACGATTTAAAAATACAAAAAAATTCAACGAAGCCGCACCGTTCCGTATAAAAACACACAAAAATGATCGCGAAATTATTGCAAAAAATAGAACAGCAAAAAAAAGACAAAAAAAATATGGCACAAGTGGAGAGAAAAAAGGGAGCAAATAGAAAAAGAGATAATGAGTGCAATAATAGGTGATAAAAAGATGCAGGAGAGGGTTAGGGAAGGGGGAGAGATAGAGAGAGAGAAAGAGGCAGCCAAACATTGCGAGATAGAGAGAGAAGGACAGAGACAGTCAAACATTGAGAGAAAGAGAAAGAAAGAGAGACGAACAAACACAGAGAGATAGAGAGAGAAAGAGAGACAGTCAAACATCGAGAGATAGACAGAATAGAATATAGACTAAGAGAGAAGGGGAGGGAGGAAAATGAGAGAGGTAGAGAAGGAGGGAGGTAGAGAGGGAGGGAGAGAGAGGGGGGAGAGAGAGAGCTCTTTCGCGAGGAGGAAGAGGAAATGTGGCGAAGTTTTTGTTGCAGCTGATAAATGGATAGAGAGAAAAAAATGCACTGAAAGAAAAAAAAAAGAAAAAGAAAAAAATGGTATAATAACGAGTGGATAAACGAGAAAAACACACTTGTGACCCACTATGTGCGGCGCTATATGGCCAACTGCATCTTTTGCAAACGGAGCAAAGTGCAGTAGCGTGTGATAATGTGCATACGGTGTAGTGTTGATGTCGGGCGGTGTCAATATTTGCTGTATGCGAATTCACGAAATGGAGCCCCGAGACCCGGGCTACCGGCATATCATTATACAGCGAGCGGCAGAGTGCGACTCAAATACACTTGCCGAGCAAAAGGAAAAACACAATTTGGACACGAAGCAATAGAGACGATGTATTAAAATGCAAGTAATTTATGCGATAATGGCTTATAAAATGAACCGCTAATTACTGTCCAAAACCAAAATAGTCCACCAGATCTGAATCTCACATTAAAGGAGCAAAAAAACTGTCTTGGAGTCAAATAGGTTGCTTCAAAAACTCCTGACCAATAATTTTTCCAATTAAAAAATTTATCAAAAACACTACCGAAAAATAATTTAGTTTTTTATCTTTGAAAGAGTCAAAACAAACAATTTGGGTTCAAAACAGTTTTGTGTTCCTCATGCACTGTGAGATTCAGTTTTGTGTACTACTTTGGTGTGCTAATTATTAGAGTCAAAAATAGTAAAATCTGAATCTCACTTTGGAGGAACAAAAAAAAAAAAACTGTCTTGGAGCCAAATAGGTTGCTTCAAAACTTCCTGACCGACATTTTTTCCAATTAAAAAATGTCTTAAAAAGACTACCGAAAAATAATTCAGTTTTTTAATTTTGAAAGATTCAAAACAAACAATTTGGGTTCAAAACAGTTTTGTGTTCCTCATGCACTGTGAGATTCAGTTTTGTGGACTACTTTGGTTTCTGCAATTATTAGAGGTTCAGATAATATAGTAGATGCGTTCTTTCATTGATAAGGAGACGACTGAGAAGGCTTTCCACAAACCAAATGTCCTTACTAGAGGCTACTTGAGGTAAGAAAGTATATAGACGGTATTTTTCATTGCACTACCTTTCTTGGGGGATCCCAGGCTGTTCTATTTTGTAATCCCTGTTTCGGGAAGAAAAAAAATAAAAGGAAAAAAAAAAGGTTTTCAATGAAATAATTTGATCCCGCTTTGATCTACATCATGGAGGGGGAGAAAGACTTTTCTCATCAGTCAACGTATGGAGAATGTTTGCGGTATTCTGTTGAAACCCCGAAAAAAAAAAAAATTGCCACGGCGCGCAAGCATGGGCAAGAAAGATAGTGCGTGGTCTCTATTATATATTGTCTCTGATTCTGATACTATCTTCGTAAAAAAAAGACCTACGTAAAAAGAGTGCGACTCCAATCGGGGGGGGGGGGGGGGAGAAACATTTTGTTGACTTGATATCATGATTGATGCATGGATACAAAGGTGGATCAACAGTGGCGTCGCGTGTTATTTGGATTCGCTGTATTTCGTCCATTTAAAACCCTTGCAAAATATCGATTCCATGGAGTGCACCGTGCACCTCAAATAGTTCGACTTTTTTCATGCGTTAAAATGGATAGAGTTCAGCGTTGTTGCGCTTTGTTGCCAGACTGCACTCGACACTGCTTCCCATCTGTTTGCATCTTTGCTAGCAACTTTTAACGGTACAGTTAACGGAAAAGACAATTTAAAAATTCGTATCACTAACGTAATAATGAAGAATGAGGTTAGTTTGACGAAATATTTAAATGAAAACAATCTTTAAGTGCATTCCGCTCAAAGGCGGATCCAGCAATCTGGCAACTGTGGATTCTTCCCATTTGAATGTATGAAAAACAATCGATTAGCAGAAGGGCCATGGCCCCCTAAGAATCGATTGTTTTTCATGTGTTCAAATGGATAGAAAGCATGGTTGCCAAATTTCTGGATCCGCCCTTGACTCCGCTCATCTCCACCGCGCAGAGCCGGAAAGACGGCGAGTACCACGGTGTGACATGACACCCGGGGTGGAGAAATCCCGTGTCACCCACGATACTGAGAAGTGACGACTTTATTGCAATGAAACTTACATCAGAAAATTTGGAATGTGACTATCCGTTTGCTTTGCTTCTCTCCCGAAAAAATACAACCTTTCAGCAAAAAAACTGGGTATTTAAGAAAATTGAGTCACACTCAAGACAATTTCATTCACCAGTGGCGTCGCGTGCCATCTGGCAACAATGCAACTGCTCCATTTGAACTCATTAAATATATCGAATTTTCCTTGTGCACTGTGAACCCCCTGAATTCGATCTTTTACGTGAGTTTAAATGGATAGAATACATTGCTGCCAAATTGCACGCGACGCCACTGGTTCACCCCCTCCGACTGTTGTAAGTGTATAATGCCTTTGTACCTGTCAAAAATAGTGCTGTCGTTTCACTCCATATTTTACTTCTGGAAACCCCGACCTTGCACAACAGGAATAATAAATAGAACTACAACCGACGCACAGTAGATACTCAAAAACCAATGTTTTGGTTCAAAATCAGAGTCACCTAGTTTTAATCCCCAAATTCGTCGATCAAAAGTTTTCAGTGCTGATTTTGTCACTCGAAGTACTTTGATTTTTCAATGAAAAGTATTTGTTGAAATTTGTTTGAGGTCGTTGTGTCAGCCCCCTGTTGCTTTTAATCGAGGGTTTTAGATACTTTTAAACTTGCTGATTTTTAGCAGTTAAAGAGTTCATTTTTGCCGAATGTGTGATGCTGGGGCATTGTTACGAGCGGAATAGTCCTGTCACACAGTGAGCACGAACACAGAATCCTCTGATGGATAACGTATTATAAACAAAAGAGTGATAAATACCATTTTAGAACGAAATATTATTCAATTAATAAGCACTCATATATGAATTTTAAAGCATGGTTCTTAACTACACAGCCAATTTAGTGCTACAGTCTATCCAAATACAAGGAGGATTGGAAACCCGGATTCAACCCAGATTTTAGCAATCCGCTGGAGACCTCTCAGATCACCGATTTGGATTGAATCTATAGTGAATCTGGATATTATTCCGATCAGTGGCGTCGCGTGCAATTTGGCAGCAATGTATTCTATCCATTTAAACTCACGTAAAAGATCGAATTCAGGGGGTTCACAGTGCACAAGGAAAATTCGATATATTTAATGAATTTAAATGGAGCAGTTGCATTGTTGCCAGATGGCACGCGACGCCACTGATTCCGATCATCAGTCGCACTTAGTGACGCGTTGCGAGATACAATCCCGATTGAAAATCGGACTGAATCCACATTGCGTTAATCTTGCTCAAATCTAGCTTCTAAATCCGGATTAAATCTGGAGCAATGGCTTGTCAATGCGGGTAGAATCTGCCAAAAGCCTCAAAATGTGCAGTTTGGCCAGTTTGGGTGACCAAGACGAATTACTTGTTTTCGACCAAAAAAATACTAGTGCTGAGGTTTTCTGCACCAATTTAAAAAAAAATAAAAATAATAAAATACAAAAAAAAAAAAAAAAAAAAAAAAAAAAAATAATCCACAAGAATCTATGACTTAAACCACTGTGTGATGCATCGGTGCATCTTCAATCAAGTTCCAAAAAATAATTTGATGCCACGGCGAAAGGTATGAGCGGCGAGGATTTGACCTTGACCATGTGAACTTGACTGTCTAGGAATGACGCGCGGGTATAGTCAAGTGACTGGTGAGCATATCAAGCGCGAACTGAATGAGGAATGATCAATGAATCCCATTATAATAGTGCGGCTACCTCATACTCATTTTCGCCACTTTGTCTCATCTTTGTCTCATGCTCCCGTTTTTCAATCACCTGTGAATAGTTATGTGCACACTAGCGCACATTGTATGTACATTGCAGAGTAGGGCTAGGATTATGCCAATTTTCGAAAGTTTTGTCAACGTAAAATACAAATGAGACTATTTTCGGTATTTTTCATCCTGGTCGTTGACGATAGAATTATTACAATAATTTTCAATTATATTCGATTTTAGAATGAATCATAATTTAAATGCGAAAAATCTATTGACTGTTTGTAGATTTTTATTCTCACGAGCTCTCCTCAACTAATTTAGTTTATTTGAAAGGTGATAAAAGATCAAACCGATGCCAAAAAATTCCCCTTGCGCTCCAACAATACAAGTAAGGGCGAAATACCAGAATTATTAATTGCCACGTTCAGGAAATAAACATTAAACAAAAACAAACAAACAAAATAAAAAAACCCAAAAAGCCAAGTATTTTATTATGTTAAACCACACTCTCTCCCCTTACTTTCCTACACTATATTATGTGATGTTATTTTATTTATTTAATTTTCTTTATGAAAGGTAACCACCAAAGTAGGCTTGCCTATGGATCGAGACACCGAATGTTCAGTCCCAACTTGTTTTGGTAATTTTAAATTACTTCATTTAATTCGTCTACTTTGTACCTACAGTTTGTCTAAATATTCTGCTCTCTATGTTTTTAAGACTGACAATAAATCATCATTAAACTAAATAATAAATCGTCCAATTAAAGATGAAGAAACACAATCCATTGTTTTGGTTGATGATTCCAGCATAGAATATCGATTACTCCGTCGAAGCGACACTTTCAGAAGGCTCTGTGTAAACTCCTTTCGTTGACCTGGAAATAAGCCAGCCACCGCGTAATTCAAAATAAGCCAGCCACCCAACGATCGATTTGAAATAAGCCAGCCAGCCCCCGCGAAATTCAAAATAAACCAATCGCAGAGCTGACGGATGGTGGGTGATGTTGTTGTTGAATGAAAGGGTCACCGAATTTGAAACATCCTTCCAAATATAATATTTTCGAGACCATATTTCAAGGTCAACGATTGCCGAGACAAGATTCGGCGACAGCGTCGCTTCTATTACAAAATAATACAAAGTAATCTTTTTTCTATGATTCTAGTGTTGTGTCGGCCATGTAGAGTTCAAGCATTTCTGGCGACATAACAAGGTCAAACAACTGGAAATAATTAATTAAGATGATTTAATTAGCATTTATCCCTGTAGCCATCATGGAGATCAGGCAACTGAAAATATAATCATTGATTATATAAACTACTAAACATTTTAAAAAATGCTCTCGGTCTAAACAAAGGCTCAAAGGAATCACACGACCATCAAATGGATGGCGGGCGGGGCGATGTAAAGTCAGCCAAGACCTTTCCGTGATCCGATATGCGTGTTGAAATCGTATAACCTTTTTCTGTCATCTCTTTTCGTCTCCCATTCTTTTCGCCAAACAATCAGAATCAAACAATGAGAGCTCCTTCGCTCCCAGGACAGCAGGATTATCAAGATGGCGGACCATAGAACAGAAATGGAAGGGGAGGGGGCGGGGGAGGGGGGAGAAATTAAAGAGAGAAAAAAAGAAACAAAACAAACAAACGAGGGAACAAACGAAAAACATGAAAACACGAAGGTAAAAATAGGAAATCGATGATTAAAAATGGCCGACAATCGGTTGGGGGAGGAAATAATTCTGCAAAGAACGATACAAGGATAGAGCGATTCAATTGGTCTACGGAATGTCCGGTGGAAAGAGGCGGTTGGTGGGCGGGGGAGGGGGGGGGTAGAACCGTGCAGAATTCTCGTCAAAGTATGACACGCAAGAGAGGCCAAGCGTTAAAACTTCTAGTTTACTAGCGGATATTTTTTTCTTCCTGTTTTCGCGTTTCTTTCCTTTTTTTCTATACGTCTTCTTCTCCTCCCCCCCCGCCCCCACTTCACCTTTCTCCTTGAAAATAAACTAATTTTGCCAAAGAACCCAAGCCAGTGCCTCCTTCTTCCGCTTTCCGAGCCGAGGAGGCTTGACTTTGACCATCTCTCGCGCTGACCGTGTGTCTGTCTCAACGTTGACTTCAGAGACACAGTGGGCCCAAGGCCCTGGGCCAGGAATGATAATCTACAGAGTGATGTATAAAAATACGTTACATGTATACCTCAGAAATTTTTCAAAAACGCTCGTAGTTATCAAAAAAACAAAACGACCAGACATGTTTCTGACACTCGAAATCACACGGAAAAAAATCCGTTCTGGCCAGTGACCCGAAGTTACCCGAGTTTTGGGGGTTTGATTGTGGGAGCCGTTCTTTCGAATGCGGCGCCAGTCCAGTTCAATTATGAGAATGGCACTACCTATTCACACAACTGAAACCTACCGAGTCGCGCGACGGGCAGTTACCGGTGAAAGGCTACGGTGGCGGCGATTGGGTTTTTCCATCTCCGACGACGGGCACTACCGGTGAGGGTAGAGGGTGGCTCTCGTGCCACTAGTACCTACCACCGTAGCCTTCAGTCTTCACTCTTCCTCATTCCTCAGCTTCGCTTCGCCTCGTGAAGTAGTTTACACTCCGAATGGTCCAGTGATATTTTGGTAATGTGTTAGTGGCCTGTCGCTTACTTACCTGTGTGAGTGTGTCTCTCTCGCGATCTTTTAATAAAAATATTAATCTTTATAGTGGATCGTTATTACAATTTTGAGAACTGTTCCATCATGCTGTTCACCAAGGTGAATTGAATAAAAGAAAAGATGGCTCCAAGTAATTTCTGTTTTTTATCAATATGAATGATCCTTCTATTTTGAGATTTACGAGACTTGGTGATGTTCTGAGGTTACATATTTTCGGAATAAAATTTGAAAATTGCAACAATTTTCAAAACGAAGCGTTCCAAAGAGATGATAATGGCACCTAAAGATACTTTTCTCTCCATTTCTGGTAAAAAAAAAAAAAAAAAAAAAAAAAAAAAAAAAAAAAAAAAAAAAAATTGTAACTTCATGTACATGAAATCCGTTGAAATCTAGGCAAGTTAGACGTAATAATCACATCGCCGCCATCTTAGATTTTCAAAATTTAAATAGTAGATGGCAGATTCGACTTCTTCGAGTGAAAATACCGTTCTGGATGTTAAATTGTTTGTAAATCCGTTGAAAACTAAGCAAGTTAATCATGATGAGGATATCACCGACATTTTGGATTTTTGACATTTGAAAAAAAGGTAGCAGATTCAGTTTTCTGGCGTAAATATACCCTCGGATACCAAATATCATGAAAATCCGTTGATAACTAGGCATATTAGACATGATATGCTTATAGACGCCA
Organism: Trialeurodes vaporariorum; assembly: GCA_011764245.1. Taxonomy (NCBI): domain Eukaryota; kingdom Metazoa; phylum Arthropoda; class Insecta; order Hemiptera; family Aleyrodidae; genus Trialeurodes; species Trialeurodes vaporariorum. The sequence goes on along the minus strand of VMOF01000379.1, from coordinate 36,099,111 downwards.
TCTTGGATTTTCTAAATTTAAATAACAGATGGCAGATTTGGCTTCCTCGTGTGGAAATATCTCCCCGTATCAAATTTCGTGCAAATCCGTTGAAAAGCAGGCAAGTTAGTCATGATAAGTGTATCGCCGCCATATTGGATTTTCGAAATTTGAAAAATGGATAGCAGAATCGGACTCCTCGACCAATTTTACCCCGGAATTCCAATTTTCACGCTAATCGGACTACAACCGACCGTATTTTCCAAAATGAACGTCCGCAAACTTATATACTTGAAATTCGTCGAGAATCCTCAGTTGCCAGGGCAGTGTAATGGTTAGGATGCTAGGCTAGGATTAGGTAGGTCGCGGGTTCGATTCCCGGTCGTGGCGGTAAATATTCTCAAAGAATGATAGGATGACGTTAAATTTCAGGGAAAAATGTCCTAAATTTTAGGCGGTTGGAGCTTAAAACCCGTGCCGCCTTCTCCCTCCCCACGTATGACTTCCAAGAGAGGTAACTTTAAAATTCTATTTACTGGGTATTTTGGTTCTTCCTGTTTTTAATGTTTCTGGTGGAAATTTTCAACCCGTTTGGTTCCTACCACTCCCGCCACATTCACCCTTCTCCTTGAAAATAAATAATTTTGCCAAAGAACCCAAGCAGTGCCTCCTTCTTCCGCTTTCCGAGCCGAGGAGGCTTGACTTTGACCATCTCTCGAGCTGACCGTGTGTCTGTCTCAACGTTAACTTCAGAGACACAGTGGGCCCAAGGGCCCAGGGCCCGGGACCAGGGACGATAATCTACAGGGTGATGTATAACAAATACGTTGTATACCTCAGAAATTTTTCAGAAACGCTCGCAGTTATCAAAAAAAATAACGACCAAACATGTCTCTGACACTCGAAATTATTGATGTTTAGAAAATAATATTCTTTAGTGCGCCTTCAATTCAGGGCAAATGCAAAATGACCACAGATGAGTATGGGAATATTTAACCCCTTATGGGCCAAGCAAAGCCTGAGTTTACTCGTTTTTCCTTTCTAGTCTATTTCACATTGATTCAGTCTTCATTTCAGGTAAACGCAAATCTAGATGAAAACATCACAATAGATAAAGTCTCGTAAGGCGCCTTCAATACTTCGTAAAGGCAATTCCAACTCCCCCGAGTACGAATGGTTACCTACCTTCCCTATAGAAACGGAGGAGTGGTGTTCTCTTGAACTAATCTGGTCTTTAAAGGGTTAACTACCATCTCAATTTGAGTGAAAGAACTGGGATTTGTCGAAGTATAAACTAAGCGAGCAACAATTCCTATTTCGATGCACAAATGAACGACTAAAATAAATGTTTTTTGGAGTTTTCTCCTTTATTATAATTCCGATCTTTCTGAATTTTTTTTCCAATCGATTCTGATGCAAGACGAATTGATTGATACCGGGTGATATATGGTTTTGATCAGTGGAAGTAGAGCGTTTCACTGTTAAAAGTTCCAAAATCACCCATATATCGAAGTATTTTGCTCTCATCCGTGTATAGTTACTGTCGCAGACGTCATCGTCCTCATCGGTTAGGTTAGGTTAGCTTCTTTGTCTCTTTTGTTCTCTCTCGGTCTTTTTTTTAACTTGGCCGATGGCTAGCGCCATTAACGATATAGAAGTGAAAGGGTTAAACAACCTGTATAAGCGAAAGGCTAACTGAAGTTCTGAGATGATTGAAAATGAGAGATTTTTACAAGTTGGTGGTGACTTATTAATTTATTAGCTGAGTCCAAATTTTATAATTTTACACCATCAGAGCCTGAAATGATTTTAGGCATTTGGGCATTATTTTCACTACTAAAACAGCTCGAATCGCTGTAGTTGAAGCTCTTGAGAGCAGAAATGTTTCAGTTCCGCAGACGAATACGACGTTGCCGCCAGTGGCGAGGCGTGCGATTTGGCAACTTTCCTTTTCCCCCATTGAAACACATTAGAAAGGCCGAAATGACTGGTTATCGCCGATGACAGATGCGTTCGATTTTTTTGATGAATTTTAATTGAGAAAATACATTGTTGCAAAATTTCACGATTCACCACTGGTTGCCGCGGTTTTAATTTTATATCATTTGAGACAGATATTTCCCCTGCAGCAGCTCAAGATTTCCCAAGTCACAGCTTAACACAAAAAAGCAAGGCTTCACAGAGAAAATTCTTTAAAAAAAAAAACAAAAACAAAAAAACTCCTCGAACTTTGGACTTGAAAATCGAAAAACATTTCTACGATTTAATTCAAATTATTTTATTTCGAATTTTATTTCAAAGACTGTTTTAGTTCTATATATTGTCTCGATTGCCATCGGAGGACCTCCTGTTTAAAACAAACTTTGATTCAATGTATTTTCCTCATATAGGAGTATTTTTGAATGGAAATTTTGGCTATCAAATCGAACAATTAATGAAACCTTCTTGCGATTATATGAATACTTCGTCCGCAAAAATTCTTAATTATGCCTGGTTTCACATTCACGACTAAAACTGCCAAAATCAATAAGATATTAGATTAAACGATGCATTTGGTGGTTGATGGAACCACCCGGATTTCAGGGGCGGGTCCAGCAATATGGCAACCATGTATTCTTCCCATTTGAACGTATGAGGAAGAATCGATTTTCGAGGGGGCCATGGTCCTTTGACTAATCGATTGTTTCTCACGCATACAAATGGGAAGAATACATAGTTGCCAGATAGCTGGATCCGTCCATGCCGGATTTTTGCCAGATTCTCGCCCATTCCAGAAAAACAGCAACAATAACATTTGGGTGATTCCAAACTTCAAATGCATTGTTTATAATTTCCTTGATCTCGGCACTTTTAGACGTGGAATCAGGCATCATTAAGTATTTTGGAGGACGTTGAATTAATTCATAATTAAAATTAAATTAAAAAGTTAATTAAAAGTTTGATTTAGTAGCTTCTTTCCTTTCAAAAATGCGCTTCCGGGGAAAATACATTCATTCAGAGTTTTTTTGGAACTAGAAACCCTTTGCAGAGCAATCGATACGATAATCGCTCTACCAAACAATCGATTCGATACATTATTGCTCTACTAAAACAGTCTAATCATGTTTGTATTTTTGATCTCAAGTTTTGGCGGGCGCATTCCATTGTGCGTTCCCCCGAGGCGAGGTCAAACAGAACGAAACGGCATAATTTTACTGTTTTGTTGACGGCCTGATGTGTGCCGGTGTTGGTGCATGTTTGGTACTGCCCTAGCTCAACAGCAGGAACACATCGGTGGGAATGGGGAACGAACTCGGCGGGGACGGACGGATATAGCCTGACGCTAGACACTTGACACGCACACACCTTCTGATCCCGTCTAATCATCACCTCTTCCAGGTCTCCCGATTTTCCCCATTTCCCCTTTTTTTCTTGACTTCTCGCGTTAGACAAGCGTTAGACAAGCGACAGTAGCAATGACAGGACAAAGCCATTTTCTGTCACGTGATGGCCTCTCGTGATTTCCATTGCACCGGCCAGTCAATTTATATCCGTGAGGATAATCGGCCAAGATTCTTGTGAAACGACGAATCGTTCAACTCGAGATTAGAATTTTTGCATTTTAAGTTATGGTGTTCGTGTCAGAAAAAAAAACGGGGTTTCCACAGTGGAAAGATCACCCTTTAAAATAAAGCCGTAAAAAAGTTTCATTAATTACGTGAAAAAAAGAAAGTAATTCGGAGTTCTATCTGAATGTTACTGTTTATCGATTAAAATCGATAATTATCATACTTGCGTTTGTGATTTCTTTCATTCACACCCTAATGTATCGTTCATATATGAAGGATAACCAAGTTATTGTTGGATTTTTTGTTTGAACCTAAACAATAAGAAAATAAAAGTTTAATAATGGTGCGGGTAGCCGTGACCAGGATCAATGAACCACTTTTCCAAAAAAAAAAAAAAAAAAAAAATTTAAAATTTTTACAATCTTTCAAAAATTGTTGAAACGTGTGAATGCTCATGTTAATGACGTTTTCCGAAATAATGATTTAAAAAAATTTCTGATATATTTTAATTTTTTTTTTTCTCAGAAATCTATAGTTTAAAACTTTTTTCGAAATCTGTTCTAAAAAATCCCAAAGTTTAAAAAAAAACCTTTTTCTCTTTAAAAAATAAAAAAAAAAAAAATAAACAACAAAAAACAAAACAAAAAACAAAAAAAAAAAAAAACAAGAAAAATATAGTTTTTAAATATTTAAAAAAAAAATGTCCTAGAAGAATATTTTAAGTTATTTTTTCGCAAGATTTTTGGGAAGATTGCACATCTTTTATAAAATGGTGCCGTAAAGTTTAAATTTATTTTGAAAGACGAATTGATTGATACCGGGTGATATATGGTTTTGATCAGTGGAAGTAGAGCGTTTCACTGTTAAAAGTTCCAAAATCACCCATATATCGAAGTATTTTGCTCTCATCCGTGTATAGTTACTGTCGCAGACGTCATCGTCCTCATCGGTTAGGTTAGGTTAGCTTCTTTGTCTCTTTTGTTCTCTCTCGGTCTTTTTTTTAACTTGGCCGATGGCTAGCGCCATTAACGATATAGAAGTGAAAGGGTTAAACAACCTGTATAAGCGAAAGGCTAACTGAAGTTCTGAGATGATTGAAAATGAGAGATTTTTACAAGTTGGTGGTGACTTATTAATTTATTAGCTGAGCCCAAAATTTTTATAATTTTACACCATCAGAGCCTGAAATGATTTTAGGCATTTGGGCATTATTTTCACTACTAAAACAGCTCGAATCGCTGTAGTTGAAGCTCTTGAGAGCAGAAATGTTTCAGTTCCGCAGACGAATACGACGTTGCCGCCAGTGGCGAGGCGTGCGATTTGGCAACTTTCCTTTTCCCCCATTGAAACACATTAGAAAGGCCGAAATGACTGGTTATCGCCGATGACAGATGCGTTCGATTTTTTTGATGAATTTTAATTGAGAAAATACATTGTTGCAAAATTTCACGATTCACCACTGGTTGCCGCGGTTTTAATTTTATATCATTTGAGACAGATATTTCCCCTGCAGCAGCTCAAGATTTCCCAAGTCACAGCTTAACAAAAAAAAGCAAGGCTTCACAGAGAAATTCTTTAAAAAAAAAACAAAAACAAAAAAACTCCTCGAACTTTGGACTTGAAAATCGAAAAACATTTCTACGATTTAATTCAAATTATTTTATTTCGAATTTTATTTCAAAGACTGTTTTAGTTCTATATATTGTCTCGATTGCCATCGGAGGACCTCCTGTTTAAAACAAACTTTGATTCAATGTATTTTCCTCATATAGGAGTATTTTTGAATGGAAATTTTGGCTATCAAATCGAACAATTAATGAAACCTTCTTGCGATTATATGAATACTTCGTCCGCAAAAATTCTTAATTATGCCTGGTTTCACATTCACGACTAAAACTGCCAAAATCAATAAGATATTAGATTAAACGATGCATTTGGTGGTTGATGGAACCACCCGGATTTCAGGGGCGGGTTCAGCAATATGGCAACCATGTATTCTTCCCATTTGAACGTATGAGGAAGAATCGATTTTCGAGGGGGCCATGGTCCTTTGACTAATCGATTGTTTCTCACGCATTCAAATGGGAAAAATACATAGTTGCCAGATAGCTGGATCCGCCCATGCCGGATTTTTGCCAGATTCTCGCCCATTCCAGAAAAACAGCAACAATAACATTTGGGTGATTCCAAACTTCAAATGCATTGTTCATAATTTTCTTGATCTCGGCACTTTTAGACGTGGAATCAGGCATCATTAAGTATTTTGGAGGACGTTGAATTAATTCATAATTAAAAATTAATTAAAAAGTTAATTAAAAGTTTGATTTAGTAGCTTCATTTCCTTTCAAAAATGCGTTTCCGGGGAAAATACATTCATTCAGAGTTAGTTTGGAACTAGAAATCCTTGCAGAGCAATCGATACGATATATCGCTCTACCAAAACAATCGATTCGATACATTATTGCTCTACTAAAACAGTCTAATCATGTTTGTATTATTGATCTCAAGTTTTGGCGGGCGCATTCCATTGTGCGTTGCCCCGAGGCGAGGTCAAACAGAACGAAACGGCATAATATTACTGTTTTGTTGACGGCCTGATGTGTGCCGGTGTTGGTGCATGTTTGGTACTGACCTAGCTCAACAGCAGGAACACATCGGTGGGAATGGGGAACTGAACTCGGCGGGGACGGACGGATATAGCCTGACGCTAGACACTTGACACGCACACACCTTCTGATCCTGTCTAATCATCACCTCTTCCAGGTCTCCCGATTTCCCGATTTCCCTGATTCTTTCTTGACTTCTCGCGTTAGACAAGCGTTAGACAAGCGACAGTAGCAATGACAGGACAAAGCCATTTTCTGTCACGTGATGGCCTCTCGTGATTTCCATTGCACCGGCCAGTCAATTTATATCCGTGAGGATAATCGGCCAAGATTCTTGTGAAACGACGAATCGTTCAACTCGAGATTAGAATTTTTGCATTTTTAAGTTATGGTGATTCGTGTCAGAAAAAAAATCGGGGTTACCACAGTGGAAAGATCTCCGTTAAACTAAAGCCGTAAAAATGTTTCATTAATTACGTGAAAAAAGAGAAGTAATTCGGAGTTCTATCTGAATGTTACTGTTTATCGATTAAAATCGATAATTATCATACTTGCGTTTGTGATTTCTTTCATTCACACCATAATGTATCGTTCATATATGAAGGATAACCAAGTTATTGTTGGATTTTTAGTTTGAACCTAAACAATAAGAAAATAAAAGTTTAATAATGGTGCGGGTAGCCGTGACCAGGATCAATGAACCACTTTTCCAAAAAAAAAAAAAAAAAAAAAAAAAAAAATTAAAATATTTTATAATCTTTCAAAAATTGTTGAAACGTGTGAATGCTCATGTTAATGACGTGTTTGCCGAAATAATGATTTAAAAATATTTCTGATATATTTTAATTTTTTTTCTTCTCAGAAATCTATAGTTTAAAACTTTTTTCGAAATCCGTTCTAAAAAATCTAATGTTTAAAAAAAACCTTTATCTACCTTCAAAAAAGAAAAACAAAAATAAACAGCAAAAAACAAAACAAAAAACAAAAAACAAAAAACAAAACAAGAAAAATATAGTTTTTAAACATTTAAAAAAAAAAGTGTCCTAGAAGAATATTCTTAAGTTATTTGTTCGCAAGATTTTGGCAAGATTGCACATCTTTTTATAAAATGGTGCCGTGTCTAACTTTATTTTGAAAGGCCTCCAGTAATTATTTTTTGTTGTAGCGCCTGCGCGCTGCCTGCAGAGTATTGTGTCATTACCACCGTTCATTGAAGATCATTCGTGGATGTAATGAGAAAAAGAAGGGACAAAAATGCGGCTATCCAAAGAAAAGAATAAATAACAAATAAATCAACTTGAAATAAATAAATGAAAACGAGTAATAAGTGTGGTGGGGAGGGGAGGTTAAGCTTATGGCGCTGTGTCCACACTAACCTTACAAGCACCACAGTTGCCAAATCTCACGAAAGAATCGTCCAGTTTCCATACTCATTGAAGCAAATAGAAAATAGGCGGATTTTATTTGAATCGCGGATTTGGCAACGATGCTGCATCGAATACGCGACCGATGGATGTTCGAACCGAGCATAGATCACACATTATTGAGAAACATAAATTACTCGCTTTTATCAGTTAGAAATATACTTACTTCATCTTGTATATATGTCAGGGTATGTACAATGTAAGTGTACATGCTATGCAAGCAAGCAAGGCACCGTTGAAAGAAAACATCGATACTATCTTTTCGGTTGCAGATTTCGATATCTCGCGAGTGGTTAAACGAGGAGGACGTTAGCTCCGTTCAACGAACGACGATCGCCTGTCTCCAAGAGGGCTTTGGCTTATTTTCTCATATAGAACCCCCCTCCCCTCCCACTCCCACCCTCTCTCTCTCTCTCTCTCACTCTCCCTCTTTTTTTTCCTGTAACCTTTTTTTTGTTTTGTTTTTTTTCAGCCGGTGTTGTCATTTTTGCATAGCTAACTATGTTTTTAAGTTCAATCATTGATGCATTTCAAGGCACCCCAAATTAAATCAGCTCACGTTATTATTGTTGTGAACGAATCCGACACGAACCCCTCTTGAAGGTTTCTGTGATGACATCTTACCGTGAAAAAATACGTCGATCGGTTGAAACTATCAGTTTCATTCTCACGTGACCCCCACTTTTTGAATTCTCAATCTCATCGCTAAATTGATATACAGCGACATTTTTTGTGAAAATGTTTTTGCAGAAATGAATTTTTCTAGATCATTTGAATTTGATTTTGATAGTAGAATGTAGTGAAATATACAAGGCCCTGTATTCAAAGAGATGACTATGCATGAGATTCAAGGTGCTGAGTGAGTGATAGAGATAGTTTGGAATGCTACCCCAGTTTTGTCAAAGCTGATTGCAACCGATGAGTCCATTGTTGTAATTGTCGGCTAACCGCGCGGTGACTAACGCGTTGACTTCGCACTAAAACCGTCAATGAAAATACAGATAAGCTGGTGTGTGTGTGTGACTAAATGTCTCATAATTTTTCTAGACTATGAGGAAAGTGGCCGAAAACCAAGGGTAAAGGAAAGGCAGCTACACACGTTAAACGTACAACCTCTCGCATGGGTTATTTAACTAGGCAGAATGCAACGTTTCCAAATTGCTCGCTGCACTCCTGATTGACAGATTTCGAACCAATCCCATCTGAATTTTCGTTGCTTTAGCCCTCCGCAAAAAGTTTTCGGAATTTTAGTACGGAAATAATGAATTTCTAACGGAAATTTATAATTTTTTTCTTCATTTTTTTCTTTCGGTGCATTGTGTTTTTTGATATCAAACAGACAATTGGCAACATTGTATCACTTTACCTCTCTCCCTCACGTAGACTCAGGAAGAGTATGAGTGGAAAAGCAAAAGGAGAAGGCCTCCGGTAAAATAAATAATAAATGAATTGCGGAGGAATGTTATTTTCGATTTAGAAAACATAAAATTGTCAAAGGATGGAACTGGTTTCACAGATCAGGATATTATTTTATAAGAATAAGAAAAATAGTAAGGACAAGAAAGAGGGAGAGGGAGAGGGAGAGAGAGAGAGAGAGAGAGAGAGAGAGAGAGAGAGAGAGAGAGAGAGAGAGAGAGAGAGAGACAGACAGACAGACAGACAGACAGACAGAGACAGAGAGAGACCAGAGAGAGAGACAGAGAGAGACAGAGAGACAGAGACAGAGAGAGACAGAGAGAGAGAGAGAGAAAGAGAGAGAGAGAGAAAGAGAGAGAGAGAGAGAGAGAGAGAGAGAGAGAGAGAGAGAGGGAGGGAGAGAGAGAGAGAAAGAACTTCGTGAATCGAGCCTCGCGTCGAGAAGGCCGCTATTATAATGTGTTAGTGCGTGTTTCCGTGTATTAATTGCGTAAATGTGTGCGTGCGTCGAGTCGGTGTGAAGTTATTGCTTTACAGCTTTATAATTGCGTGATCCCCGCGAGTTCATGCGCCCACATCTGATTTTGCCACGCGATTCCCTCCGTCTGCGTCTGCTTTATTAGATCCCGACCACTGCACTGGCCACTACGGAGACAACTGGACAACTGGACACTGGCCACTACTGGTTTTGTCCGCTGTTCAATATCCATGCGGTGTCCACTCGTGCTGGTCGTGCGTTGGAAACCAGTGGCAACCGAAGTCTTTTCGTCGCGTCGCATTCCCACGAATATTTACGTCGATCTTTCGATTAGAGCTGTCGAACTCGGTCTCTCATTCGGGGTCTGCTTGGCTATCATATTATAGCGGTATATAATATCTATATGAATTAGACACGCGTGATAGCATGGTTCCGTGTAATCCTCCGTACACACTTTTTATTAAAAAATAACAAAGCCAATGTTTTACAAGCTGGGAAAGCAGGGAGGGACAACCCTCAAAGTTCAGTTTTAGTGCATGCCTGCGGACTGATAATTTACTTCATCGCTAAACCGATCGTTAAGACTGTGTATGAGTGATTTCCATTGGTCGAAAACTGTGAAACTTATAGTCGTAGCTATGGTAACCATCGTTTCGTCGTTATAATGCCCGGTATTTAAAGGTTTTTCATGAATAACCTTTAACTAACGGGACTCTTAACTATGGTTACCATAAGAACGACTAAGTTTTACAAATTTTGACCAATAGAATCACTCATATACAGTCTTAAAGATCGGTTTAACGATGAAGTAAATGATCGGCCCGCAGGTCGTAGAGAAGGGATATAATTTATTTATCGCTCCCCAACATATAGAACGTAGAGTTTGCCACCTTCAAGGAAAACCCCGGAAATGAAATAAAGTCTCTGACTTTTTTTAAAGCCATGAGTCACTTAATTACCACTTCCGAGAACTTTGTACTCGCATCAGTGGTAGCTCTTGCAATGCGGCAACAGCGGACTTTTTCCATTTTAACCTAGGTAAAATAATCGGTCTTCAGTGGAGTCAATGAATCCTTGAAAAAACGATACTTTTGGATAGGTTCTAATAGCAAAAAAAAAAAAAGGTTGCTAAATAGCACGAGCTGCCCCATTACCATTACGTCATTACCAAACCCAAAATTAAGTTTTTAAATTAATTATCTTCATCCCAATTAAAAGTGACTCTAAACTATCGATTCTTATAAAATAGCGTTTTTTCGAGAGCCTTCAATTCACGAAATAGGCCAAATCAACACCATTGAGTATAGAAAAAGTTAACAACTCACTTAAGTTGAGAGAGAGTGGTGATTTATCTTATGTGGTAACATGGTTGGAAAAAGGTTAACGCAAAGTTTCACAAATCTCGTATTGACACCAACCACCCCTCTGCCCTCCCCCCTCTCCATTCCCTTGCCCAGTCCAGGTTCAATGAACCCCGCGTAAACGAGGGAGCACAAAATGTAGAGCTTTTATAACCTTTGACGGATGTTGATGGTGCGGCTAATGGAGATGCGCAGTGTTGCCGAATTTGAGGAAAAGGTTTGCACAGGATTTCAGTGTTTTTTTGTTTTTTATTTTTGTTCTTGTTTTTTTTGTTTTTGTTTTTTTTTTTTTTATACTATCTCACGGATTACATCAATTGATCAATTTTAAATCAATGGAGCTGTTGCAAACTTTTGCTACAGGCTTAATAATAGTTGAATATGGGATAAAACCCTGTAAAAATAACGATTAGCGCTCTAAAAAATCACGAAATCCACTCCTAAACTCACAAAATGCTTTTAAATGCGAGACCGCAATGGCGGCCGAGGCCGCGGTTTTCTTATGGCAATGGTATGCTTCTTCTTCTTCTTGTGTAGTGTTGCGAGAACACCTCGTGTAGATGGCGCTGATTGAAGATAGGGAACCCCAATGCAAACCGCGGCCCCGGCCGCCATTACGGTCTCGCGTTTAAAAGCATTTTGTGAGTTTAGGAGTGGATTTCTTGATTTTTTAGTGAGCTAATTGTTATTTTTACAGGGTATTATCCCATTATCAACTATTAATAAGCCTGTAGCAAAAGTTTGCAACAGCTCCATTCATGAAACACCCTTATACACTTACTTTACTTAAAAAGAGTGCGATCTTGCTTGCGGGGTTGACATTGAAAATAAGGACTTGAAACTTTTGAGAGACAGGGGATGCCCTCCCCCCCTCCAAAAACCTCCAAAAACCAAATTTTAGATTTAAAAGTATTTGTATACAAAAGTGTAGGTCCAAATTACTCTTGCGCAGATTTTTCCTTAATTTCATCACGACGAAATTTCAGAAAATTACTGTGAGCAGGTTACGCGAAAGACCCTGTACATATACGCTTTCCCATTTCAATCAGTATTAAGAAGCGTGCGAACTTTTTAATCACATCTGGCAAGAATGCAAACGGAGAACTGAGGAGGATGAAGCACCAGTAGCGGGCAGAGAGCGCGGCGGCGGATCGATGCTTTATGTCGCCTAGACCAATGGATCCAAAAGGCGCCACTCCCATTTTAAACGGGGCGGGATACTAACCATGGTCCCACCCAGAATCGCGTCCACGTGTCAGACGGATAACTGGGTGTCCCCCCATCCCCCCTCTTCCTCAGACAGCCCAGACTACGACTGTAATTTGAGGTATAGTTGGTACCTACCTGGTCTCTGGGGACTTTCGTGTGGGCAGTGATGCCGAATTAAATAAAAGCCGTGTTTTAGTACAGAATAGGTGTATTCATTCATGAATATAAAGTCAATGACATAAAGAGAAGATTACAGGAAACGCATGTTTTACCAAAGTGGGTATTTGTTTACAGAGTGAGGTCTACCCTGGTAAAAGTGTTCCATGAATTTCCATCACCAAAATTTCGTGGGCATTATTTCCGGGGAAAATTATTATTTGTTCATAAAATTTCATGAAATTCCGTGAGCCATTCATGAGATTCCATTAGATTTTCTATTTCATTTCATGGGATGATAAAAATTACCCCCGGAAATTTGGACGTGGAAGTTCATGGAACACTTTTATCAGAGCTTGTAATATACATACTTATATTATTGTGTACCCGATTACGGAGGTTGATTTGATTGGAAGAAACTCAACGACTTTTATAGATGAAGACAACTAATTAATTAGGTTAGAGAACTTTAGAAATGGAAACTAAATTTTGCTCAGAAGAAAGTGGGCAATGTCCTAGTCAAAATTAGAATGAAGAATCGGAATCACAATTATAAAATTTGAATCAGAGTCATTGCGAGGATTGGAGTGTGAATTGAAAGTGAATTGGAATAATAATGAGAATTCGATAGTCAATAGGATGCGAGAAAGAGTTGTAAAGAATTATCGGAAGGAAAGTATAGATGAGATAAGAGCTAAAAAGTATAAGAAAGTTCAAAGTACTATGACTTTAAAAAAAAAGTATATTTTGGTAGAAATTTTCATTATTCCATTCCTCGACCAGTTTTACATTTTTTTTTTCAGTTTTCAGGTAATTTCAGAGTCTAACAGCATTGCCACTTGAAAGTATGCATTAAAAATTTTAAACTATTTGAAGAATAATAGACAGAATATTCAAGGACCGTTACGATGAGAGAACTTTCTTTTGAAGGTCATATTCTACAAGGGATGACGAATTGACGAAGAAAGGTAAACTAGAGTAGTGACGAGTGAGCGAAGGTAAATAGAAAAGATTATTATGACGAGTGAATGAGGCATTGATGAACTAAATTAAATAAATTATTAATTAAATTATTGGTGACTGGGACGGTAACAAAATTTATCATCTTATCGGAAGAGACATTTGAAGCATTTGACTTAAAAAGGTTGGATCACATCAAATTTGGAATTTGAGACAAAGCTACATCCTAGAACAGTGATTGGTGCACTGAGGAAGGGGTGATCCCTGCCCTTTCAAAGAAACCTTATTTTTTCAACTGAAAATTGTAATTGTAATTTTGCCTGATCAATTTGCAAAAAATATCGCATAGACTTGACTGGACAATTACATTTTTAGAATGAAATAAAAGAAAAAAAAATTGCATGAAACATTCCTACTTATTTAACTGTGCAAATAAATATCCGAATGATAAAACTGCCAGGAATAAATTTGGCAACACTGCAGAGGTGCACGCGAACGACCTAGGACAACTTCATTGCTCCACCAGACAAATCCGATTACAATAAAATGCATAATTTAATTAACTAAATGCGTTATTTAATTGATAAAATGCGACACTAGGTGGCAGAGGGACGGTTGGGGCGGCATCGTATGATGCATTCGGACGTTTGAAAGCGATTATGCAATTACGCGCAAGCCTAAAACGCGCCAGAAATTTTATTTTAGCCCTGGCATAACTGGATACAAATTTGTTTATTAATCTAAATTCACGGTGTCATAGTCCCGTTGGTAAATACACTCGTGCATGTCGATATTCAAAGTGATTCAAAGTGCGCAGTATACAGAAAAAACAGAAAACAAACACTGTGGTAGCGCTGATAGCTGACATAACCTTTGGTAGAAAAATGACCCAGAAAAAGGCTTTAGTTGAGCAATAGGGGTCTTTCCACCTGCGAATTTAAAAGTGCGAATAAACTGATTGAGCCAATGAGCTGCCTTGAAGTCGATAGGTCGAGTCCGATGTATCGACAACAAAGAAGCCCATTGGCTCAAGCATTCAATTCGCGCTTTTAAATTCGCAGGTGGAGAGACCCCTTAACACGACGGTTGAGCTTTGATTAGCTCTACTAAAGTCTTTGCTGGATCATTTTTCTACTGAAGGTTTTTTCACAGCGCTACCAAAGATAAAATAATAACAACTTTGCTGGGGGAAAAAAACAGTTTAAAACTGCATTTCAATGCCTTCTTAAAAAAAAAAAATTAGGGGGAGAACCTCCAATCCCCCCTTCTTTCTGGTGGATGCCCTTAGACCCCGAGGCATCCTACCCTGTTTTTTTGGGGGCCTCAAATTCAAAATTGCGTTGGGCCTCAAGAGATGTAAATCCGCCCCCAATCATCTTCAGCGAACTTTCAATTTTTAACCCTACCATATCAAAACAAAACTTTGCATCCCGTTTAAACCTTTCAATGTTAAATCGTTTCTCATTGCAAAAGCTCGAAATTCATTTTGATTCATTTTTAGTGGGTACCAGTGCAGCGGCTCGCGCAATTCGGCAACGATGTTTTCCCTCCGTTTGAATCTATATAAAACGATCGATTACAGATAAAGCGCTGCTTCACTTTTGCATCGATTGTTTTGCATTGAATTAAATGTAGGGAATGCATTGTTGCCAAATTGCACGAGCCGCCTCTGCTGGGTACTGTGCGGAATTAGGTTGGAAAATTCCCGAAATATCGGTCTGATTACGCCAGCAATTCTTAATTGACCTTTACCTATCGCTGAGCTGCAAGAGGACATCTTTTTTTCTCGCGATGGGCTCGGTTTAGAAAGTGTAGGCGGAGCTCATCGATAATCTTTGTCGAATTTTCAATTTTCATCCCTTCAAATCACAAAAACTTGCCTGCAAAGGAGACTTTTTCTTTTTGCATTTCAAAGCAAAGCAGAGGCTAAAATTAGTTTTCAATAATTTTTATTACTCATTATGTAAACATGTAATCTATCGAAGAAAGGTGAATAATTTTCAAAGATTGGCGGTTGGGGTGCGCCTACACTTCTGAAAAGACCACTTTACAATGTTGAGCTTCTTCAACTCTTCACTCACTCATGACTAGTTGGACAAGAGTGAGGACTCATTCAGTCTTAAAATTTGCATTTTTAAGAACTTAAGGTTTTTCTCCATAACTTGTAGTCACAACTTCTATAAAGAGTTCTTTCTGCTGTATAATACTGAAAAATATATAGAACTCTCAAAATACAAGCAAAGGCGCACGAAAAGCTAAAGCAACTTCAATAAATCTTTACATCTTGCAGTCTTCGTATCGATCTAACTCTTCAAACGACTTTTCACAAAGATTCTGCAACAAAACCTCTCAGTCGATTGCTATACTTCTAAACTAATGGTATTTTTCTGTCGCCATTATATACGCACTTATAGTACGACTAAAATCAACGCAAATATTCCGTCTCTCAATGGGATAAAACGTCGAATCAATTGGATTGAAAGACAAACTGCGTTGAATTTCATTATATCAGTAATATAGAGACGGATTTTAAAAACCTTTTGGGTGAGAGAGTTTGCCCTAATAAACATCCCAACTCAACTTTATGAGTTTTTTGGTGGACGTCTTCAGAAAGTGAACCTTTACATGCCCAAAAAAAAAAATAAAAAAAAAAAAAAATATATATCTCCATGAGTATCCTCTATATTCCCTTCCCTCCGATTACCCTATTGACCTTGAATATCTATCAAACAGCTCATTTTCAAATCACGTAAAAAGTCTTTTCGAAATTTCTCAGTTAAAAATGAAAATACCCCGTGCGATTGATTGGCGGAATCGCGTAAAAAGAGGTTGTTCCAGCTCCCATAAGGAATGGGCTATCGGCAAAAAAATTTCATATTTTCAGAGTCGATAGAACTCGTCAAGACGCGTTCAACGATGGCCAGTTTTTTAATTTTGGTCAACTGGTAAGGGGAGGAGGGGGGTCCAAAGTCAAAACCTTCAAAGTCCCATAACTTTCGCCCAAATCAATATTTTGACTTGTACTTTGCGCCAAAAGATTTGTCTTAAAAAGAGCTTTCGATTGATGTGTATGAAAATTAAATTATACAAATTTTAAACCAATTTTTTTCAATTTTTACAATTTTTCCAACTTGAAATTTTTGGTTTTTTGAGCCTGAAAAATACGCGCAACGGGTTGAGGAGAATAAAAAACTACGGGAATAAAAGTCAAAGCTATGTTCTTTTGAATGGCACAAACCGCGATCCGGGGAAATGCTCCGTTCAAAAGTTATAAGCGCCTAAAGTTGCGCACCTCCGAAATCACGGTGCGTTCAGTGCATGTTTTCAATGGCGCGCGTCACCCTCGCTCACCCGAGATCGGTACGCGCCATTGAAAACATGCACTGAACGCACCGTGATTTTGGAGGTGCGCAACTTTAGGCGCTTATAACTTTTGAACGGAGCATTTCCCCGGATCGCGGTTTGTGCCATTCAAAAGAACATAGCTTTGACTTTTATTCCCGTAGTTTTTTATTCTCCTCAACCCGTTGCGCGTATTTTTCAGGCTCAAAAAACCAAAAATTTCAAGTTGGAAAAATTGTAAAAATTGAAAAAAATTGGTTTAAAATTTGTATAATTTAATTTTCATACACATCAATCGAAAGCTCTTTTTAAGACAAATCTTTTGGCGCAAAGTACAAGTCAAAATATTGATTTGGGCGAAAGTTATGGGACTTTGAAGGTTTTGACTTTGGACCCCCCTCCTCCCCTTACCAGTTGACCAAAATTAAAAAACTGGCCATCGTTGAACGCGTCTTGACGAGTTCTATCGACTCTGAAAATATGAAATTTTTTTGCCGATAGCCCATTCCTTATGGGAGCTGGAACAACCTCTTTATTGTAACACTGCAGTTTGTCCATTTGAGCTCATGTAAAATATCGATACTGAGGTTTTGAGCCCCTCCACGGTCCGAAGTTTTTTCGTAGGTTTAAATCGGACCGCGTTAAAAATCGGTTCGGTTCCGGTTTGCGGTTGGAAAAAAAAAAAAAACCTGAAATGGAAAACAAGCTCCGTTTGTCCAAAATGTGTTAGAAAGTATTGAATTGTTAAAATTCTTCACAAGAGGGATGGTTTCCAAATGGGTGATACATCGGTTGATGTGAAGAGTATAATGACCATTTTTGTCCTTATTCTTTTTCGGTAGAAACTTTTTTTTTGTTTTTTGTTTTTTGTTTTGATTTTACATAATTAGACAGGCTTTGGATCAAGTTCAGTTTGCCAGTTCGGTTCAGCACACGGTTCATTGTATTTCAAGTAAAAGGTTCACGGTTCAATTAATTGTCGATTTGAATCAGTTTCCGGTTCACGGTTCGTTCCGAGCCCGATGCTGCCTAGTAACCAGAAGTGCCTAGTTAACCCTCTAAGTACCAGACTGGTTCAATAGAGAGCCACTCTTTTTTATGCAGTAAATGTATAGTTATATGTATAACTATGTTTGTATGTATGTATGTTCGTAGTCAGGGAGTTGGAATTGCCGATACGATACATTGAAGGCGCTTGAAGAAACCTTATCTTGTAAGTGTTTTTATCGCTAATCACGTTCGTCCGGAATTAGGACTGAAACAATGTTCAATAGACTAGAGTAGAAAACGAGTATAATCGGGCTTGACCCATAAGGGGTTAAAATTTAAATGGACGAAAACGCAGCACAGCCAGGTTTCACACAACGCCTCACCGACCACCGTACTGCGTCCAAGAAATCTTGAAAATGTACTCACTGAGCGTCATACAGAGGAAGAAGAAGGCGATTAAGAATAATGCAATGAAGGGTCGGAATGTTTGCAAAGGTTTACTGAAACGCACCGCAACCGCGCGACTGCAAACGTGATCATGCATTCATGTATGCGGCCAAAGATTATACATGAATGCCGCCCATCTCATTTGTCTCATTGTCTCTAGTTCTTTATTCTCTCTTCCTTGTCCATTAATATCGGGGACTCTTTTTTTTTCTCTCTGTTTCTTTCTC
The DNA here is from genome assembly GCA_011764245.1 of Trialeurodes vaporariorum. Taxonomy (NCBI): domain Eukaryota; kingdom Metazoa; phylum Arthropoda; class Insecta; order Hemiptera; family Aleyrodidae; genus Trialeurodes; species Trialeurodes vaporariorum. Next base: position 36,080,968 of record VMOF01000379.1, on the reverse strand, counting down.
TATAAATTCTACTATCCACGCTCTAAGTGTCTTGGAGATGTTTACTTTTTTAGTTTGTATACTTAAAAATGAATTATTGTGAATCTTTGAAATCGTGGGTTTGATAAGATACCTCGGATGGACTGGGGGGAGGGGGGGGGGTTAAAAAAAAAGCATCAAAAAATGGCTAGAGAGAATTTAGAATGTTTTACAGTGGGTCTGTCCAAAGTTTTGTGAGATGCTACAATGCTAAAATCGGGTGAAAGAGACTCCCTTGGAGATTTTTGTCTAAAAAATGGACAACAACTACTCAACTATAGCCATTTTTCTCCATTATTCAGCTCTGATTTGATTTTCTTAATCGAAACTTTTAGTGCATCAACATGCGTGCGTGCGTGGGAGTGGCTCACTGCGTGGCTTCGATTTACAACCCTTGACCTCATGACTCCTGGTCCCTGACAAAGGAGTTGGCGCGGGCGAGCGTTTTAATCAGTGTCTGGACTGACGTACGTCTTGAGGCAGCGCAGCGGCCATAGACTGACGTAACGGCCACCGAAGTGGTTTAAGAACTGAGAACTTGACAGACACTAGGACGCCGTATAAATCATCGAACTATTTATGAGAGCCTTATTTTCGCGAACAGGTCTTTGCGCAGACGTAGTGACTCATGTGTAAAAAAAAAAAAAAAAAAAAAAAAAAAAAAAAAAAAAAAAAAAAAAAGACAAAACAAACAACTGTATGTACTTAAATGGTCTACTTTTTCATTTTTATACAGACTGAAATATTTCAAAAATAGAATTCTTGGCGAACCAGCGGATTTTTTTGAAACATTCCATTCAAGGGCGGCTAGAAAGTGATGACTATGTTTTTTTTAGGGTGCTTTTTTTTTGTTTTTTGTTTGTTTTGTTTTTTGTTTGTTTGTTATTTTCAGTTGATCATGGGGTTTTATGTACATGCATTACGTACGCATGTTTGAAATTATAATCGTTTCAAAAATACGGTGATAGGTCTTCTGATTTCTTGCTCAATCACAAACATTTCAGGGGAAACAATTGAAAAAACAATAGTTGCACCAAAATATTAAATATCGTAATCATGAAAACATTTCCAAAAATAGAAAATTTAAAATACGACCAAGTCTTTAAGTTCTATCGGAAGTTAAACCTACAATTTTGTTAGAAAGTAAAAAGCTAAAACGCGTTACATCATATTACATTAGTCTATTGAAAGGCTTAATTAGTAACGCAAGATATCGCAAGCAAGACTCTTGGATCTTTCATCAAGATACATGAACTTACAGTTGGAGAAACTGTGACGATAAAATTGCGGGTTTGAGGCGGAGGGAATTTTCGATGGGATGGCAGTGGGGTCGATTGGGTTGTGGGGGGGGGAGAGGTTGGGTTACGTAGAGGAGGGGAGGGGGAGGGGAGGGGGAGGGGAGGGGGGGACAAGCAAAAGGTGAGAAGTGAAAAGAGTGACAACTGCATCTGCTCGAAGACATGATGTGATCTCTCGATATCGAAACGATCCAGGGACGAAGGACGATCCTCGCATATGCCATATAATTCGAGAGATTTGTCGGGGAAATACAACTGCGCCTATCCTCCCTTTTGAATCATTAAATGATTCTTAATGATCGCTTATTTTATTGAGCGTTTAATTCCATTTCATCCTCGCGAATACGCTACTTTATGATTTCCGCTGGCAAAAATGAGAATGCATGTATGCACGAGAGTGACAACCCTCCCCTCCCCTAACCCCTCCCCACACCTTGTCTTGAGATGCATGATCGGGCCGCATATGTAAAAAGTCCAAGCGTGGGGAGGGCCCCACCGGCGACTAATGCGGGTATGAAGGATTGAAAACGCAGACGTTTCCGAATCTAAACGACTCGGCCTGCCTTTAATCCAGAGTTGTCACGTCTAACAGCAAAAATTACCTTACAAATGGTGTGCTGTTGCAATGCTTTGAATTTTGGTGTTTAATATTAAAGTACTCGGGGAGCTGAAAACAACACGCAAAAAAAAAAAAAAAAAAAAAAAAAAAAAAAAAAAAAAAAAAAAAAAAAAAAAATGTATAATTTTCAATATGTTTTGAACAAAATTAAAATTATTTTAGAATTACTGGAATTCTCACAATTGAAAAGAAATTCTTTTTAAAATTACCAGAATTTTTACTGATCCAATAAAACGGTCTGATGATAATTTCTGAGAAAAAAACGTCGTTGAATCAATAAGAACTCTGATTATTTTAGAAACCGTTTTTCAATACAATAACGGTTATTGTAAAAAGAAGTTCTCCACAGTCCATATTCAATAATACGTTTTGAAATTTTGAAACGGAAGTTTTCTCCTTAAGGTCTCCTTCGGTTTCTAACTGGGTTTTATTGTTCCTGAGATTCGCTTTCGGCCCAAAAAGCCTTGATTTAAATGGGAATTCCACATCGTGACGGGTCACACTCGAATGTATTTCCGAAATCGGGACAGTGCGTAGGAAAAACCAAAAACATGTTCGTCTTAGCTCATCAAGTTCTTCCATTTTTTTTTTACTAAAAAATACAAAATTTCAGACCCTTATTCTTGCTCTATTATTACACATTTTTTTGAAAATGTCCCTTAAAAAAAAAAAATAATAAACGAGTTTAAACAATGGTATAATCATTAGCATATATCTAAGAATTAAGGGAGGATCAACTAAATTGAGATTACATCTCTCGATCGTAAGAGGTTTCGATTCTAATCATCGAATCAATTCATGCAAAATTCATGGAGAATCCAGGAATCTGCCCTCTCTCTTCTCACATTAGAACTTGTGTGTTTGAAAAGGACAGTTTAGGGGGCAGTCACGTGATTTTCACCCCTTCTTCTATCCTTTTCTGACACATGCGTTCAAATGAGAGATGAGAGACAAATACAATGTCTTGGATCCGCCAATGCATTTAATTTTCGCTAGAGGATATGGCAACATTGCTCCCTTGCCGTGGTCGAGGTCCACTCATGAAAACGAAACGATCCAATATTTGAGGCAGTGCATGTCTGGGGGTAATTAAGGGGTCCTCAAAAACAATTGGTGGGCTCTTAACCGAAAAGCATCACAACAGTAGAATTGAGATTTTTCAATGAAGAGCGAACCTGATATTTTACAGGCCCTCATTCAACACAGCCTCATTTACTTCGTCACTCCAACATCGGACATTTTCGACTTTTGCACAGCAGGAGGCCGCGCTGTTCGCTAAGCTCGTTTGTCAGTCATCTGTCCCGAGTGGACCCATCCGGGTTTGTTGAACACTCATTTTACAGTTAGCATTGCATGTCCGGCGCTCTTTATTCCTCCTCCTTCTTCTTCTTCTTCTTCTCATTCGTGATATTTTTTTTTCTTTATTTTTCTTTAATTCACCTGACTCTGCAAATGCCTATACGATGCATCGGAAACTGAACTCGGAGGTCCGACTGGGTCAGAGGAAATAATTGCAAATTCCTCTCCCCAGCCCTTGTGGGAGGTGGTGAAGGGGGGGGGCTAGGGAGGAGCCCCCTTTGTCTGGACACTTGCAACGGAACGTCCAGACGTGAAGAGGGACTCTTAATCTTCCCGAAGGAGTGAGACGCGGGAAGTAAAAAAATCGCCAATGGAGATTAGCGCTGTCGAAAAAAGAGGGCCCACCGACTGAGGGAGCGCGGCGGGTCCCAACCCCCCTCCCCCCTCCCGTCATGCGAAGCCGACCCGGGCACCATGTGCATACTGTGGACGGCCGTTGGTTGCGCTGCTCTATGACGTCGCAGTCGGTCCGTTTCGCTATGATATATGGATTGTACGCTGCATTCAGTTTACATTGTTGCCAAATAAATGCGTCGCGCTCTCAGTCATGACGAAAAGCAGGGGGCTGAGCTGGATAAAAAGAGCTTTCCCTGTGAAGTCGTATTTGAATTCGATTTGGATAAATATACCGCAAAGGTGGGCAAGAAACTTGACGAATTTGGTGGGAAATACAAGAAAATTATTTAAATGTTAGCCTCAATGATAAAATTTTGGAAAATATTTTTTTTTTTATGTGAGTCCGTGAAAAATTGGCTTCTTCGTTGGGTTAGTTTATGAAGTAGCAAAATTGGTGGCCTTGTCAAGCAACTGATACAGTGTGGAGGGAAATAACAAAACAAAAAAAAACAAAACAAAACAAAAAAGTTGGCAACTTTTCCTCAAAGTTAGCGTCCTTTTGCACGAACCCCGGCATTAGTATGGGCCAGTGTTGGGCAAAAGTTAACTTTTGAATAATCACGATTAACTAAAATTATTCATATTATTCTTTTGTTACTTCTATTAGTAAATCAAAGTTTTAACACTACCTGTCATTCATCTTATGAAAGATGAGCTGTTAGGGTTAAAACTTCGATTTACTAATAGGAATAACAAACGAATAATGAGAAAAAATTGACTAATAATTATTCATGATTATTCAAAAAGTTGACTTTTGCCAAACTCTGATATGAGAAATCTATGTTGAGCTGCTGTTTTTGGGGAAATTCAGACTGAAAGTTGGCGAAGACTCCAAAGTTACTGCCATTTTGTTACTACGCCTACCAACTATAGTTAACGATATGTTTTCCAACCATTGCCGGTAAAATAAGACGGAAACTTTGGTCAAACAGTACCCAACTTTCTTGTGTGTTGAAGCCAGAGAGATGAGTACTATAACCGGTGTAAAAAATTCTCCGCTCTTTGCTTATAGGGGTACAAATTGTATGGACCGTAAACTGAAATCCAATTCTGAGTACGTTTCATGAAGCTGGCCCGGCGCAAGGCAGCATTAAATTTGGAGCCTTCGTCATAATTTATGACTAATTAAGAGCTAATTTACTCCTTTCTAATTAGTCCTAAATTATGGCGAAGGCTCCAAATTTAATGCTGCAAAGTGCCGGGCCAGCTTCATGGAACTTCCTGACTATAGTATTCTGTGAAATAAAGGGATTCTCTAAAAATTCTGTCAAGCGGGAGCAGATCGATTATTTTTTATAAGCGTATAGTCGTATACAGGAAATCCATCCATGAATAGCATTCTCAAGTAAAATATGATTGCCCTGCTATGACGCTAGAGAATTGATATGCGCGCTCGGCCCTCTAATCGAACTGGGTCAAAATCTCTGAATCGACCGACCGAATCGGATCTTTTGCGCATTTTAATTTATTTCGACGCTGTCATTTTGGTCACTTACTGGGAGAAACAAAAAAAGGGGTTGATGAGTGTGTATGTGTTAAGGATGTGCCTAGGAAGGGGGAGGGGGAGGTTACAGGCCCAGGACTGCAGCTGATGCTGTAAAGAGTGTAAAGGTTTATTTTCGGCCAAAGAAGCGCCTCTACCTCAAATACATACACGCGATACAATGGGTGTGTTTGTGCTTATGCATGTGTCCCAGTCAGTAGCGCACCGAGAGTTTCTTCATCTCTCTCTTTTCTCCATTAAAAAACGTATGTTAGACAAGGATGGACAACGGGATAAAACCCCCTTTTTCTGTCCTTTTCCTACTTATACATTCAAATGGGAAATGAGAGAGATGGAAGAGATCCTGGTTGCGCCAGTGGTCCCAGTACAAAAACGTACGGACGATTTTATTCGTGTGTCTAATCATTGTAAACGCGGATATTGCTTCGTTTTGAATAGGATACAGATCGTCGGCCAGGGATGGACTGGCAAAAGAGGCAGATGCATCCAGCGGCGCACGATGGGCAAAAAAACAGAGATTTTCTGAAATTAATTAGGAAAATCCACAAAATCGAACAATTTGAATGAGGAGACATGATAATTGAATACGGATGCACTTTAATAACGCTGGAAACATTATGGCGTACGCAGGCTTTTTCTTGAGAGGGGCTCGCACTGATAAGCGTTTGACTGAAAATTATTCCCCCCTTTCCCTCCACCCTCAAAAATCGGAGGTCTGGGGGGCTTTAGCCCCCTTAGTCCCCCCTCTCCTGCGTACGCCACTGCTGGAAAAGCCAAAAGTTTTAACCCTCAATCAACAATTAATAAAGCCTGTAGAAAAAGTTTGCAACAGCACCATTGTCTGGAATGAGTGCATACGAATTGGTCCTAAAAGGCTTTAAAAAAGTGATTCAACTTCCAGGGACTGTAAAGTCAAAGCCATTGTGCGACGCGCGCATGACCGCGAATACGAAGCTCTCGCGGAAGGATAAGAACGTGCAGATATTACCTGCTCGGTGGTCCTCGTGCCGAAAAGGTCACGAAAGGGTTAATAGTCAAAGGGAAGAAAAAGGCCGATACAAAGGGCCAAGGGTCCAAAAACCGTCATTCAGCTGGCGTTTACATTTTTATTAATTTGACCCTCTTTCTTTCCTATTTATCCATTATCCGTACTGTCCGTTGTCCAACTTTTTAAATTCGGAAGGGATTAACGATCCGCGGGTTAAATTCTTGTGTGTGTTTTTTGGAGATGAGTGCACTCACACTGACTCATCCCTGTCACCCTGTGACTCAGGTATACCCTGAACAACGCGCCAGCCGTCTGACCCTGCGCTATGCGTCATTCGCGTGAGCGTGCATCCCTATTTATGTTCGAAGGGATCCCTGTTACGTTTATACGGTCAGGTCAGTTCTTTTCTTAACCCCGCGTTCAATTCTCTTTTGTCCACGCACGAGACCTTGGGCCCTGTTCGCCGCGGTAGTGTCAAGAATGACCCGTCATTCACAATTTACAAAGTCTAATCAGAATTAAATTAAATGTGGGTCTATTGTCTTTTATTTGACCCCTCAAGTTGTTCCAGAGTTGCCAGATTTAGCAAAACAAATGCGCATTTTTAATTAAGTCTCATGGGAACTTTAGGATTTTTTCCTTTTTTTTAAATCAGGCAGCATTGAGATGTTTGTGAGTTTGTAAGCAGGTGTGTGAGTTTTAGTAACCCTGTCTTTTTTGTCTCTCCTTCAACCCTTTGGCTTCGTTTGGTCTTGTTTTTTCGGAGGCGTTGTCACAGTGTGGCAGTGTCAGTGGTGGCTTATGCGATTTGGGAACGATGCAATTTTTCTATTTTTCTAAACTTAGGTAAAAGAATCGATTCTTGAGAAAGCTGACAACCTCTTGGAGAATCGATTATTTTACATTGATTTAAATGGGAGGAGGAAACTGTTGTCAAATTTTACTAGCGACCACTGGGCAGTGTGACGACGCATGTATCCCTGAAGATTTTCGGTTAGGTGCAAAACTAATTACCGTTCGGGCAGCTCAGGCATTCTGATTAAGAGAGGAAAGTGTGTAGAAATCACGCCGTTTCGCGATAAAAAGAAGAAGAAGTAGAAAAAAAGGCTCTCGGTTCTTTATTGGTCACGATCTTGACTTGCTTACCGTTTGCCAAGGAGGCCATTGCCGGTCTCGAGAGACGCTTGACGGACGGCCTGGCTGCTTATAGTGGCTTTTTTTCTTCTTTTTTTTTTCTTTTTCTTGTTTTCTTTATTATTTTTTTCTCCCGCGTGTCGCGACGCCTTTTAACACCTGACAAACACATTCGAGTGTTTTGCATATTCACGTTCGATAAGAGTCCGGCCAGGCGCGCAAACACGGCGCTCACTGGTGTGACTACTGTGATCATTTGGACGTGTGATTGACTGTTTGGTGTGACGTCATTGAACTAGCATAGAAGAACCTAATCTGCTCTTTGACCTATAATGAGCCCAACGTACGTATTCGATGTTTCTGACCAACGTTTGGTATCGTAAGAGGGGGGGGGGGCTGAAAAGGGAAAATAGCCCAAACGAGTTTTCACCGTTATAGTTTTACTATTTAAAATAATTAAATGACCTCGCCTCGGTGTTGTGGTAGTTTAAGTATTTTGTGTTGTCCATACATTTAAAGATATAAATTGTCAATAGTTCAATTCAGCATTTTCTTTTTCAGTGTTCTTACATAATTAAAGAAAGACGATGTTTTTTAGTCCGAGTTTGGACATGACCTTGAGTTTTTGGGAGGGGGAGGCTTTATCCCGAAAGCTTTTTGGATGCGCTTATGATGGTATATCAAAACGAAACAATTTGTCGAGCTTTAGCTTGTAGTTAACGAGCATGGGCGGCGCGTGGGGTCAAAAAGTGGGGGGGGGCTAAAATTCAACAGCTTTTTCTTTTTTTTTCTTCTTCTTCTTCTTCACGTTTTTCGCAATAAACGTTTGACGCTGGCGGGGGGGGGGGCAAATAACCTTTTTCTTTCTTTTCCTCTTTTTTTTTCTTTTTCCTTTTCCCTTTTTCCCTTTTTTTCTCGTTCAAAAAATTTTTTAGCCCCTCGTTTTCCCAAAAAAGTGGGGGGGGGGCTAAAATTCAACAGCTTTTTCTTTTTTTTTTCTTCTTCTTCTTCACGTTTTTCGCAATAAACGTTTGACGCTGGTGGGGGGGGGGGCAAATAACCTTTTTCTTTCTTTTTCTCTTTTTTTTTCTTTTTCCTTTTCCCTTTTTCCCTTTTTTTCTCGTTCAAAAAATTTTTTAGCCCCTCGTTCCCAAAAAAGTGGGGGGGGCTAAAATTCAACAGCTTTTTCTTTTTTTTTTCTTCTTCTTCTTCACGTTTTTCGCAATAAACGTTTGACGCTGGTGGGGGGGGGGGGGGCAAATAACCTTTTTCTTTCTTTTTCTCTTTTTTTTTCTTTTTCCTTTTCCCTTTTTCCCTTTTTTTCTCGTTCAAAAAATTTTTTAGCCCCTCGTTCCCAAAAAAGTGGGGGGGCTATAGCCCCAATAGCCCCTTATACGCGCCGCCTATGTTAACGAGCGCTTTAAAATCATACCGTCTAAGTCTAATGCAAGTTTTTTTTTTTTTTTTTTTTTTTTTTTTTGGACCCGAAGAAACAACAATTCTTTAAAGATACTCCATGAACTCCATATTCTCCACACAGAAAAAAGCGAGAGTCAAAAACCCATCGATCATATTAGCAGAATCATAACGATATGTGAATGACAGAAAGTCTAGTACTTTGACCAGAAAATTCTGGTGTTAATACCAGAGTATGGTCATATAGAGCTAGAATTTCCTTGAAAATTTCAAGAACTATGGCATACCAACACTAAAATTCTGGTAATTGTACTATCCCTGACATAGGTTCAAATATTGTCATGCTTCTGGTAATCTTTTTTTTTTTTTTTGGTGCACTTTTGAAAACGAGCTCAACAGCGAGTAAGATCAACACCGAGAACCATGGTCGTTGCTGTTAACTCATTTATACAGCAAAAAATGTTCAATTTTGTCGTCCAGGACTCTTAAAATGTCACTCTTACTGTGCGGAGGAGGTTACTCACGCTCGCACACACGTACAATATAAACGCGAACTCGCTCGCACAATCAGTACATGCGCGGGTATGTCAAATATTGTGTGTATATACTTCGTCGCTTTCCGATCAAACCGAAGGGTCTTGAGGTGAAGGGGGAGATGGTGGGGGGAGGGGGGAGGGGAGGGAAAGACACGAGACAAGGAACCGCAGAGAAGCGGAGGGGGTTAAATCATTAGCGGAGGAGAGTCATCGAAGTGTCGAAGAGTGCTTAGCGCGTTAAAAGTTGCGCAATTAACACACGGTCCTCGCATATAGAGGAGCAGAAAGGGAGTGACAGGGGGGGGCATAATAGGGGAGAGCGGGGGAGGGGCCGCGCATTAAAAGGCCGTGCGAAAGGTGTTTGCGCGGTTTTTAAGGGTGCGCCTTCTTGCAGTGGCTGCGGATTTACCTTGCGTAGACCGTAAGACGTAATCGTGGATACGGTGCCCGGGAGAGGAAAAAAAAGCGAAAAAAAAAAAAAAAAACAAACGAAAAACAAAAGTTCATGAAACATCAGTCTCGCTCTTGCCGAGAAATCATCGTTACTCTGCGCTCGGGATTTTGCCGGAAGAGCGCACTGTATGTTTAAAAATTCCTTTCATTCCAAACATAGTCTTCAATTCGTGAGGTTAGGACATTAGGAACTTGCGCGGGGCACATGCGCGCACCCGCGTAAGCTCAAGGGCCTCTTTGGCTCATTCAGCAATCGACCACGTTATAAATCCCGCGTGGAGGATCTTAATTGCGATAATGGGACGAGAAAATAAAGAGGGGCAAAGGGGGAGGGGGGTGACTGAAAAGAAGCTGCGTGGAGGAGATGGTAGGTAGAGGCCTCTCGCGGAAAAGAGCATCAAGAAAGAAAGAGAGGGAATGAGTGGGGGGAGGAGTAGGGGGGGGAGCAGATTTATCGTCTCAGTTTGATTAAAACGAAAGAAAGGTAATAAATACATATGACGAAAAAGAAGAAAAAAGGTGTATAGGGTGATAGAAAAGTCTTGTTCTTTTTCAACCGGTTAAGAGAGATCCCAGCACCCAGTGCCGTATGGCACCAGGAAGAAAGACAGGCACTCACTTTGCCTGTATTTAGATTGTATAAATTATTCAAAACCACCGCATATAGATCTACTGAGTTTTAATTACTCTCAAAGAAGTAAGAAACACAAGGATTTTTTACGAGAAATATCTGAATACTCTTCACTAATACGAATTGTTACCTGCCTTAATTTTATGTTCAAATTACACGACTCACTGCCAACACCTATAACTAGAAAAGTATCGATATTTAACAATCGCCATTTTATTTCAAATTGAATGATGAAAAGGTATTCTTGTGGAAGAAACTTCTTCTTTCGCTCGGGTAAAAAAACACTCATAATTTACTTATCCAGTTTCGTAAATAGATTCGATTCATTGATTTCTTTAAAGACCAGTGGTGGCTCGCGCAATTTGGCAACAACGAATTCTCTCCATTTGAACCAACGTAAAATAATCGATCTTCAGGGGAGTCACTGAATCCATGAGAAATCGATACTTTTGTATTGGTTCAAATGGCGAAAAACTTGGCCGCCAAATTGCATGAGCCACCACTGGTAGATATTGAAATGTTGGATTGACTTACGACTTTTTTGTAAAAATACCGCAAATCCGAAATCATCCGCAAAGCCCATTTTTTGTGTGCGTAAACTTATTTGACACCGTGTACTTGTAGCGGGTGGCATGGCGTTAGGGAGGATGGTCGTTTTTAAGGGGGACGAAACAAAAAAAAAAAAATGTAGAAAAATACGGATGGTACTTCCTGCAATCGGAGTATTATTAAGTGGAATAACAAGACATTGAATGGGTAAGTGCCGGGCAATTAACTTCAAGTTGGGATCTCTTAAAATAAAAAAAAGAAAATAAAAAAAAAGAAAAAGAATGTGAATATGCGCCAAAGACCAAGCAAGCGCATTGCACAGGCATAAGCGCACTAGGGTCTAAACATATGGTACGAGCATCGAGCAACCGCACGACGTGACGCTTGAAGCTTGTTCGAGTCCAGTTCACGGGCCCGTCTGCTCGACTGTTGGGCCTTACTCGGTTCATACACTACACATTACCGCCTGCATCTTTTCGCATAGCTAGAGGTGCCAGGTTGGGCAATTAAAAAACAAAATAAGAAATACATAAACAAAAATCTCAAGTCTTCTTGACGTCATTTTGTACCGCTGATTGTATACGAATGTACGCACCAAGAAATTCACTATCACCAAGCATCCCCAGATATGAAGCTAAATTTTGGCCACATTTTAAAAATACTGTGTAATCTTGCCAAAAACTTGCCAAAAAAAAACCCCGATTAAAATATTCTCTAGAATTTTTTTTGAAAAGGTCAAAAGCTAGATTTTTTAGAGAAGATTTCGGAAGAAGTTTGAAAATGTTTGCAAAATGGTTATTAATTATATGCTATGAAAAAAAAAACAACAAAAAACCGGAGGAAAATACGATGCCGGGGGGGGGGGGTTGCATTTTCACCCTCATTGACTTTTTTGCCGAAAAATGGTAGAATTTGATGAAAATGTCCGAGTTTTTTTATAAAAAGTTTCCAAATACCCAACTCAAAAAATTCATGGAACCTTGGAGTGATTTTCGAAGTGTCAGCTTTTTCAAGAACTGGCCTGGGGCGAAAACCTTTCCTTCCCTTGGGCACACAAAGATAAAAAGAAACTTCAAAGAGGAAAAACCATGTGTGAGTGTAATAAGTGAGTGCGTGTAGGTATGAGTTTGTGTGCAATAGCAGATCCAAGAGATTGCATTTCTGTCTCTCTTCCCATTTGAAAGCATGCGTTAGAAAAAGAAAGAAGAGGAAGGCAAAATTCACGTGCAACCACCCCTAGTCTGTCTCTTTCTAACACACGCGTTCAAATAGACAAAGAGAGAGAAAGATCAGCGGCGCGGGGCTTGTAATTTGACAACGTTGCAGGATTTCCATTTAGACCCACGAAAAAGATCGAACTAATGGGTGATCAGTGAACACCTTCGCATTCGAACTTCTACATGGGTTTGAATGGACACAAGCCAAGGTTGCCAAATTGCACACTACATCTTTGAGAAAGATAACTCCGTGAATCCGCCAGTGGGTGTGTGTGTGGGGGGGGGGAGGGTCCGCTCAACCTGTGTTGGTGTTTTGATATTACTGAATACGAATAACATATCCTTGCGTCAGCAGGTTACACTGCTGACTCAGCAGAGTGCACGCGCGCGTGGTTCAGCAGCAGCTGCTCTTTCAGGCTGCTGCAGCCGAAGCCGCTGCCGCAGGGACGTAACGTGCACAAAAATATTTCAGTCCGTTGTCCAATAAACAACCTTGCAGTGGAGGAGGACCGCGATGCGAGAGACGTAGAGCGGAGCGGACCGCTGAATGGGACTGCGGAGTGCGGGTATCGCGAGGTTTATATACTCGTTGCTGATTGCTGATTTCTGATTGCTATGCGGTGGCTGAATAGTGTGTCTGTGTGTGCACTGTTCTGAACTGCTGACTCCAACCCGCCATATTCTATGTGCTCACAGTAGGGAAGATTGAATGACAAACTTGATCGATAAAAGAGCAAAAGCATTTTGAGGTCATTTCCAGAAGAAGGGTTCATAAACCAAGGTGCGTGCTCTTTCTGAAGAATAAGCATTACCATTGAATACAGACTTTCGTCTAAAGAGCGCACCTTATGTTTTACTGGCCTTTATTTTTGGGAAAAGGGTCCATAAACCAAGGGTCAGTGCTCTTTCTGAAGAATCAGCATTATCATTGATCAGAGACTTTCGTAGGAAGAGCGCACCTTATGTTTTATAGGCCTTTATTTTAGAAAAAAGGATCCATAAAATAACGGGTGTGCTCCCTCTGAAAAATCTGCATTCATTGAATAAATGCTATACTTAGTCTGAAGAGCGCACATTCTGTTTTATGGGTTTCGTTTGGAAATGGCTTTATTTGCTGTTGAGCGATGGCGTCCGATGCAAACCGAATAGAAAGGCTTGGACCGACAAGGTGTTTGGATTAAATTTGGGAGCATTTAATGAATGATGAGTCAGTTGAATTAAATCTATACTGGCCTGGATTCTATTTTGATCTGAATAATAGGGCCAAATTCTAACGCATTCCTCAATTTTCCCCCAAATTTGTATCATCGACTTAAAAAAAGCCATTTAAAGTACTATGACTTTCAAAAGAAATTACCCAGGTCGAGTAATATCGGTGAGCTTTGAGTAATTTTGTGACTTTCAAGTGTTCAAGGAATAAGCAGAATGTCCATTTTAGTTCATTTAGCTGTTAACTCTTCCTTTGCGTTTATCGGTCACGTATTTGATTATGTCTCTCTCCGTCTCTCTCCCTCTCTCTCTGCCTCTCTCCCCCTCTCCCCCTCTCTCTCCCTACTCTCCATACGTCTTGAAAAATCGTAAATTGTATTAAAAACAACGGACTTTAACAATGAGCATTTCGACCAGGATACTTTTTTTGAAAGTCATAGTACATGGAGACTGGCAAGAGGATGATGAGGATCATGCGAGAGAGAGAGAGAGAGAGGGAGAGAGAGAGAGAGGGAGAAGGAGAGAGAGAGAGAGAGAGAGAGAGAGAGAGAGAGAGAGAGAGAGAGAGAGAGAGACAGACAGAATCAGAGGAGTGACCGATAAAGGCAAACGAAGAGTTAATAGGTAAATGAAAATATTAAGGGACGAAAAGAAACGGACAGATTTATAATAGAAGATAAATAAAGGCACTATCTGTTCCGAGGATTGGCAACGGAGCGGAGAGAGGGAGAAACATGCATATCCACACATTACATTCAAACATACGCATGCGTATCTCTTAGCAGGTGTTGACGTTAGCTTTCATTGATAATGAGTTATGACGCTAATTTAAGTGTATAAGAAAGAGTTCTGCGGCACTATAGGAAGGAAAAAGGGAATCATTGAACGGTATAAATCACATCTTGAAACCGATGTACGAAATGGAAATGTCTTATTTTATAACTATTCTCTCTCCCCCTCCCTTCTCCGACGGTCTTGACCACAATCACTCTTTTCCAGCGACTTGAAAATGCAAAGGAAGCACTGAGAGCAAGATCAAGTGGGAAAAGGTTGCCAGATTTACCTCGAAAATTGTGAAATTTAGTTTTGCTTGGTTATTCTTATCATGGGCGGCGCGTGGGGTCAAAAAATGGGGGGAAAGGTGTCTAAAAAAATTGATGCCTTTTTTTTTATTTTTTTTTATTTATTTATTTTCTTTTTCAAACAGTTTTAGCCCCGGGCCCTCAAAAAGTGGGGGAGGGGAGGGCTATAGCCCAATTAGTTCCATACATGCACCTCCTATGATTTTTAAAAAATTGGTAAAGACTGGAATGATGATGAAAAACAAAATTAAGAGTTCCCCTAAATCTACCTACGCTGCCGCTGAGTAGGAAGGAAGGTTTCGGGCCCGGGGAAGTCTTATATCAGCTACCTTGAAAGCTTTAGAGCAAACTGAATTTCAGATAGATTTGATTTTAATGTTTGGATCCTTTCGAATGGTTCGTTGCCTACACTGTGAGAAATCATACTTCTTTAAAAACAAGGAAACACGTTTACTTGGGACAGTTTTCCTTGCATGAAAAGTTCTGATTGCATGAAGGAGAATTACTGTCCCAACAAGGAATCTTTTATACTTGCAGCAGCAGACATTTTCCTTGGGTCAAAGGAATGGGCTCCTTAGTCAATCTTACACTGCAATTTCTTTAACACAAAAGAAACACACCTTGGATTTAAAAAAAAGAAAACTCTAAGTGTAATTGATTGGTGTTCCAATAGGCTAATCCGTTCCATGTCTGTGTAATATTTAGGATTTTGACAGCGAAACTCAAGCGTCCACCAAACAAATAATGCAGTATAATAAAAGAACATGTTAGTGATATATGGAAACAACGGATTGTCACCGTTTACCTACTCAAAAAATCGATCTTCAAGGTACTCATATAGAATCCCTGAAAAATCGATACATTTGCATAGGTTCAAATAGGAAAAAACAAGGTTGGCAAGTTGGTCACCGATGCAACAGACTTATTGACACACAAGTGCATTTTTTAAAATTCTCTTGTTAAGTAGCACCGCGCGATGTGGTTATGGGCTATGCAGTCGGGAAAATTAGTTCATAACACAGTGAGGGACAAAATGAGCCTTCAAGTTTCTGCGACGCAGTTTCACTTCAGGTAAAAAGGAACGGTTATCTCACAGCGGTAATTTTTTTTGGGGTCATATTTCCGTCTACTGCGACACCTTTGGCAGTGGCGCGTATGCGTATATGCGAGGTCCAAAATTTCCAATAAAATACGAAAAATTACCTTCCTTCAGGGAAAATATCAATGAATAGCGAGGGTGGGTTCCCATCCTCTTACAACATTTGGCTCTGCGATTCGCAGCCTATCTGATTATGATATTTTCAATTGAATGTTTGATTCCGATGCATTTTTTTGCTAGGATAAAGATTGCGACGAAAGAAGAATCAAAAATCCTCTTTTCGCTGTCTCTCTTTCATTTATTTCAGAAATTTTCACTGACTGTCGCATCTGTGACGCAGTAACTAGTAAAGCCCCCTCCTTGACTGTGTTTACATTGAGACTCCGTATATCAGAGGCGTAGCGTGCAATTCGACAACGTTGTATTGTGCCTATTTAAACTCATGTAGATGGTCGAATACAAAAGTGTTCACCGAACACCCAATAGTTCGATATTTTTAATGGGGTTTAAATGGACGAACTGCAACGTTGTCAAATTGCACGCTACGCCACTGCTCCGTATATAGTTGACCCGACACTGTGAATGTTTCGAACACAACAACTAACATGCAACAAAACTATTCCGAACTCTTTTCTGAAATTCCCGCCATGGTTTCCTGCTACGGCCCGCTTCAAACATGTTTGATTTTTTTTTAATTGATTTCGAACTTTTCGGCGTTTTTGAAGAAAATGACAAATAAACGCGTGTCTCCTATTCAGAGGCAAGGTGTGAGATTTGGAAACGATGTATTCTCTCCATTTAAATGCACCAAAAAAGTCGAACGCTTCAGTCATCGGCGATGGCCAGACATTTCGACCTTTCTAATGTGTTTAAATGGGGAAAAAGGAACGTTGCCAAATCGTATGCCTCGCCACTGCTCCTATTCTCCTCTACTCCCACCTTAAACTGAATAAAAAATGTTATAACAAGTGCCCTATTAGCAAGACTTGCTGCGGCACTATAGATGCGCCTTCAATTTCCATCAACGCAATTCCATATCGGGCATGAAGGAACAGTTATCGCACAGCGTTAAGTATTTTCTCTGGTCATATTTCCTTAAAATGTTGCCACCAAAGACATTATAGACGAAGACTGGCCCCTGCTATCTCTTTGCACGGGGGAAAAGTGAAGCCGGTCTTGGCACGGGCTGATGGGCAGGGCACTTCCCCGCGCGGGGGTATGAACCAAATTAACATTAGCTCTTATGGAGCCTCGCTCTTCAAACCTATTTTAGTCAATTATTCTTGCGAATAACCGTGTCAAGTCTCACATATGTTGTACAGTATAGTATACCATACATTTAAACCAAAAATTTGGATCAATTTAAAGCGTCCGTTCTTTAATAATCGAAGTTAACGATCGGTCGGTCATTGTTTACCTGAGCACCCATAACCTCTCTGCCGTACTTTCAATCGTAAATATCTAGCGGATAAATTGACCGAAACATTCGTTTAAGTTCGACAATCTCAACTTTGGCATAAGCTGCATATTATATCTGCGTACTTTTGAAAACTAACAGTAATTAACATTCTTTTGAAACAGTTTTATGTATCGGCTCCATAAGACGCAATGTTAATTTGGTTCATACCCCCGAGCGGGGAAGCCCTGCCTATGACAGTAGCCGGCTTCAAATCTCGCCGCTAGGGGCCAGTCTTCTTCTATAATGTCTTTGGTTGCCACACATCGCGTCGCGTCGTTGACTCGTTGCGCTGCAGTGGCTGTACAATTTTTTGTTTATTCAGATTATTCTATCGCAATAACTGTTTGATTTCTTTGATACAGGTTGCATACTGCCAAACAATTCCAAATAGTGGGTCTATTTTATTCTTATACGCTACTTGATTATTGAACATTAGTTTTATATATTAAAAAAAAAACAAAAAAAAACAAAAACAAAACAAAATAATCACGTCGAGATTCCCGAAAATTTCAGGGCCCACATTAAAAACTCTAAAAATCAGTTTCTTAACTCATAAGTTTTAAAAAAATCGTCATTTTAATGACCTGCGTTCAGCTGTATTTACTATCTTCACCTATAATGACAACTACTCGTGGAAAAAAACACCACGAACGTTTAAGCATACATTATCGTCATATGTCATAATCGTCAGTCCATTCAATCAAAATTTGTCCCTTACGATTCACCTTATCCCTTTAACGTTTAAAGTTTAAACGCATTGATCACACAACACCCTCTCCTCTTCCTTATCCCTACTTTTTTCCCATTCTCTCTAAACCTGAAACGAAGTATACTTGACGCATTGCTTTTAACTCAGACCTTGTAACGGAGATCCATTATCGGGCATTACACTTGTTAAACGGCGGATAAATTGATGAATAAAACAAGTTTTACTCATAACCGAAGCAAGTACCTCCAACTTATATATAAATATAAAAAAAGGCGAAACGGATGATTGAAAATAATTTCTTTTTTCGCTTCTACACATCCAAACATCCACACATCCTTATATTTTATTTTCTTTTTCCTATTATTTATTTTTTCTCCTGCACACTCATAATAAAACGCAATGTACCTGTTACCCACAGGACCTAGACAGGAGACGTCGCGCAAAGTCCTGTCGCGGCTGCATAATATTATGCGCGCGCGAAACGCAAACGGACGGGCCGGGGCAGTGTTGACACGCAGGAAACAATAAATATTATTGTTAAGAAGAAGGTTGGGAATATGTATATAGACTATTTATATACGTTGTAAGTATATGTACATTATACACCGCGTATTTATATGGGCGGAAAAAAACGGGTCTATCAGGAGGCTGCGGAACATGTGCCTTGCATTTGTGTCCGTGTGTGAGTGAGTTTGCGCTCTCTCTCTCTCTCTCTCTCTCTCTCTCTCTCTCTCTCTCTCTCTCTCTCTCTCTCTCTCTCTCTCTCTCTTTCTCTACATGAAGCTCTCTTTCTCGCTCGGGGGACCTTCTTATTGCACTGCGCGCCGCGTCGCGTCGCGTCGCGTCGCGTCGAGCCGTTGCGTCTGCGTCGATGCACCTTTCGCGTTCTCGCGCGCGGTCATAGGCGGATCTGATCCAGGAGATTGTCTTTCTCTCTCTCCTCCCATATGAACGTGTGTGTTAAAAAAAGACGGAGATAGGGACCAAAGTCACGTGATGTTCCCGTCTGCTATCCTTTTCCAACACACGCGTTCAAATGGGAGGAGAGAGAGAGACAAATTATAATATCCGCCTATGCGCGCGGAGCAGCTTAAAGAGAGGTTGGGCTCACGCGATTGGTCTGAGCGCCTTCTCGCTCTCGCGATGCCACGCTAATGCACTCGCTTTGAGTTGACTTGACTCGGCCCCCAAACACTTGCTTATCTATCCGAACGAGAGGAGAGGAGAGAGGTGGGGAGGGGAGGGGATGGGAGGGGAGAAGAGAGGAGAGGGGCAGGAGAGGAGAGGACGATGCGCGCGGCGGGATTCTAAGCATTTATTGGTTTGACTTGCTTTTGGTCCTTCAATCGGAGGCTGAGAGTTCGAAGCTTATAGCGTTGTGTCAGAGCGTCGTCGCAAGGCGCAAGGTATAAAGTGTTCGAGTAGAGCGATACTGCGATATATCGAATCAATTACCGTCTGAGGATATCTGGCTCCAAAAAAACTCTGATTAAATGTATATACCCCCATAGACGTACTTTTAAAACGGAAATTTACGCTATTAAGGTGATTCTATGGCACGTTACCAAGGCGATCGATTAATAATCATTTCCTGGACTCTGTGGAGTTTTTTTTTGTAAAACCAGGATTGTCAGCACCTGGAGGTAGATCTAACAAAGATATCAGTTAAGTTTGGATGCTCGAATCCGGAAAATAAGGACGTAACTATGGGAATTCGGAATCCGTTGTGCGATACGATAAATCGAACAGCGATTGTGCGAATTCCCATAGTTACGCCCTTATTTTCCGGATTCAAGCATCCGAACTTAACAGATATTTTTGTTAGATATACCTCCAAGTGCTGACAATCCTGGTTTTACAAAAAAAAAAAAAAAAAAAAAAAAAAAAAAACTCCACAGAGTCCGGGAAATGACCACTAATCGATCGACTAGTCGATCGCCTTGGTCACGTGCCATGGAATCACCTTAAATCGAACAATTAATGCCACATTTTTGTGATTATGAATTTTACGTCCTAGAAAACGATTTCTTTATGCCTGGTTTCCTCGATTAAAACTGCTGAAATCAACACGACATTACAGCTTAAACGATATGCATTTGGAGGTTGGAATCACTCGAATGTTATTGTTGCTGGAGTGGAACGGGCGGGAATCAGGCAAGACTTTTGGTGATTCCAACGCAAAAAATGCATCGTTTGTTTAATCCGTAATATATTGTCTATTTCGGCCGTTTTCGTCGTGGAACCAGGTATGACCAAGCATTTTTGAGGCCGTAGAATTCATAATCGCAAAAAAATCGTATTAATTTTCTTGTGAGAGTGACTTTTGTGATTTTTTAGTGTAATAATCGTCATTTTGACAAGCTTTCATACAAAAAATCAATTCTTCAATCACTTGTAGCAAGAGATTTCATGCAAATGCAAGAGCCTCATTATCACTGGAAAGCTTTTAATCAAGTTTGAAAGCTCGAAAACGATAACTTTTGTGGACTTTTTCTCACTGATTTTTTGCTCCTTTTGTTCGATCTCAAAATGTCCAACGGTCCGTCCTTTTGCGCATGGGCGGAGCCAGCAATTTGTCAACTGTGGATTCTATCCATTTGAATGCATGAGAAACAATCGACTCTTGAGAGGGCCTCGGCCCCATTTCTAATCGATTGTTTCTCACACATTCAAATGGGATGAATGCACAGTTGTCAAATTGCTGGCTCCGCCTATGCTTTTGCGTGTTTGCAAAGCTTTAAGCTCCAAAGGCAGTCTTCAGGATGAGGACCCCCAAAAAATCGGGTTCGCTCCTAACTGGAAATGTAAGCGCTATCTTCAATGTTGGTTCTCTATTAATGAACACGAATGAATTGCCCTCTGTTATCCCGCCTCGATTTCTGATTTCATATTCATAAAACCAGCTTTTTCTCTTGCTCAGGCGTTCTCAAATGTCATATGACAAGATTTTAACGAGACACCAAAAGCCGGCCTTGCGCTGGATAAATGTTACAACATCTGTAAGCTGAAACTGTTTGGTCAGGCGTATAGCGTAGGTCTTTAGATCTTGCATAAAAGTAAAGTGAAGCGATAAACAGTTGTACTACGTTTGTTCAAGGAGGTTAGAGGTAAGATACTTGATAAAACTCATTTGAGTCCATAAAGCAAGCTTTTGAGTTGAATTTCGGGGTGTTTCCTCCAAAACCACCCACTCAACGGAACACGGAGACTTAAAGTTTAGTTCAGACAGTGGCACCGCAATGGTCACCAGTGGCGTCGCGTGCCATCTGGCAACAATGCAACTGCTCCATTTAAACTCATTAAATATATCGGATTTTCCTTGTGCACTGTGCACCCCCTGCATTCGATATTTTACATGAGTTTAAATGGATAGAATACATTGTTGCCAAATTGCACGCGATGCCACTGATGGTCACTTTACACTGAAAAAAAAAGATTACTAGGAACATGACAATAAGTGAACATATGTAAGGGATAGTACAATAATTACCAGACTAGGCTGTAAGTCTCCGTTTGAAAATTATAAACATTAAAATAATCCAAAGACAAAGGAGCAGTAGCTCTTTTACAAACAATTTAAAATATTGCACATCAGTTAACTTACCAAAAACGGGAGCGCGATTCACATATTGAGAATTCCTGAGAAAAAAAAAAGAATGCAAATTAGAAATGAAATCAATCAGAATAAAATCAGTTGAATAAAAATGTTCTACTTTGATTTTTAATGGAACAATTATTATGGAGCATGCAATGTATGGCAACGTAGCAATTTTGCCCATTCAAACCCATGCAAAAGGTCAAATTCAAGGGAGCAAACCGTATTTTAATATATGAACGAGGCGCTTGGATCCATAAAATCGATCCGTGTTTCGACTCTATTTATGGATCGTTAAATTAATCGGAATTCCAATTACTTCAAAAAAGAATTTTGTTTATCACTTTTTTAACCGGAATCTGGATCATAGTAATAGTCAAGTTTTTTCAGTTTTATTTTTTTTTTTTTTTTATTTTTATTTTTTTTTTTTTTTTTTAAGAAGGTTGCTATCGTATTTTGGTCACACATTTTTCGGCTTAGTACTGGATCGATGGTAGATTATGCAATTTAGCATCGTAGCAATTTTGCCCATTGAAACCCGCCAAAGGCCAAATTCGTGGTAGCACACCCTATTCTGATATGAATAGGGCGTTTGGCCTGTTTGCGTCCATAATGGGGCAGTTGCAAAGGGTCTAAAATTATGTGTTCTTCGATAGTACTTGATGAGTTGAGAACAATGGTGCCTTTTGTTTTTTCCTAAAAGCCCCGGTTTTGGAGATACACACTTATAAAGTTGTAAAAAATCGTGTGCGTAGTGACGTCACCACGTAGAATTCCCATTTAAAACAATGTATTTTGGGCCAAAATCTTATCTCCGGAACAATTTAACTTAATTAGAAACCAAAGGCATACATGTTCTCAGCTCAAGTACTTTCATTTTCTTTATAAAAAAACACAACACTTCGGACCCTTGTAACTGCCCCCATTTCGATCTGTGTTCATTCCGACTCGACTTTATGTGACTCGTCAATAAATAAGCAAATAAATAAAAATGAAAATCACCGGCAACAACTACTGGAAGTCTTTAACTTTATAGTAAACTCCACGCTGCGGACGTCCGATTCACTGAGAAAACATTGCGCGGAAAAGGAAAAAAGAAATGCATTGTTTCAATACAGTCATTAGACAGTTACATAAATCATAGCGATAGGATTCCTCCTCCTCCCCGCTTAATTATAGATTCAATTAGAGCTCCGGCAAACGAATCCACGGATATTTTTCACGATTCTTTCTACTTCTTTTCTCGGATCCGTTACACGCACACAATCACAGCCACATTCACACACTCACCTATACTGCAGTCTGCATCACCCACACATTCACTCCAGTGCTGCCGATTGCTAGTGTAAATTTAATGTTTGTTTTTTTTTTTTTTTTTTTTTTTTTTTTTTATACACCGATGATTCCACCGGTTGAGCAAAGATTACATAGTTCAATTTAGTTCAGGACTGTAATTCACGGTAATTCTCGAATTTAGTAACATTTTCTCAATCCCTGTGCGATTGCCGTTAACCCTGTTGATACCTCATGTTTTTAGATCTGCCTCACACAATCCCAGTTTTGAATTCACAATACTTGCAATCCCCCATTTTTTAACATTTGAAAATTATTGTTTCGTTCGAGCACCTTCAATCCGCTGTGTATGCAAAATCAGCACGGTGGTGTATAGGAATGTTTAACTTTCCACTTAATTCGAACGAGCGACCTTCGTAACTTGGTAGTTAAAAGGTTAAATTGTTTGAATATCCGTAAGTTTTTTTAAATTCCGTGACGACTCCACCTGTTGATTTTTTTTTTTTTTTTTTTTTTTTTTTTTTTTTTACAGATACGCGAGAATTTTCCTGCATTTCAGTCATTCACTCAGGGGCGGATTTACATCTCTTGAGGCCCTACGCAATCTTGAATTGAGGCCCAGTAAAAGAAGATAAAGATGCCTGGGGGTCTCGGGGGACATTCCTAGGGAAAAAGGTGGTTCGGGGGTTCTCCCTCTAGAATATTTTTGTTGAACAAAAAAAAAATGCATTAAAAATTCAGCTTTAAACTGTTTCATAAGCAAAGTTGCTATTTGATTTGTTTATCCATCTACCTTTTCTGCTTTTCCTTTTACTCTATTTATCTTATCTTTATTCTTCCCCTTGTGAAGTAAGGCTTTTTTTAAGGTCTGAGGCCCTGTACGCAGTTGCGTATTTTGCGTAATGGTAAATCCACCCCTGCGATTAACTGAACTGAACAGAGTAATCTTCTCTCAACAGTTGCGAAATCATCGGTGAATGGGTCTGTTGCATACTTTTGCTACAACAATATAGAACCTTGATTCTTATGTAAAATTCGGCGAAAATAACGGTGCGCACATTAAAAACGTTCAAAATCCACTCATTAACTCAGGAAATCACTTCAATTTCAAACAGCCCGCGCTACACTAGACACTATATTTGCACCGGTATAGTACTACATAGACGGAACCACCGTGCACAAGTAAACAACATCGTAACTACAAAATGATGGAATTTCCTTCTAAATACATGATCTATTGGTTGCATTTGGTGTCTGGTCTTTTCGGTTTATCAAAGATTACAAAATATTATAAGAAATTTACGCATCTAAACGAAACATTCCAATGCTTGTAAGTTCTGTTAAAATTCTGTTTACAAGAACGAGATGGTTCCATCTATATGTAGTTATAAGTCGGTGATACAGTTTCTAGTGTATCGCGGGTTGTTTGAAATGGAAGATATTTTCTGAGTTAGTGAGTGGATTTTTAAAGTTTTTAATATGCACATCGTTATTTTTGCAGAATTTTACGTTAGAAACAATGAGTTATATTGAATGTAGCAAAAGTACGTAACAGACCCATTGAAAAATTCCATTGAATTAAATACACGAAACGGCAGCTTTGATTCAGTCAGTCATTTACTTTACTGACTCACGCTGGATCATTTTAACCGTTCAATCTTGAAACGATGTTTGTAAATCTTATGTTCCGATGTTTGTTCCACGATCGCGAATGCATCCAGCCGATGTTTCCGTAACGTTAAAAACTAAACGATGTTTCTCCCCTCCCGCTCTCCTCTACCCACCCACATTTTCCCCCTTCAGCTCCCACTAAAGCTTAGCATCTACTTTTTCAACTCGATCACGTTCGTTCAAGAGTGCGCCGCTTAAATATGTATGAACATAAAAATATACGTAGGTATCTTGTGAGTGTACATACTTGTATTTATATACACGGAGTATCATTTATTAATTAAATTATTTAATCATCCTCTGTTCGACTGGAGGAGGAATAAAAAGAGGAAAAATGGCGCTTTTGATGGGAATGAGGATCATTTGAATCATCTTTAGCAATAATACTTAGTCTGTTATGCCTTTCAGGAACACGCCGCTCTATGGTGATGAAATCGTAAAAAAATGGCCGAAAACAATTAAATAAGCATCCCATCAATTTATCATTTAGAAACTTTTGAGACCAATTTTAATCACAGAGAACACTTTCAACAAGTAATTTAAGCCTAGAAATTTCACTGGGAATTCTTAAATTACACTTTTCACAACTTTTTCTACATTAATATTTGGCCCACATTTTATCGATCTCAGACTATGGTGCGCGGGTCGTGGCATGGGTGTACAGGAAGAACCTCCTCTCTTTATACCTAACCTACTGGCTATTAACAGAAAAAAAAGAGAAAAAAAAATGAAAAAATGTTTAAAAGTGGCTTTGCGGCAATACTTCTGCGTAGACTGGAACTTGATAGAGTTGCTTCAAACCATCAAAGATAATTTTTTAATCGGTGATGCTTCTACCATTTGTTCGGATATTGGGAATTTTTCAGATAACTTCAGAAAAAAGTCTATATAAAATAACTTCAAAAGTAAATTTTTCACACAAAAAATTAAATTGACAATCTGAGAATGCACCAAATAAATTACATTGAAAAAACGAAAGATTTTCAGAAGCATGCAACACCTATGTAAGGGATGGTACAATAACTATAATTCAAGTGTTTGTACGATAGTTATTGACATTTTTTAGGAAATGCTAGTACTATGACCATATTCTGGTGTTAACAGAAGGATTTTCTGGTAAAAGTACTAGACTTTCTGTCGTTCACATATTGTCGTGCTTCTGTTAATATCACCAGAATCTGGTATTACGACTATCGCTTTTTTCAGTGCGCGATGCACCAATGAAAGATTAGAATAGATTAGAAGTTGAATAAGAAAAAAAATTCCCATATCAAATCAAAATCCATTTAGAATCTTACCCATCACAAATAAAATAAGCAACCGTAAAAACATGCCCATAGATACCAAGTTTCAACAAAATGTGAATATGTTGAAGCAGACCACGGGTCTGGGCCGCTCCGAATTCCATACGTGCGGTGTGAGGCACTCGTCTTAATTATTTGGAAACTTTCAAACATGTCTCAAATTTCGGACATGTCTACATGCGGTGCAATAAGTGGTGCAAGTGGCTGCAAGTGATGAATGCGGTATTCTAACCGATATGTATAAAAAAAAAAAAAAAAATCGTTTCAATCGGTCGATGCCCTTTCCTCGTGTCTCTCCTTCCCCCGTTTTTTGACACCCTATATTTGATAACTCCTCTAGGAGTGACTGAACCGTGGGACGAAAAAGTGAACTCAGGGAAGAGAAAGACACAGATAGGCGGATATTTATATTTACGAAAAGAAAAAAAAAATAATCATAATAAATAAAAAAGAAAAAAAACTAAGAGAGAAAGAAAAAAAAAAGTTAAGAAGAGATTCTAAATTAAACAAGGCTGGTATTCTTCGATCGCAAGGTATTGACAAGTAGGTGGAAAAGGGATTCGCATTATTATTTTATCCCCCTCCCCCTCCCCCACTCTTCATCTTTCTCTTTCTCTCCGATCTTCCGAAGTCCGGTCCAGCGGTGGTGAGTTCAGTCTCTCCCGTCTCTGTCCCAGGAACAAGATTCTGGATTCAGGAGATCGAAACCTCCACCCCCCTCCATCTTCCCTTCCTTACGCCCTCGAGTCTCTTGAGAGAGTGGAGTTAGTTGAAAGTCGACGTTCCTTACCTCATTCGTATTCATATGTACCTAGTTTGCTCCCTTTTGTCATTTCCCTAACAATCTAACAGGTTCCCTTCCTTTTTTTCCTTCTCTCTCTCTCTCCCCCCTCTCTCTCTCTTCCTTCTTCCTTTAAGCGAGAGCAAGACAAGCGCATCCTCTGACCGCGTGGTGGACCATCGGTAGCACCGTTGCCAAGCTTCCGCTTTATTTTTCACGCAGGGGGAAAAAAAAAAAAAACCTCGACATATTAACCCTCTCGGAGGTATTCGAACACAAAATGTTGTCCCAAGTAATTTAACGTGGGATTCAATGGAATTGAAATGGATGTTTTTCAAGAAAGTGAGTGACTCATTAAAGTACTTAGAAAAGTGTCCTCTTTTAAATGACTTAATAAAATCTAAAAAAAAAAAAAAACTAAAATCTGGTTCAAGCGCTAGCCACCATGAGCCTTTTTTTGAGAATGCGACTAGATTTATTTCTGTTCTAACAGCATTATTCAAAATGGGCGTCCCCACACAACGCTTAATTTTATACTCAATTTGTTGAGTTTTTCAACAAATATAGCCGATAATGTATAGGCCCTAGATTGACGGAGAAATCAAGCTCCAAAATATTGACAAATTTATTAAGCTATGTACACTGAAAGAAGGCGAGGGTAAATTCTTCCCATCAATGATCTATATTGTTTAGCAAATTGGATGATGACTTACAGTGCGATGGTTCAATTGAACAGAACTTTCCACAGTCATGCGGTTAATAGTCATGATCAGATAGTTATATTTTAACCATCCAAATTGCTACACAATATAGATATCATCGGCGGGCAAAATTTGATTCTTTCTCTTCTTTCAATGTAGGTATGGGTGAATTTCGTGCGGTAGGGGCTCCTTTTAATTGATGCTTTCGGGAAAACAAATTCGAAGCCTTTAAAGTAAAAGTCTCAAAAAGTTACATGTGGCCTCATCTATTAAGCCAGAATCTCATTTCAGACAGGTAAGGATTCATATTAATCAAACATGGTTAGTGAGTGATCATCTGATCTTCCACGCAGCTACACGGCCTGATTAATGTGTCTCGTGCTATTTTACAAGCTAATTCTCCTGCTAACTTATTCAGAAATATAACAACAAAATTAACACGATATGCTATTGGGCTGTACGATCAAATTAATCGAGTCATTTGCAGTGACTTATTTTGTGATTGTAATCTACAGGGCTCGATTCATGTGTCTCTTTTTGTTTTTATTTTTATTTTTGTTTTTGTTTTTGTTTTTATTTTTATTTTTGTTTTTGTTTTTGTTTTTATTTTTATTTTTGTTTTTGTTTTTGTTTCAGTGTAAAAAAAATTGAACGCAAACCCGTGAGAAGGATCCGTTTGTAATTAGATGGCTCATATGATAATATAGAAATATTCATGAAAGTTCTTGGAAAGTCCGCGAAATGTTGCATGTTCGAAGTGGCAACTTTGTAAATTAAAAGTATATACTTCAATTCCTCAGGTTGCTTTTGAATAAAAATGTTTCGTCGCGCGACCAAAGGCCATTCGGGGTCAACAATCTTAACGACCCTGTAAGAGAGAGAAGAAAAAGTGGACCTGCTCACCCTCTTTTGTGCTCATCATGAATTGACAGAATTCGGTCGCGTATCGACCTCGCAATTCTCACCGAATATGTTTCAGAGGACCCGATAACGGCACCCTTAGCTGCGACTTCGCGAGTCCTGAACGGGTTGAAAATATAGAGGGCATCGAGTGATTCTATATTTTCTCTTCCCGAGAGTAACCGCTCGTGTTGATCAATACGCAGAATGAAGCAAACACTACTCGTCAAAGGAATTAGAATCGAAGTTTAATTGAGGACTTTATTTGCCGGGAGAAGGAGCATATACAACAGCAGGTGTGTTCTCTCTTTAAAATCAGCATGTAAATGGATTGGAGATTTTTAATAAAGAACACACCTGATGGTCTACGGGTCAATATTTGAGTCAACAGGATCAAATAAGAACATATTGAATCATCGGGTGTGTTCTTTATTAAAAATCTCCATTCAATTTATATGCTGATTTTAAGGAAAGAACGTATCTGATGTTTTATGAGCCCTTCTTTTCCGGCATAGTCCTCATAATTGATCATCTCAATATGCGATACATAATGGTTTCGGTGCATGCGTAGTTTCTATTTAAACTGAATTTGTCTTTGATTTTGTTAAAATATCTGGCTCGCCCGTATTTATTTCAAACTTTCAAAATTTCTATGGTTCAATTTTTCTAAACGGATTTAAACATAATCGTATCATAGGAGGTAGATAAAATCCCCGACAAAACTACTTGCATCGAAACAAAGATAACCCATGACCTAAATCGTGGTCATTTAAGTAATAAAACAATAAAACTACAACCAAAAACCCGCTTTATAATATATAAATGAAAAAGAAACTTGGTGCCAAATTAATTTTACCTGCCTTTTCGGATGAAGAGTTTTTTTTAGCTATGTTTTCTTTATATTTTATCTTTTGGAAAGTAATAGTGACAGGAAGGACAAGCAAATTTCATAACATGCTGAGCTTTCCAAACTTTAGGTTATAGCTTTCTTCCGCGGTAGTGATTTTTATATATTTTCCCAGCGGTTTTATCGTTACTTCCGGCTGAGATGCGGATAACCCGTTTTATCTCGCGTAGAGAAAAACGTTGCACAACTCGTTTTCGGCATTAAAAAACCATTGAAGTTCTTTGAGCAAATTATAGCACAGACATTTTAAATTGAGACACCGTCGTTTGAGCCAACATGGAAGAATATTAACGCAGGGTTACATTATTACGAGACCTTCTGTCTCCTAATCAAAGTTCCGACAGAAAAGACTCGAACGCTCGAATAGAAAAATAAGAGAAGAACCTTTCTTCTCTGGCGGATCCAGGATGTTGTCTTTCTCTCTCTATCCTCATCTACACTTGCCAGAGCTGCCGATTTGCGTAGATTTAAATGACATTTTTAAAGTCACCGATGATTTCACCGGTTGAGAAAAGATTACAAAAGATTACATATAGTTCAATTCAGTGTATGTCTGTAATGCACGAGAATACTTTGATCTGTAATCTTTTCTCAATCGGTGGAAACGCCGTTAATTAATTAAAATATTTACAAGTTTTCAAAGTTATCGACGACTCTACCGGTTGAGAAAAGATAAAAGACGCAATAGTATTTTCGTGCATTACAGTCATACACTCAACTAAACTCTGCAATCTTCTCTCAGCCGATGGAATTTCGATAAATTTCAAAATGCCATCAAATCCACGCCAATCGGCAGCTCTGACTCTTGCGTTCACAGTGCGGCGAGGCATGCGATTTGGCAACGTCCCTTTTTCTCATTTAAACTCATTAGAAAAGTCGAAATGCCTGGTTATCGCCGATAACTGGAGCGTTCGACTTTTTTGGTGAATTTAAATTGAGACACTACATTGTTGCCAAATTTCACGCCTCGCCACTGTGCGTTCAATTGGTTGATGAGAGAGAAAGACTGATCACTGAATCTACCTATATGCTTCCCTAAAAAGTGGTTAGATAGTTTGGACTAGGAGTTTATTTGGAAATTGGATCAACAGCATTGATGGCTAGCTGTTGTCGGCAAAGACCCAAAATAAATACGGCTCCTATGACCAGTAGCGTACGTAGGGGGGGGGGGGGCTTAGGGGACATAAAGCTCCCCTTCCTTCAGACCTCAGGTTTCTATGGGTGGTGGGGAGGATAGAAGGGAATCACTGGCGCAACCAGGATCTCTTCCATCTCTCTCATTTCCCATTTGAATGTATAAGTAGGAAAATGACAGAAAGAGGGGGTTTTATCTCTGTCCATCCTTGTCTAACATACGTTTTTTAATGGAGAAAAGAGAGGGAGATGAAGAAACTCTCAATGCGCTACTTAAGGGAATAATTTGCAGTCAAACGCTCATCAGTGCAAGCCCGTACCAATAAGAATAATTTTTTTTTCTTTCAAATTTTACTCTCATAAAATGGAACCGAGGAATGAAGTTTTTAAAAATTCGTTGAGCCTATTACAAACAATGAATCCATTGCAAATTTAGTCACATAGTTACAGAGGGTCGATTCCTATACGTAAACTCGTGTGAACATCACATTTTGAAAGCACCGCCGAAGAGTCTCAAAATCCACTCACAAACGCAAAAAATGCGTTTACCACTGTTCAAAGATGGCGGTCGAATGAGCGAGTCACAATGGGAGAGTCCCAACAAATTTGGCTTTTCACAACCTTTTCTAAAAAAATTGGGTTTTGGGGTGGGATTGGGGCCGTTAAAAATTTTCAAAAATTTATTTGGCCCAACTAAAAATTTCCCAAAATCCACTCTAAACCCTCAAAAAGGCAGTTTTTCGCGGGGCTTTTTTGGTCCCCAAGGATAAAATGGGAAATTCCAAAAAATCTCTTTCCCCACTATTTTTTTATCACAAGGAAATTCAAGAGAAAAAGGGAAAATCGGGGTGGGGGATCCAAAAACACCCTTTTAATTTTTTAAAACCGCAACCCCCCCAAGTAACGGGGGTCAAATAAATTTTTTTTGGTACTTCTTGAGGGTTTAAAATTGTTAAAGGGGGGAAATCTATTGGGTTCCTTCGCCCTTACCTCTCCAAAAACTGCGTTTATTAGTTTAATTTTTTTAAGATCCCGTTTATTTTTTTTTTAGTTTCGCATAAACGTATCAAATGGGAAAGCCCCAATTGCAGCTCTCTCTACGACGAATCACTTTTCTCAGCGAAGAAAGTTGCGATTTTATGGGACTCGGCCATTGTGACCGATTCATTCGGTCACCACATTTACATTTCACTAAACGCATTATTTTGAGACTCTTTTCGAATCTATATCAATGTGATGTTCACGCAATTTTGAATAGAAACTAACACTCTATAACGCTGCAACGAAAGTTTGTTACAGCCATTTCTATCGACGAGGACATTATTTGGTACCCCATACGTATAATAAGTGTAAGTTCAAAGTCATGCACGAAAAACTGCTCCCCGTTCTCTCCACAGTATACTTATCTTATACCCAGAAGCGAAACTCAATGTTAGATAAAAGGCAAATGCCCCCTGGTGGTCGGTGGATAACACAAACACCTTCAATTTTATTTCCATATTAGACGCGACGGTGGCACCCTCAAGTAGTCGGTGGATAACAACTAAATTTTCCCATTTGATTACATTGAAAAACGACAATTCGCCAAAGCGTTCCTATAGAGTTTTGCTACTATATAGGATGCGTTTAATACTGTGGTTCCCTCTCCGACGCCGGTGGTTTAAAACCATTACCTTTAAAACATGCAAGAAATTGCACCCATTAGTTTTAAGTAAAAAATCAAAATTAAAAAAAGAAAGTTTAAAACTAGAGGTACGCCTGATTTACAGAGCTCACTTTATTTTATTGGCTGCGCGAACAAAGCGGAGCGAATCAAGCGCTGCTGAAAATTCAGCTGCAATGAATCAATCGATGCTCAATCGACTGCTCGTTTCGCTGCAGAACAGAGTTTCGGACAGAAACGCAGCGAAACCCCAAAAACACTAGTGCAATACAGACGTAATTCAACGCCAGAGGAGGTTTTTTTTGGTCGTGAGAGGGGGAGGGGAATGAGGGGGGCTCAAAACCCGCAGTTCAAAGGGATTAGGGGCACTGTTGTCGTTTGTACGCCATTCTGTTTTTTTTTTTTAGTCCCTTCTCTATTTTTTCGTCCCGACTCTACCCCTCCCTTGACACTCCTCCATCAACCCCCACCCCCACCCCCTCTCCACCCTCCCCTATTCTACAGCCACGTCGCAGTAACACCACGGATGCATTATAGATGCAGCTGCGGCGAATGGAGAATCGGGTGGCGCACACGGGACGCAAACTTGGTTTTTTTCTGACTTGAAAAAAATGTTGTTTCTTTTTGGTCTTTTAAAAACATTTGATTGTTAATATTTATCGGCAAAACACCATATTATTTGACTCATTTTAAGGTTTAAAATACAGTGCTGTCGTTTTGCGTCTAATTTATTGCATTTTTTTATCCACCGATGATTCCACCAGTTCTGATTCCAGTTCAGTTCATTACTGTATTGCACGAAAATACTCGCATCTGAAATCTTATCTCAACCGGTAAAAAAACTTACGGATATTTTAATAATTACACGGCAATTGCACCAATTGAGAAAATATCACAGAGCAGAGTATTATCTTGCAGTCAAGTCATACACTGAACTGATCTGTGTAATCTCTTTTCAACCTGTGGAGTCATCGGTGAATTGAAAAATGCTATAAATTATACGCAAAACGGTAGTTCTGTTAAGCTGAATGATGTTCCACATTTTCAAGTTCGTCTTACTGTATTTACTGCTCATATAATCTTGATTTTTTATTCGTATTGAATAAGGGCTGTTGCACACTTTTGCTGTAAACGATTTAAGAGTCGATTCAGATGTAAAAACCTGCAAAAACAACGATAGTAGCACTAAAAACCTTACAAGGTCTATTCCTAAACTCATAAAATTCTTTTAAATGCGGAAGCGTAATGGTGGCGTTGAGAACTGATTAGATAGTGAGAGATTCTAATCTAAAAATACTGTAATTCCATCAAGAAGTGACCCATAAGATACGACTTTCTTTAGACACCTGTGTCACCAAATGGCACAGTACCGTTAATCGGATGTGGGTCACTTCTATGGTGTCTAAATTACTCTGTGAATATTACTTGCCAGTATAGATCAAGTGACGAAATTAATATAGGAATTTCACATTTCAGTGTTGTCATTACGTCCGCGCATTTAAACGCATTTTAAGAGTGAATTTCGTGAGTTTTTGATGTTATCATCGTTGTCTTTTGACGTATTTAGCCCTAAATATACCCTTAAATTAGCTTCGTCGGAAGAGTGCATATAGAGTCCCTCGATGAAAATATTGTATAGGGAGTACCGATACGAGCTTGATGAGTGTTGATTCAACACGGGCAGCTCCATAAGACGACGCCATCTAGCAGCAACTCCTTGAGACCAAAGAAGTCAATTTTGTCAAAGTTAACTTTTCGACTCCTCGGAGCTCCATGAAGCGTCGTGTCGGTACTGCGTTCGTAGACAATATTTCCATCAAAGGACACTATAGAATGCAACTCTGAGCAACAGCCCCATTACGTTCGATGGATTCCATGTTTTCGTTCCCACTGTGTGACGCGGGCGGCCATCGCGAAATGCATTTCGCCACGTGCAATGTGAATCGCAAGGGATGGTCGCATATGGGTGCATTTGTGCATGTGCAATGTGCATCGTCATCGCGTAGTCTGGAGGCGAAAGGTCCCGAAGTTAGACGAAAATAGTCGAGTGACTCCTGCCTCGCTTGGCTGGACCCTGGAGAATGGAGTAGATGGAGGTTGTATGGTCGAGTTTCGATCAATAGTGGAGGCTCGGCGAAATTTGTTCATTCATAAGAATCGGTCCTTCCGGATGGAGTTATTAGACAGATCCGTCCGTTTAACCAATTTATATTGTATTTTCGCATTCGGTTTGCAACACGTTTTTTTTTTAATATGATATGGACCCGAACTCTGTATATGAAGCGCTGAAAAAAATAGAAGGGTAAATTTTACCCTCTTGATGGCTCTTTTACAGTTTACTATCCAACAATGGTGCTCATCTTGCAAACTTTTGCTCCAGGGGACTGAAGAGTTGATTCTTGCATAAAAACCTATACAAATGACGATGAATATATACGCTAAAAAATTACGAAAGTCATCTTTCTCAAAATCGGGCTTAGTTGCGGAGAGACGCAGGTATCATAGGAGATCCTATCTAATTTGAGACATATCTCTGTGCTGCCAGAGAGAAAGTGACAAATTAGACAGGAATCTCCCATGATACCTGCGTTGAAGCGCCATTACGATCTTGCCGTTACAGCAGTTTTGTGAGTTCATTATTGAATTTTAGACTTTTTTAGTTTAATTTTCGAGATTTCCGCTGGTCTTTACATCAGATTGAAGTATTGGACTATTTATTTGCTTGTGGCAAAAGTTTGCAAGAGCCCCATTTGTGGTTAATACTTACAGAGCTATGATTGAATGATGCAGGTCTTTCTGTTATCATTCACAGTCATACGGTTTAAATTCACGATTAGATGGTTCTTTTAACCATCCAAATTGCTACGCAATGGAGGAACCATATAAGAGTAAAATTTGTCTTTTCCTATTTTTATTAGTGTGGGGCAGTTGCAAGGGTCTGAAGTTTGGTGTTTCTTGTATAGTAAATGAAAGTAGGTGCTTGCTCTAAGACAAAGGTGTCTTTGGTTTTTTCCCCGCATAGTCTCGATCATGGCCGTAGCACGGATTTTTTTTCGGGGGTGGCTGCAGGTAGTGCAGGTATTTTTCCTTCCTCTTTATCCTATATACGAGGGGTGTTCAATAAATAAGGCGCTTTTGTCTATAAAACGAGAACGAATCAACGAAAAATAATGAACGAGGTGGCAAATTAAAGCAAATTTAATACTCTGTCAACTTACAAACTTGTATTTTGTCATATTCACCGTTTACAGTGACGCATGTCTGCAGACGTTGAATCCATTTTTGCATTCCGTTGAAAAAAAAACTTCTGCTGGTGTGATCTGATCCATTCGCTTACAGCAGTCTACACATCATCATCGGAGCTAAACTGTTTATCCTTCAAGGCTTTAAGGGAAAAGCCAAAAATCACTCGGAGCTAAGTCTTGACTGTAGGGGGGAAGGGGGGGGGAACCACTTAAAACTTCAGCCGATCCAGTGTCTTTTTTGTTTCTGCATAGCAATGTGGTCTTGCATTGTCATGATGCAACAGGAAAGCTGTCCTGTCCGGTCAAATTCTTCAGATGCGAGTTTTCAGATTTCGCATAGTATCGCAATATCTAAGAGAGTTGACAGTATGCCCTTTTTCCAGATATTCCTTAAGAATCACCCCGTTTGCATCCCAAAAAATGGTCGACATGATTTTTTGAGCTGATTCAGCTTTTTTGAATTTTCACTCATGATGTCGCAACTACGGTACTGACCTGATACTGATGAAACTTTTAGATAACAACCTTTAGGTCAACGCTTGATCGGCTGATTGAGACGCTTATCTTATCAGTATCTCCGTTTTTCGAGTCTCGGAGATGTGAGGTTGCCAAATACTCGTAGAACAGATCACAACCGCAGGATTTTTTTTTTTTTTTTTTTCAACGGAATGCAAAATTGGATTCAACGTCTGCAGACATGCGTCACTGTAAACGGTAACTATGACAAAATATAAGTTTGTAAGTTGAAAGAGTATTAAATTTGCTTTAATTTGCCACCTCGTTCGTTATTTTTCGTTGATTCGTTCTTGTCTTATAGACAAAAGCGCCTTATTTATTGAACACCCCTCGTAGTTTATAATTCTTTTCAATTCACTCTCTCTTCACCGCCCCCCCTAAATTCGGTATTCGGCATTCTTATTTACTTTCTTAACACTCAACATTTTTTCACGGTTCCGCCTTTTGAATTGTCGCTCTAAACTCGTAAAACTTCATACAGAGGAGTTGCGTATTTTCTGGTGATAATTAGTGTGAAAAACTATGGGGCGGGGGGGATGCAACTGGATTCAGTGTTTCGCTGGACTTCGGATGTTTTGAGAAAAAATGAATCCAAGTTTTTCCGGTGGGTCCTCCTTTCATTTTTCGGGAAAAAGAGCACTTAGACATGCAGAATACGCAAATTTTGTTGTCACATACTTCCACGAAAATAATTTGAGCAAACTTTTATTTATTTATTTATTTATTTATTTATTTATTTATTTATTTATTTATTTATTTATTTATGTATTTATTTATTTTTAATTTAATTATAAACTAATGTTATCGTTTACGCTGAATGAGTACATACTCCAGGGTAGATCCAGCAGTCATCAGAAACGAACAAAATGCCGGTGGAGGACTGATTTGGAAATGAAGAAAAAAATGTCAGGCAAAAACTGTCTCTGTGTTCCCTTTCCCTGCATTCGGGGCTTCAGGTCATATTTTTCCCACATTTTCAAAGCCATATTTTCCTCCTCCCCCTTCCATTCAGGATACGAAAAAGAGTCTTACTGAGGGAAAAGGTCAGTGCTAAATGACCATAATGGTCTCGAGGCAACAAAATTAGTGATAAAAAGAAATTGATCGCTTTGCTGGATGACAATGAACTCCGTATCGCAATCGTATCCAGTAGAAAAGCGATTCAACGGATACTAACCTTGTGAGCGACTCATTGCGATTCGATCAAGTCCACAGTGTCAACTCATTGTCAGCAAATGCAGAGAAAAAGGAGGGACAAAGTGATGATCATTTTTTTTTTATACCTCTCACTAAACTTTTTACTTGATATAGTGATATAGGTGGAGGCTGGAGGCAACTCTTCTTTTTTTAAAGTTAAAAATTTGCATTGTCTCTATTGCGTTTGGACAAGAGTATGGTGTTGCCTCAAAGTTTTGAGTGGACCCAACATACAAGGGGGGGGGGAGCTCCACCCCCTTCACCCAACGGTCCCTCTAGATCACGCGATTTCAATTCAGATCATTTACTTCATCGTTAAACCGATCGTTAAGATTGTCTATGAACGATTCTTTTGGTCGAAAGTTGTAAACTTTGGCCGTTGCTATGGTAACCATCGTTAAGTATCTCGTTATATAAAGGCTAATCAAGAGTAATCTTCAAATTGCAGGCACTTCAACTAGGGTTACCATAGCAATAGCAAAGTTTTAAAATTTTCGACCAATAGAATCAATCACCCATATACACGATACAGTCCTAACGATTGGTTTAACGATGAAGTAAATGATCGGCCCTCAGAACTTCCTTGAAGTGGAATGGTGTCTTTCGTAAGTTTTATATATTCTGTTCCATATTGATGGGCCCAAACGGATTGCGGAAGAAAGGATCGTCTCGCCTTGTAGATGTTCAGGGCTTTCGTTCAATCATGAAGATTTCCCATGCAATTGCATAGAATTCAATAAAAGTCCCAGGGAATTATGGTTATTGAACTTCACCAGTGGCGAAGCGTGGAATTCGGCAAGAATGTATTTTCTCCATTTAAATTCACCAAAAAAATCGAACGTCCAGTCATCGGCGATGACCAGGCATTTCGACCTTTCTAATGGGTTTTAATAGGAAAAAGGAACATTGCCAAAATGGCAAGCCTCGCCACTGAACTTCACAGAAAACTTTTAACAAGGATGATCCTTGCTTTTGGCCTCATTTTTTTTAAGGAAACCCTCGGCAAATTCACACGGTCACTTGATCGAGTTGAGAGTTGCTCGTTCAAAAGATTCGTTCCTTTACCGAAAGATCGGGCTCGAATCGATATAGCTCTCTCTCGAACTCCCGAAACCTGTCGGCCGAATATTTCCGATCGAAACGAAATGATTAATTAGGCTTCGATTGTGTGTTCTTGTGAGTGAATGATAGTGTCGAGAGGGAGCGGGCCGGGGGGTCCGGGGGGGATGAACCGGGGGGGAGGGGGTTCGGCAGAAATGGTAGGGGTGCATCAGGTAGGCCGTGCTTAAGGGCGCGAGAGGCGCGGAGTGGAGGAGAAGAGTTTCGCGAGCGACCACTATTCGACGGGGAAGCGATTCCACATACACATGCTCTTTCTCTCTCTCATTCTCACCCCCACCTGACCCAAACTATTCCTCTGTCTCTCTCTTTCTCTCCCCTCTCTCTCTCTCTCTCTCTCTCTCTCTCTCGCTCTCTCACTCTCTCTTTTCCTGCACAGGGTGTGATTCCAGCGGTTGTAGAGGCCTAGGCGCAAACAGCGAAAGAGAGTGTGTGTGTGGCGTGAGAGAGAGAGTGAGAGAGAGGTGAAAGAGAGTGAGGGAGAGAGAGAGAGGGGAGAGAGTTGGAGAAAGGACGAGGGATAGAGCTAGGCTAGGCAAAAGGGAAACAAAACGCGAGAGGCTTCACAGAGAGAGCGCGGGCACCACAAAAAGGGGGCGGAGTCTCGGCCGAAGGTCGGCCTTGGCGAGCGGGCGGAGGGGAGAATTAAATTCATTTCTGATTGGTTACATTCAAAATAATTACCTTCAACAATTGTTGCGAATTCAAATTTTCCCTCGATTTTTTCCCGCCCTCCCTCACCCTCTCAAAACCCTCCTTCGTCCTCGCTCCTCTCTCGCTCTCTCTCACGTATACTGACGTACGTTTGCACCGTTAAACTCCCCGCTTGGGCTGGCGGAATCTTTTTTCTTTCGGTTCCCTCTTCGCTCTCTCTCTCTCTCTCTCTCTCTCTCTCTCTCTCTCTTTTCTCTCTCTCTCTCTCTCTCTCTCTCTCTCTCTCTCTCTCTCTCTCTCTCTCTCGCAAGGGATTTCTTTTTTCCTCCTTTTGCCCTCTCTCCCGTTCGGATGCAGGCACCGACGCACTTCGATTAATGGGAGCCTCCTTCCTCCACCCCCCAACCCCTTTGGCTCCATATTAAACATAGGCCTAGTGTTTGTACAAGTATGCAAATAATGCACCGGGTTGCAACGAGGCCACGGCGGCGGTGGTAGATCCGTTGCAATAGTTGCAGTTTTCGCATGGTAACAGCGGAGTCCAAAAAAAAAAAAAAATAGACATAAAAATTTTACTAAATTAATTTAAGTTTGTTCAACTATTCGGGCGAATTTGAACGCAGGGAGGGTGATCAGGACGAGGCGAGGGTGGTGGGGGGGGGGCTGGGAATTATCCGAGATAATTGATGCATGGTATCGATCTGAGCGAGCCCCGCACAAAATTACTGCCACTTAGAGGTGCGCGGTTCGTGCTTTTGCACAGCCTTTCTAGTGCAGCGAGTGCGTACCAGGTGGGATCAAATGTTCCTCATTGTTACTATATGGTTTAAATGATGCATGTGTTAACCCCGTTTCCTTCCTGATCAGAACGAGAAATTGTGAATGGGATTGTTGTAAACTTTTATTACGACTATTTTTGGCATGGACTCGTATAAAAAACAATGAAAAAATATAACGAGTTGAGCCCTAAAAATCAACTGTTTTGCCACCAGGTTTAGTTTACTATACGAAATCAAAGTTTAGCTCAAATTCAATGGGTGGTTAAATGTTTGTTCTCCACGGTCTTTATTTTGCCTATTCTGGTGATTGAAGGCATTTGATGAAACGTAATTTGCAAGATTCAAGTCAATGATTTGGAGTAACTTTTATAGTCAATGAGAAGTTAGGATACGAAAAAAAAGAAAAAAGCAGGGGAACGCCAATACAATTTATGTATTGGTAAAGCGCGCCTTCGTGCCGCGATAGGTCTGTATGCAGCCACTTCGAGGGCCACCCGGAGGCAGCAAGTCCGCTCGCGCAGTATATGAAATTTGAAATTCGCGGTCTTCAGCGCGGGGGAAAGAATCATCTTTAGAGGCGATTCTTTCAATAACCTATTTGAGTAAAATCAAATCGGTAGGGTGAAAATCTTGTTCAATACGTCTAGTTGCTGGGGAAAAAAAAAAAAAAAAAAAAAAAAAAAAAAAAAAAAAAAAAAATTGGTTTAAAACTTGCCAAACCAAAATGCAAGCATGAAAGGGTTAAGAGAGAACTTTTCCTCTCCAATCAAGCTCCTATGATCCAGATCAGATGCGGAAAAACATGCAGCATTCGATCTATCCACCGATCGTCTTTCAATGGCGAGGCCATTGGCATCAGGGCTGCCGTTTTGCGTATAATCAATGCTATTTTTCTATTCACCGATGATTCCACCGGTTGAGAAAAGATTACACAGTTCAGCTCAGTGTATGACTGTACTGCATGAAAATACTCTGATATAAAATCTTTCCTTAATCGGTGGAAACTCCGTTGATTAATTAAAATATCCGCAAATTTTTTAAAGTCATTGACGACTCCACCGGTTGAGAAAAGATTACAAATTCGAGTATTTTAGTTTTTTACAGTCATGCACTGAACTGAACTGTGTTATCTTTTCTCAGCCGGTGAAATCATCGATGAATTGAAAAATAGCATTGATTATACGCAAAACGGCAGCCCTGATTGGCATATCGTCATGCTTCTGGTAATCTTTTTTTTTTTTTCAGTGCTCCATGATCGAAAACAAAATATCGTGGAACATTGTTTGAGTTGAACATATTGGGAACTGTAATCGGTTCAATAGATCGCAAGAAATATAGAAAGTCCTGCCAAAAAGTGACCTAATTTCTTACACGAATTTCTTTAATAGCGAGCAAACATGCATTCAATTATTTTAAGCAGTTTATATACTAAAGAATCATTCTGATGCGATGATTCTAACATGGGAAAAACCGGCGAGAAAGACATAAAGTATAAGGCAGAATAGCACTGATAAAAGAGGAAAGAAGAACAAAATCGAAGGTAAGAAAAAGAAAGATGCAAGTAAGTATCCATCTCGAGTATCGCGACTCCCTAACACCTGGACCTCTATTGCTCGCGTTTGAAACCGGAAACGAGTGTCTCCCACGAGCGCACCGGCGCGAGATTTTGAAGGTCGTCGCTTCTTGCACCACATGAATGCATTATAAAAACACTTAACCCCATTTGATCGTCTCACCCTAAACTGATCGCGTCGAGATAAAGAGGGAAGGGAATTACCTATATGACCACGAATCATGCCGTGACCATTGAACGACGCGTTACCGAACGTGCTTACGTTGCATATCGATGTGTCCAAAACCTAATTCTTCTTCGATCTTTTTTTTTTTTTTTTTTTTTTCCTGATACTTCTTAATAGATTTTGAAATTGATATCGCTTTTGTTTTCGTATCTGCAGGTCGTAGTTTCAAAAGACTGCATCGAACCGTAATAAGTATAATAGATCCGCGGAAATATTCACAGTTTTAAGGGTGACATCATTTCGAAGGACAAAGATGCTACTGGAAATCCTTTTATATTAAAGATAAGAGGTCAATATATTGATGCGTATCGTAGCATATCAATTTATGCAAGACCAAATTATTCCTCGATCATTTGTTTAGCTTATTAAATTTTAATCGAATAGATTTTGAAATCGACGACACTTTTGTTTTTCAAATCTGCGCAGGGCATATTGTTTACAACAAACTGTATCGATTCGTAATAAGTAGATAGCCTCAAAGATCCGTGGGATTTTTATAGTTTTAAGGGTGGTATCATTTCGAGGAAGAAGATCCCGATGGAAACCCTTTAACAGTGTTTTCCCAAAATTGGGGTGAAAAAAGGCCGCCCGTTTTAATTGTTTAAATGGGGAAGGAACGGCCATTCACCCCTCGACTGGATAAACCCCTTTAGTATTAAAGACGATCGGTGGATAGATTGAATGCTGCGTGTTTTTCCGCGTCTGATTAGGATCATAGGAGCTTGATTGGAGAGGAAAAGTTCTCTCTTCACCCTTTCATGCTTGCATTTTGGGATTTGAGCATTTTTGAGATTTTATATACCTTTCAATACGAAGACACTTTTCTAAGAACTTCGATGGGTCAAGTTTACAACCACGGACCCATTGAGCACGAGTTTTTATTATACCGGTCATCGTGAACTCAAGAAAAATGGAAAGTTCATATCACCCCGTCATATTACAGTGGTCCACATCAATAAGTTGCACATTCAAAATCTTCGTAAGTTCATGCGGTTGGTCGAGAGGAAAAACAAGTGGGAGGAGCTTTCAGCAACATGATCTCTATCACATAGTATATTCAGGGGAATTTCCACTCGAATTTATATTAGATTTGCCTCCCACTTGCGGGCGGAATAAAAAATAACAATCACGGCTTCGGACGGGGGCTATAAAAGAGACCCAGACCCCAGACTCATTTGAGGGGTGGCGTTGATCCCTTGGGGACGCCATTCGTTTTCAGAATGAATTATTCCCTTTTCCCGTAACAAAACCAACCCACAATTTTATTTCGGTTTTTTTCACTTCGATTTTTTATGTCTATCAATCTAACCACCGG
This sequence comes from Trialeurodes vaporariorum, assembly GCA_011764245.1. NCBI lineage: Eukaryota > Metazoa > Arthropoda > Insecta > Hemiptera > Aleyrodidae > Trialeurodes > Trialeurodes vaporariorum. The sequence continues at coordinate 36,038,719 of VMOF01000379.1, read as the reverse complement.
AATCGGAGAGTGAAAACGGGGTTGGGGTAGTTTTTCGCGCATGACTTTGAACTTAGGTATAGGGTACCAAATAATGTCCTAGTCTATTGAATGAGGTCTTTTGCAAACTTTTGAAATAGCGTTATGGAGGGTAGATTAATTTGTAAAATCACGAGAAAATCGCATTGCAAGCATTGAAAAATTTCAAAATTTATCTAAAAGACTCAATAAAATGCCTTTAACACCAGTGGCGAGGCGTGAAATTTGGCAACAATGTATTTTCTCCATTTAAATTCACCAAATAAGTCGGACGCTTCAGTCATCGGCGACGACTAGGCATTTCGACCTTTCTAATGTATTTAAATGGGAGAAAGGAACGTTGCCAAATCGCAGGTTAACACAATTAATTCACTGATGCGGCGGTCGAATGAGCGGGTCACGAATGTCCACAATGGAGGAGTTCCATCTAATGGGGCAGTTGCAAGGGTCTGAAATTTTGTGTTTCTTAATGATAAATCAGGGCTGCCGTTTTGCGTATAATCAATGTTTTTTTTTCAATTCACCGATGATTCCACCGGTTGAGAAAAGATTACGCACAGTTCAGTTCAGTGCATGACTGTAATTAACTAAAATACTCGCATCTGTAATCTTTTCTCAACCGGTGGAGTCGTCGATAACTTTATAAAACTTGCGGATATTTTAATTTATCAACGGAGTTTCCACCGATTAAGGAAAGATTACAGATCAGAGTATTTTCGTGCATTACAGTCATACACTGAACTGAACTGTGTAATCTTTTCTAAACCGGTGGAATCATCGGTGAATAGAAAAATAGCATTGATTATACACACAACGGCAGCCCTGAATATAATGAGAGTACTTGATGAGCTGAGAACAATGGTGCCTTTGATGTTTTCATAAGTGTCCCGGTTTTGGAGATACACACGTGTAAAGTTGTGAAAAATTGTGAAAAATTGTGTGCTTAGTGACGTCACTACACGGAATTCCCATTTGAAACAATGTCTTTTGGGCCAAAATATCATCTCCGGAACAATGGGACTAAATTAGAAACCAAAGGCATCTTTATTCTCAGCTCATCAAGTACTGTCATTTTCAATATAAAAAACACAACATTTCAGAACCTTAGCAATGGCCACATTGGAACTTTCTGTGCTGAGACAAGTAGTGATTTACCTATCATAGAGAAAGGTGCATGTAAATGGTACTATTTGATCTTAATGAGATCCGCTTTTTCGACCGCCATTTTTGACTTGTGTCAAAAGCATTTATTTAGTGTGTGAGTGGATTTTGAGACGTTTTGATGCTTTTCGATTCCCTCCATAACGCTGCAGCGCGCTGCAGCAAAGTTTGGAGCAGACCCCTTGTCTACTTTTTGCCTTTTCATCCACCCTGGCAAAAGTGACAACCATTCATGCAATTTTTCCAACAGCGACCGTGCATTATTTTTTAATGGGCATTAATAATCAGGGAAGTTTTCAGCAGAATAAGAAATGTACTCGTGTTTTTTGCTTTGTTTTTGTTTTTTGTTTTGTTTTGTTTTTTTTTTAAAGCAAATTGAATAAGAAGACTGCTCAGTGTCAGATGCACATTTTATGTAATGCTTTGCAGCCACCTTGAATTTTTTTTTCTATGAAAGGCTACATTTAATTTAACTCTCTTTGGACGCCAATCATCAAACTATGTCGACTCGTCATTTCTTATTTATCTAAAAACAACTTACCGTGAACGACCATGAAACGGCAGTAAGGTCGTTTTTGGAATAATCGCATGAGAGCAGGGTCGCCACATTTGCCACGGTGGGGTGGATAAACTAAATGCATTGGTAAGAGGTATTGTTTCCAGAGGTTGATTATTCACTTTCGTGGACAAAATGTGTCCACTCAACAGAATCGACCAAGCACTCGTTTGTCCATTTTGTCTATTCCTCCATTATTTTGTCCAGTATATCAACTCATTTCCCACGACAAAAGTAAACTGAAATTTGTCGACGGTCACGCACTCGCACATACATAAGCATAAGGTTGCCGTGGAAACGAATGTTAATCTGTCTTGCGATTGGCTTTTGTTCGTCATTTAATTGTTTTGCCTCCACTTTTGCTGCTACAGGGACAAACTTAAAAACCATAACAGGTCTTTTTGGCCAAACCCGTGATGGGAAAAATGAATAACGAATAACCAGAATAATTAAATAAATTTTGACTAGGTTTCATGATATTCCTATTGAAATTGAATTTACTCCCAACATATTCCCTCTTCTAGTCAAGGACCTATTTTAAATCTAGATTTACCAAAATCAGGATCAGTAAAGGATAATTTTAGTTAATTATTCGTGAAATGTGTCTAAATTCTTATTTTCATGGTGTCCATACTTTTAACTAATTCAGCGATATTTTTTTTAAGTGTATGAGAACGGTGTACTCAAAGCTGATATTCATTGAGGATCCACATAATTTTATTAAAATAATTTATTTACCAGCGACTAGTGCACAGACCTAATCTATACTGTAACTTGGCAACAAATCAACAATGCCCCTTGATCCTGTTGAACCTGCGATGATGACAGACCATAAATAACGCGCTTCTTACAAAGGAATTCGCGAGCAACGCTTCAGGCTCCGAAAAACCGCGTGAGCGCTAAAAAACCATGACCTCCCTTGCTTTCGTTGCGATTCCGGAAACGAAAAACTATCGCAGAATTTATATCGCTCGGCCCGCGGTTTTCGAGGGCGCGGGCAGTCGGTGGACGCTGGAATTTAACACATTCATTGTTAATTCAAATTTTATTTTATCTTTTTCCTTTAACGCCCCCAACCACCCCCTCCACCCCCTCCTCACCCTCCATCATCTTCCTCCTCGTCCCCCGGCCCTCTCGCTCACACACTCACCTATCTTCTCTCTCTCTCTCTCTCTCTCTCTCTCTCTCTCTCTCTCTTCTCTCTCTCTCTCTCTCTCTGTCTCTGTCTCTCTCTCTCTTCTCTCTCTCTTTCACGATGAGATGCATCTCTAACAACTGTTGATTTATCGTTTTAACATGCACGCGCTTCGACGTACGTAGAATCGAAAAGTGCAATTTTTCTGGACAATTTTTCTTTTTTCTTTTTAAATTTATTTTGTTTTGAGAAAAGTTCGATGTCGATTTTCGATTGGTACGACGCGACGTGAAGTTTACTTTATCTTAAGCCATAGACAGCGGTGGCTCGAGTGCAGTACATAAACATTAAACATAGTTGCATACCCAGGAATTAGTCTTTCTCTGTCTCTCTGTCTGCCCGTCTATCTGACTCTCTCTCTCTCTCTCTCTCTCTCTCTCTCTCTCTCTCTCTCTCTCTCTCTCTCTCTCTCTCTCTCTCAAAAGACTGGTAAAATCTACCATCTTGAAGTCAGCTATCAAGTAGATGGTAAATGCAGTATACCTTATGGTAAATTAAGTTAGTTTGTTGGTACATTTTACCGTAATTTAGTAAAATTTACCATACTTGATAGCTGACTCCTTTTTGACTTGCTTTTAAACATGCGGCCACAACGGTGGCGTCGGGAACTAATGAAAGGAGATTCCCATTTAATAATATTGTCATTCCACCAAAAGTGACCGATATTAGAGACGTCTTTTCCTTTGGCACCGGTATCATCAGGTGTACCATTAATCGGCTGTTAATCATTCCTCTGGTGATCTGTGAATCTTATCCTTCTCAGCATTGAAAGAGTGACGACATTAAATTGGGAATCTCCCATTAAATGGCGTACGTAGGAATTAGTCTCTCCTGCTCTTTTTCCGGTTGAATGAATGTACTAGAAAAGGAAAGAGATAGGGGCCTGCAGTCTCGCCCCCCCCCCCCTGTTGCTGTCCTTTTCTTACTCACGTGTGCAAATGGGGAAAGAAAGAGAAAGACAAATTCCTGTGTACGCTACTGCTCCCATTACCAGTTTCCAATGCCACTATTATATGGTCGTATGCGTTTCAAACCATTCCATGAATTTAGGAGTGGTTTTTGTAAGTTTCTGGTGATACCAATCTACCATCGTTAATTTTGGAGGTTTTTATATCTGTATTAACCCTAAAATCCCCTGCTGCAGAAAAATTGTGCAAAGTGGGGCTCTATTCCAGACAGGAATAACTATAGTATCAAACCACAATAGAAATCAAAATTTTGGAATAAACGTTCAAAAAGAAGGGAGAACGCCACCATTGGCATGCTTTGGGTATATTATCTATCCCAGTTTTACGGTATGATCATTGACATTTCAACTGATTTTAAAGTCTCGGTGTGTGTTACAGTAACTATCTCCGCAGAATGACGAGAATATTCAGTGATTGAGTCTACTGTGCGACTTGACGTCATAATTTTTTTTTAACTGTTACACGGTTAAACGCCGTCACGTCAACGCGCGTTAAAACAAAAAAAAAGTAAAACCGTACTTTGTTTCGATATTTATTTTTACGCGCGCTTTCGCGCGAGCTTTCACACTTCGCGGTAAAAATTAAAAAAGAAAAAAAAAATGGTGACCCGAAATGCGTGACTTGAGGGCCCTGGGGGGGGGGGGGGGGGGGTCACTGCAGCCACCGCCGCGCCGCTCTTGACTTTCAGACGCAGCTGTAAAAATATTTTTTTGCGCGCGAGATAGCTACTGTCATCTTGTTGCTCCCACAATACACCAGCGCAGCGCGGCGCACCGCACCGTGGGAAATAGTTTCGAAACTTAGGAGAGCTTATACACAGTGGCGAGGCATGCGATTTGGCAATGTTCCTTTTTCCCCATTTAAACACATTAGAAAGGTCAAAATTCCTAGTCATCGCCGATGACTCTGGAGCGTTCGACTCTTTTGGTGAATTTAAATGAAGAAAATACATTGTTGCCAAATGTTGCCTGCAGTTATATACCATCTAGAATCTAGATCTAGATTGGCGGTTTATTGATAAATGCTAGTCTCTTGCGTTCATTCGCCAAAGCAAGAGAACACATTGATGTTAGCTCTAAAAGCCCGGCTCTTGATACATTTTGCTATAAAGCGATTGATAAGTTGATTCTTGAATAAAATCTAGCGAGAACTACGACGAGCACATTAAAAATTTGCGAATTTCAGATGCAGTCTCTTTGAAAGGCTTCATCACAGAATAATACAATCAGAAGGGAAACTCCCATAAGAGCCAATGGAAACAAGATTTGGAATTTACCAGCACAAACTGGCAACTGTGCCTACTCACTTCTCAAGATGGCGGACATGCTTTTCAGGCTATACAACAATCACAACTCGGCCAGTTGCTGAAGATCTGCCGAAGATGCGAAGATACTCACTTTCAAACATGCGGCCCGAAGTAAAGAATGTTTCAAAATGAATTAGAGTTTCCCTTCTGATTGTATTATTCTGTGGCTTCATTAGTTTCAGTCGTTATGGTGAAGCTACGCAGGAACAATGGGATATTCCTATATAATTTGAGGCTTTACTCTGTGTGTTTCTATATAGAGAGCAAGATACAAGTTAGATATAGAAATCTCATATGATACCTGAATAGCTCCACCATCTTTGCTCTTAAATGTTGGTGTTTCGTGGTTGCCATGGGGAATTCCAGTCTAATTTGTCACTTTTTCTATAGATATACACAGAAAATATCCAATATAGAAGAAACTATCTATAAGAAATATCCAAATCTTGTCTTTCTCTGTAGGTAACACCTGACGCACTGGCGCAACCAGGATCTCTTTCATCTCTCTCATTCTCCATTTGAATGCTGAGTAGGAAAAGGACAGAAGGAGGGTTTATCCATTTGTCCATCTTGTCTAACATACGTTTCTATGGAGAAAAGAAGAGATGAAGAAACTCTCGGTGCGCTACTGACCTGACGCAACTGATTCAACCAGAAAAACCCCATCTATTTAAAATAATCTATTGAAAGATAGTTAAGCGATAGGACGCGAGACTTTCAATCGCGACTCAAATCATCTCATTGAAAATGAAAATGAAAATAGAAATTTAAATTTAAAAGGGAAAACTAAAATGAAAACAAAAATGTAAAATAAGTTCGTGGTGTCAACTGATTATTTTAATTGTAATATTTTTGAAAGTTGAGAACATATTCTCCAGTAAACAAAGGATTCATTGAAAATAAGAATGAGAAAAAAACACAAACACAAAAACAAAATGATAAAAACAAAATCATACAAGAAGGAAGTACGTGATGAAAGATTCTTTTGAGTAAAAATAATTTTTAAATTAGAGAACATATCTGCGCAAAAGACAAAGAAACCCATTGCAAACTAGAACAAAATCATACAAAACAAGGACGGGTTCTTTTTAAAAATAATATATTCCACAGCGAAAAACAGAGCTGTAAAAAACCAAAAGAGGTAATTATAATCAAAAATGAAAAATAGTAACTAGTCCTAATTCATTCATTGGTTTGAAAATTGAGCCTCGTAGATGATTGCAAAAAACAGGGCATGTAAACAGCACTGTTAAAAAGCCAAACCATCCCTTCCAAGCTTTGAATGACGACGCATTAATGATTGCTTTCAGAACGGTAATAATTTTGAATGCATCAATAAATCCCTTGGATGTATGTAATACACGTAGAAATCGAAGAGAAATGTTAAAGTATATCTGGAATAGTTGCTTGTCAATCAGTGAGATGAATGCAGAGCAAGCATAGAGCGAAAAATTCAAATGCACATGCATCAATTTCGAAGTTTAATTACAGCCCTTGATACAAATTATGATTTCGAATTGTGAATAGAGAATAATTTAAGTATTTGAAAGAAGCCCAGATCAAATTCAGAAGGCCCTAGCTTCGGTAATTTGAGCTAGCATTTGGTGTCCAGCCAATCGAGTGTTGATCAAAAAAGGCGGAAGCTTAGAAATATCTCAACAGTATTCCGTTAATAATAAGCGAATAGAGGAATACACAATACGCGATGATTATCCGATTCGCTTTAGACATACAAATCGTAATTATTTTGAATCGTAAATATAGGGGATGAATTGGACATTGTTTTTACAGGAGACTAGTGTGCGAAATCAGGACGAATGTATATAACGTACGAGGCTTTTGAAATTTGAACTCGGAATTTTCAAAGGCGAACGAAACCAATCGAGTTTTGGTGAACTCAGAGTGGAAGGGGTTTCATAAACACGGAGTAATCAAAGACAAAATAACAGAAACGAAAGGCGGCTATGAATTAAGTGATGAAAAAAGATGAGTGATGGACAAAAACGCAATAATAAACGATCATGGGCGGAGTTAGCAATTTGGCAACTGTGAATTATTCCCATTTGAATGAATGAGAAACAATCTATTAGAAATTGGGCCACGGCCCCCTCAAGAATCGACTGTTTCTCACACATTCAAATGGATAGAATCCACAGCTGCCAAATTGCTAGCTCCGCCCATGCTAACGATATAAATATCACCCGTAAATCATGCACACAAACCTACTATTTCTCATTGTTGCCACGAGGAGCGTTCGTAGAAAAAATTCGCCCTTTCCACACCGGTTTGAATCAGATGATGAATCAGATCATGGGATTTGACAACTTTAAAGTCTTTAACCCATTTATCCCCAACTGGAACATGTTGGGTGTTTTTTGGTGTTTTTCTCAAAAAACACCATCTTATAGTGTTAAAAAAATTTAAACTTAAAAAATTGTGAAATTTTCTGGTCCAGCTAAATTACAGGGGCTGAAAGATCACAACATTGATTTTTGAGTAAAATCGGCCTAAATTTACTGTAATTTGGTCCAAAAAAAAAACCATTATAAGTGGATGGTTAACGACCCAATGGGCATATATGGGTTTTAAGGACCACGATAGTTTCGTTGATCACACGAAATTTTACCCTTTCTATATCGCCACGCGCGTCGCGCGAATGGCACTCAGTGTGTTTGCCATTCGATTTCAAAACGAGAGTAACAGAACGTTTTGACACCTCATTTCCCGATTTGAAATAGTACGATGAATTATACAGAGGAACGGAAAGTTATTTATCCGTCAACTAACTTGCAGAGTTATATTTTATGTTTGCTGCAATACCGACTCAGTTATTAGCACAACAAATGGCTATAATCTGATACATGTAGTGATAATTTGATCGAATCGAGAGAGGCGAGTCTTTGACGAATGGCAAAGCCGCCTATTAGAAAGTGAAACAGAAAACAGCAGAAGTTTATCCCAACAGGGACCTTGGATCTTACTAACGGTCAGCCCTTGTACACATAGAAAGTAGTAATTCCTAAATTCTAGTAATATATCACCACCAGCCGCACACAATATATTTGAACCGCAGAGTTTTAGTCTAGTATACGATTAGCAAAAAATTCTGGTGAGGTTACTAACTTACTACATTACCAGAATTCCTCTACATTTTCTAGCTTTATGGTATGGATACTAGAATACGGCTCTTGCAAACTTTTGCGATAGGGGATTGAAGAGTTGATTTTTGCATAAAAGCCTGTAGAAATGACTAAGAGTACACTAAAAAATCACGAAATTCACTTTCAGAATTGGGCTTAATTGCGGAGATACGCGGGTATCATGGGCCTATCTAAATTGAGACATATCTCAGTGTTTCCGTGGAGAAAGTGACACAACAGACAGGAATCTCCCATGATACCTGCGTTGAGCCGCCATTACAAAGTTGCCGTTATAACTGTTATGTGAGTTTATTACTGAATTTTAGACTTTCTCCGTGTGATTTTCGTTTGCAAGAGCTTAATTCTGGTAACCGTATCATACATTACCTCGGTCAAAGTATCGTTACGTGCTTTTGGTAATTTTTCTTTTTTCCTGTGCAGGAAGTTCCACCAAAGTCTCAGCTTGAACCACAAAATATGTTTGCTAGAAACTTTCGAACCTAGTACTGATAGCTTTTAAGGATACAACTTAACATCGAAAAAGAATCGTTAGCACGTAGCGCTGGATCGCAAGACCAAGTTGGAGAAGTTTGATGACGTCAAAATCTTAATTTAATTCCAAGTGGTTTTTAGATGGTATAAACAGTAATTTCAGTCATTACGGTAAATTATTGATTTGAAGGTGTGAAAGTACAAAAAAATGTGCGATAAGAAGAAAATAAATGTGAACGTGCTACTATATAAAAGCAAGAGCGCGTATATCAAAGACTATTCCATTTATTTTTGACTATTTTACACCTCTGAGACAGCCTCAATGCGCATGCGTTGGGATGGGATTTTAAAAGATTAAGAATATGATGCTATATACATTACAAAGAAACATGCGAATTTTTAACAGATCATTTCCGCACTTCTTAAATGGACAATCAGAAATTAATTCTGCTTTCTATAAATTTGAAAAATACTAATTTTAACATTTGAACCTCTGCAGGTTCTAATGGGGCTGTCGCACACTTTGGCTGGGAGTGCAAACCCGCAAAAACAACAATGGTCGCACTAAAAACTCACGAAATTCACAAAATGCTTGTAATTGCGCGAGCATAACGGTGGCTTAGGGCAGCAATAATGGGAGATTCCTATCTTAATTAAGGCACTTTCTCTATGTTGACATGGAAGATTCGCAGAGTAACTAGGTACCAGAGTAGTGATCCACATTAGATTAATGGTACCGGGACACCTGGTGACATCCGTGTCCAAGGAAAGTCATCTCTTATTGGTCATCTTCTTGATGGAGTTACAGTATTATTAGATGGGAGTCTCTACTTCGCCGTTACGCTTTCAAATTCAAAAGTATTTTTTTTTTTTTTTGAGTTTTGGATTTTGTGAGTTTTTAGTGATACCATCGTTATTTTTGCAGGTTTTAATAAACCCTAAAATTTTTTACAGCAAAAGTGTGCAACAAAGTTGAACAAACCCTTTCTTTTTCAAGATTTTCAGAAAGATTGCCAAATTTTCTACCGGCGCGGGAGTGGCGTGTCCTTATGGTCAAGTACGTTTTTTCCCCCAAGATTTTCCCTAATCCTTTAAGTTGCCTAAAATACGAGGTGCTGTGTACACGCTTCAGACGGTTCTACTGTTTTTCTAGAGCAATGTTTGTTTTAAATTTTACGAGAGGTGAAAGAACTTTTCCTGGCGCTGTAAAGCTGTGATAACTAAAAGCTCTGACCCGACTTGGCGAAAGAGTCATGCTATGATCACCGGGGGGGGGGGGGGGGGAAGAGGGAGGGGGGGGGTGGTTGGAGGGTTCAATGGGTTGGTGTTGCGAGTGAATACAATATAAAATTGAAAACGATTTACTGCAACTACTCTGAAAAGGGCTCTTTTCAGCCTTTCAGACTCGTTTCTTATCAAAAATAAAGATAAAAGGGTGAGGCGAGTTTACGGAATAAGGCGGGCATTTTTCTCCTTAGAACCAGGCAGTGTCAGTAGCCCCCCGGACCCTCAGCCCCCACTGCACACCTTTTTCAGTGCCAGCCTGTGTCGGGTGCATGTTTCATAATTTTCTCTTTCATTTCCTTTCTTTCTCATTCTTTTTCTCCTATGCAAGTCTTTGCGCTCGACTCAACAAAAAGTCGGCAAAAAAAAAAAAATTACGTCGAGAGGAAAGAAAAACGGATGTTGGAAAAAAGGCGCAATCTCCCAAACTACAGTATGTCCCACGATATTCGTACAAAATGTGTCGGCTGCAAACATTTGCCAGGTCTTTTTTCAGGGGTGGCTGCAGGACTTTTCCCCTTCTTCCTCCTCGCTTTTTCCTTTCTTTTCGATTATTTTCCTTTCTTTTCCTTTCCTTTCTTTTCCTTTCTTTTCCTTTCTTTAAGATCCTATTTGGTCTTTCATTTCTTCATCAAGGGTCAAAAGTATATGTTATAAAAATCATTAGAAAATAACGTTGGGAACACATCAATGAAGTTGTAAGATTCTCTGAAAAATTCAATAAATGCAACTAAACAAAATTTCAAGATGTCTTTCGTATCCTAAGTGATGCCTCTAGAGAGACAGACGAATTAGATGGGACTCCCATATTCAGAGTCGCTGTACGACAGCCATCGTAAACTTTGTTTCAACACGCACTTGTTGAGTTTGCGAGTCAACTGTTGATGGAACTTTTTGGTGCCTTCCACTTTAGGTTTAAGTGAGTTTAAACTCGATTTTATCCTCTTCACGGCTGTAGCCAAAGTTTGGGACGGGCCCACTTAAGACGGCAAAATCAGTTGACACAGTTAACAAGGAGGAATATTTTTATGTGAATGGAGGAGCTTTTATAACCCCCGCTACGTGAATAAGTATAGTGACAATAGTTAGAATATAATGTATTGTTTACTTATAACCAATCTTTGATAATTATGATTTATACAATTCAGATTTTATATCTGATTTTATTGTTATAATTGAGGAGTACTTCGGTAAAAAGGCGATTTCGTCAGAATCATCTCTGTAATTGACGTAATCTGTAATCTCAGGTAATTCAGATTTCCTCGTTAGAAGCTCACGCAAAAATATTTTTAAATCAGGACTTTTGAGCACGAGCAGACCCTCTGTTTTATCCGCCCTTTTACCGAAGTATTTCTCAGTGGGGCTCTTGCAAACTTTTGCTGCAAGGGATTGAAGAGTTGATTCTTGCATAAAAATCTGTAAAAATGACGATGAGAACTCTAAAAAAATCACGAAATTCACTCTCAGAATCGGGCTTAATGGCGGAGAGACGAAGGTAGCATGGGAGATTCCTATCTAAGTTGAGACATATCTCTGTGTTTCCGTAGAGAAAGTGACATAATATAGACATCAGGAATCTCCCATGATACCTGCGTCTCTCCGTCATTACAAACTTGCCGTTACAGCAGTTATGTGAGATTATTACTGAATTTTAGACTTTCTTAGTGTGATTTTCGTAATTTTCGCTGATCTTAACTTCAGATTGACTATTGATTTGCTTACAGCAAAAGTTTGCAAGAGCCCCATTGATGTAGAAGATTTGTAGATACTCCTTTCGAATCATGATATGACAATAAATTGACTTGATTTATACCTGGAGGTTGATACAGTGAGATTATTTAAAAAAAAAAAAAAAAAAAAAAAAAAAAAAAATGTGATGAAATAGGCGGAAAAAATGTTTGACGAACCCGATACAAAATTTAACCCCATTCGATCACTAGCTGTGACCCTTGAATTCCACGATATTTTTATGAACCACCCTGTATAGGTGCAATTGGGACTGTTTGCATTTTTGCAGCGCAGCTTTTATAGCTTTCGTGCTTAGCCGTCTTTTAACACGCACCCATTTCAGCTTTTTCCATTCCCCATTCTTCTGCCTCGCTCCGTTTTCTATTCGTTCCCCACTTTTCTAAATATTTACTTCCCGCCTTGAATATATTGCTTGAATTTAAAGACATCTCGTGTCATGTGACCCTTCGTTATAATCAATGGCGATTGAGTGAATGGTTCGCCATTGCTTTTCAAAAGCGCGCATACGTCACTCTTCAAATCGTATGAAATGAGAATAAACATTCACATACATATGCTGTTTTACACCTAAGAATATTGCTGTCTACAAATTGCGATCTATTGGAGGAGGCAAGATTCATCGTTTCATGTCCCCAAAGTCGAAATTAAGTTCTTTATATTGAAGTCTTTCCCCATCATATGTTGTATAAAAATAATTATTAAAGTGAGAATTATTTATTGCTACAGTGGCATGTCTATACATTATTTAATTGCAAACGGACCTGTGATGAATTATACACATTATATTGTATTGTTTAGACAATATTATGTTAAAATTGAAAAAAAAACGGGAATACACTGAATATTAAAAACTTCCATTTCATAAAATGCTAAATTAACAAGAAATGTCCGTACATAACATTTCAAAAAATATTGCTGATGCAGCATAAAATACTACTAGCTTTCATTAAAATAATTGAAGTTAAAAGTTAAATATTGCTAAATCAGGGTCATTTTTTGGTGAACTAGCATTTCATAAAGTGCAATTTGTGAAATATACAGTGTATTCCAGGTTTTAGCATTTTTTTTTTTTTTTTTTTTTTTTTTCAATTTAAACATTGATATTTTTACCACGTTTAAGTAAGTACTTTATGACGCAGTTTATGCACCACTAATGTTGAAGCTGATTTTATGCATTAGCCAAATGTTCCATTCAAAATAATATGAGGAACAAATGTTATTTTAATTAAAAGCTAGTGGTTAATTCTACCGATACACTGAAAAAAATCCCTAAATTCTGATAATATTACAGAAATACAACGATATGTGATGAACCTTGGAGAGTCTTGTGCTCTTACTACAAAATTCTGGTGTTACAATCAGAATATGGTCAAATTTAGTAATAACACCATATATCCCATACCTACCTAGAGCCACATATCGTCGTGCTTCTGGTAAAATTACTCGTACAATTATAAGTGGCGATAGCCACCCCGGTCAAGTTTAAAACCCCAGAAGCAGTTGGCTAGCGGGACCACTTATATTTTTTACGAACATCGCGAAAAAGGCTCTGAGCAGGATTTCTCGCATGTTCGGTTAAATACCGCTTATACCGTCGCTCAAAACCCCATAACCCCCTATATGGCCAGAACGGGCCCAAAAAGATCTATCAGATGGTATGAATTGATTTTTGATTCATGGTTCAAGCAAAAATAAATCTTTAGAAAACCGTCTTTTTTACGGTTCAATTTTGAATCGACCGCCAAAACCAATTATTCAATAAGTCACTCCACAGAGTAAACGCCTGCACAAAACCCTAGATAACCATATATTGATAGATTCAGAATGACTGGGAGATGATACTTCCGAAGAGTTTGACTTATTTCATTCACTTGTAAGGAAATAAACTCGAAAATAAGCATGGGCCAATCAGACCACCCTTCAGTGTTGCCACAGACCGAAGCCTGAAACAAGTCCACACCATCACCGCTTGACACCAGGGACAAATCAAATCACGTAACGTAACACTGCATAACATCAACAACGGCTAAGTATCTTTATTCTGACATTTGACCCACGGTTTTCGTTCGAGTTTTAACAATTAATGACTGTCAAACGGGCCAAAGTAACTTAAATGGCTAAAACAGTAGCAAGAAATTCTTCAATAGTGTTATTTCTGTGATGACGGTACTTTCAGTTTCAAGCCGTGAAATTCGAGTTCGAAGCTCATGACCTAACCCAATTTATCACCCTAGAGGAGGCAAAAGTTAATTGTAGTTGTTTCCAGTTGATTTGCATTGTAAACTTGTTCTCTTGCTTTTGTCATTTTCTTGTGCCAATTTGATGGTGTGTGAGAGTGCGATACTATTTCATCAGTTCATCCGAGTCCCACCTGAATCTTATAGGCTTATCTGAAATGTAAGATAATTCGGTGCAGTCCCATGTAGCCTACGAGTCCCATTATTTCTGCGCCAGAATTTCTAGCCTGATTGAATTATCTCTCATGTCCCTGTGTTGTGTAGGTACTTTGATTTATTTCAATTTCTTGTTACACTTCAATGATTACGGAAGAAAACCGCGTACAATCACAGTGTATTCCGTCTCCACACCGGTAGTGTACACATTCCAGTTTGAGAGGAAACATGTAGGCAAGTACATAGCTCTTGGTTTGCTGGTGTAACATCCAGCTAGTGTCCTATTTTGAAACCTGATTTGCAGTAAATGGTGGTTTTGATTTATAGATTATCATTTGCGGAACTCAGTTCCAAAGCTAAATCATCGATGGAACTCAGAGCTGCGGAAACTTTTTTCGGAAATTTGCGAGCTCCCAGTGTGGGTATGGTGAGCATCTTGTAGTGATTTAAAATTTACTTATAGTTGTTCCTTTGCAAGATGCAACTCCTTATTTTCATGAAGCAGTAGATGTGTTCAAGCTGTATCTAGCTTACAGCGTCAATTACTGCGGTAAGTCATCAATCTGATCTAAATGTTGACATTTCTGGCCATGCAACAACTTTAGTAAAAAGTACAAATTACAGTTGGAGAGCAAGAATGTAGGTATTTATCTCTTGATGCTCGAGTGAAACAGCCAACTTATGTTCTACTTTGAAACTTGATTTGCAGTAAATGGTGGTTTTGAGTCTTAGACTATCATTTCCGAAACTCAGTTTTAACGTTAATTCATTGGTGGAACTCAGATCAGTGGAAACTATTTTTTTGGAATTGCAAACTTTAACTGTTGGTAGGTATGTACTCTGTGGTGAATAAGTACTGATAAAAAATTGCTCACTTTTGAAACCTGATTTGGGGTGTAATCAATCCAAAAAACTACAGAGGTATTGTTTGCGGTTTGCACATACATTGTTCTCAGCAACCAGCAACACCAATTTCTCATGCCAGTTTCTTCATTGGTGATAAAGTTATTTTATGCTGGACTGGAAAAGGTTGTCTTAGCCTCAAGAGTGGGTCAAGGCTTGCATTCCACTAAAAATCAAACTCTAGCTGCGTGGAAATTAAATTGCGCAGATATTACTCATGAATTTCATGCGCAGATTTTTTGTCAGGCGTAGTTGAAATAATGTCAGTGGCTATGGACCCATTCTCACTGTTATTAAGTTTAGATAAATGGCTTTCAAAGCCAGTGGACCCTTGATCTACTAACCTTGCCAGTAACAATGCTAAAATGCCTTTTCACCTGACATGGCGTAGTCAAATAAGTTAGCTATAAACAAAGACTTTCCATTCTGTGTTGAGTGCTTGTCGCACTGTGTCTGTACTCTTTAGAATAGCAGTGCGTACCTACAGGCAATTAGGAAGTTCAAGTACAACAATAAGAAAGTTAAAATTTACCACAAGGCTCATACCTACCACCAACAGTAAAAGTTTGCATTTCCAAAAAGTAGTTTCCGCTGTTCTGAGTCTCATCGATGAATTAACTTTAAAAACACAAATGATAGTCTTGGAATCAAAACCACATTTTACTGCAAATCAGGTTTCAAAAGAGAACATTAGTTGTTTGTTACACGAGCAAACCAAAGAGACAAGTATTTGTTTTCTCTCCAACTGCAATCTATTCACTACGCATGGAGAGACGGAGTCCGCTGTGATTGTGCACAGTATCCTCTGCTCTAATTGGAGTGCAACAAGAGATGAAAGTGAATCAAGTACCTATTTACGCAAAACAATGACCTTAAACTTGGAGGATAACTCAATCAGGCAAGCAATTTTGGCATAGAAATGATAGGACTTCACACAATCATTTTAGACTTTCGATGAACCTGTGATTCATGCGGGACTCAAATGCACTCTTATTAATAAGTACCTATTTATCTTTAAATAAAATACAATAGTAATAATACAGCACATCATTATTGTTTGGACTGTATGAGCCATTAATATGCCAACCTCTAAAATTTTGTTTATTATCATAATAAAAATAATAATGTTGTTGTTGCTTTTGAATATTGGCTCGTGACTTGATATAAGTTCACGATCAGGCTCATAGAGTGAGCCACAAATCAAACGCTTCTACAGTGACTCTTGAGATTCACACTTTTGGGGTTTTTAGCTGTTGTCCATTTTGCCTGCCTCACAAATCACAAAATTATGGTATTGTGAGGTATTTCAGGACGTGCTTTTGAGGCACCACGGGGGCATTGCAGTGGTGCGCCAAGGGGGGGGGGGGGGTTCCCTTTCTTCGGGCGGCAAAATTAGGGTGAACAAGAAAAAAAAAAAAAAAAAATGGAAAAAAAAGGGTTATCTCTAGCAATGTATTTCCCAAAGGTAGCAAAATCAGTGGGTACTTACAAGCGAAAAAAAGTATTCAATTTCATAATTTTGAAGGGCGGTCAAATTGCAATCTTTTCTCCCCCCTCCGGAAACCTCGGCACGCCCGTGGGAGGCAGCCATGATTTTATTGATGAAAATATCTTACCGACAATTTCATACAGGCAAGTTTGTTTGCCTCGTTTTTTTTAACATAAAAAGCTAAAAAAAAAAAAAAAAAGCTAAAAAAAAAAAAAAAAAAAAAAAAAAAAAAAAAAAAAACAGATGCACCTGAAATTGGTTTTAAACGAAAGTGCTAGTGTTTCAGAGTGGCTCTGTAGGCACAGAATTCTGTGTAACTGTTTCTTCAAGGATTTTACGCCATTAAGAAACGGACACATGACAGAAACAAGCGACATTTACTCACCTGGACAGTTGTACTAGAATTATGTGTCCAGATAACCACTCTAAAACACTTGCTTTTTTGTTTAAACCAATTTCCTCTGAATTAATCATAATTTTGGATGTGAGGTTGAAACAAACGAGGGCAAGCAAGCTAGAATCAATCTAATGGTTTGTTTATTTTCTTACCTATCAATACATTTTATTTTGCATGCGCGCTGGCAGAAAAGGGGCAGACCGGGAAACCCCCCCCCCCCCCCCCGAAGAATTTGGAAAATTCAATGGATAGACATAACCAGGACAGAGTGTCCTAGAAAGAAAGAAAGGGTTGAACTGACATTGCTGTGTAGAGGGATGATTACTTTGTCACTCATTCGTAATTTGTTGCATATTCATAATATAATAATAATAAATAAATAAATTTATATTCGAGCTATTGTCAGCTTCAAAACACGCACAGCGAATAAACGGCGAGGATAAGGTCCAACTACTATGCAAATGGAGGAGGCTGCCCTCAAAGTGTAACGTGGTGGATGGTCGAGCAATCGGAGTGAGGAGTGATGTGTTTGCTTGTCTCCGTGTGTTGCTATTGGTATCGTTGCAGTTGAAGGCGCATCTTGCTCCCTTCCGCTGTAGCGAGTCCAGCAGTGGTTCGACACCCTGGGACGGGCGACCGCAACGCTCCCCACCAACCTGTTGTAACGAGTATCCACTCTTCGTCGGACGCTTGCAAATGTAAGTTCGTTGTACTTTTTGAAAGGGGTGGGCTCCGGCCCATTCCATGAATTTAATTTTATTTGTGAAAATTCCTTTTTATTTCTAATACGGCCAAAGTTCTCCTTCCTGTTTCGCCTTTTTCGTAAATCGTTAACAAATTGTTTCGTTTCTTTATTTCTTTCAAATTGTTTTTTCTGTGGCCGGTGAGTCACTCGTGCTCTGGGATCTTTTAGTGAGATTACCGTGTCACAAAAGGAGAACACTGCTAATTGAAAGCACGTGAAAAAAGAATCTATTAGAGCCCTGAACACATTGGTTTCTGTTTCTGCATACCTTTACTTTCACATTCAGCATACCTATGTTTTATTTCCTTCTCATAATGAGGCATCATAAATTATTATCATATTCATTGGTTTCTCTCTGGGAATTATGAGATTAGACCAGCAGTACTGAAACTAGCTGTTTTCTAAGAGCAGAAATCAGTCACTCTGCGCTCACTTCAGAGGCGGCTTTTGCAATCTGGCAACACTTCATTCAGTCCCTTCAAAGTCATGAAAAGGGTAGAAATATAGGGGCTGCACAGCGCACTCTCTCAAATCAATATTTCACAAGGGGTTAAATGAACGAAATGCATCGATGCCAAAATGCACGCGCCGCCTCTGACTCTGTCGTTGCTCAAAGAATGCCATGAAAAAAAAAACAAAACAAAACAAAACAAAACCTTTGACTACAAAATCAGCTTGATATGTCACAAAAAATCCAAAACCCTCTGGGTTTAAAAAAAAAAAGCCGGTCTAGTTTAAAAGAACTTTTTCTTAGGGATTGATACAAAAAAAAAAAAAAAACTAAAAAACAAAATCTGCTCCTAAATCTGATTAAAAAAAAAAAAAAAAATGCTAATGATATGTGCTGCGATCAAGTCTCAGGTTCTGTTTCATCTTTCTTCAAGATTTCTTGTGACCACAGGTGTCATTTTGGGCTTTACATTGCGTTTTACCGTCCAAACATTGAAATTCGGTCGTGTGTGTGTGTGTGTGGGGGGGGGAGGAGGGGGTCTGCCAATATTAATCGCTGAAATACGTTTGATATCCGATGCGATCAAGTCCCAAGTGCACTCTCTTCCTACCACTTTAATCTAAGGTGCCCTTTAATAATGGGGGGAAAAAACTTGAGCCGGCAATTTTTTTGCTTCCTTCGTCTATCCCGTTTCAATTTCACATCGTATCGTCGACCCGTGATTCATTAAATGAAAAGGTAGACAAAGATTTTACCAGTCTACTCTACAATTTGTAATAACTGTAACATATTATGGCTTTAAAGAAAACGAGTGGAAGATGGCCTACCTATACGAAACCGTTGATGAACAGAGGATATGCTATCCCCAGTATAAATGGTCCATACTGGTCCACAACCAATTCTCCATGTAGTATGGATGTATGGCTATATCGGAGTGACGCTTACTGGAGTATTGGTTATGGACCATTTAAACATCACGGCTATGACTCAAATGGTACAATGAATATCCTTGAGTACTATAAATTCTTGTAATAAACTTAATTACTTAAGAGCACCTTGAACCAAAAAAGGCAAAAATGAACATTTTGATACCATAAATGGTCCTACTTCTCTCGTGAACAGAAAAATGTTATATGGTCAACGATCATACTTACAATTAGCATTCACTTGAATCCACTTTTACGTAATTTGCATCGGGAAAACGCAGTTTAACATTCCTCCGTAGATCAGCGCTGGTATCAGCAAAGGAATAGGAGCAAAAAAATTGCCGGCTCAAGTTTTTTCCCCCCATTATTAAAGGGCACCTTAGATTAAAGTGGTAGGAAGAGAGTGCACTTGGGACTTGATCGCATCGGATATCAAACGTATTTCAGCGATTAATATTGGCAGACCCCCTCCTCCCCCCCCCACACACACACACACACGACCGAATTTCAATGTTTGGACGGTAAAACGCAATGTAAAGCCCAAAATGACACCTGTGGTCACAAGAAATCTTGAAGAAAGATGAAACAGAACCTGAGACTTGATCGCAGCACATATCATTAGCATTTTTTTTTTTTTTTTTAATCAGATTTAGGAGCAGATTTTTGTTTTTTAGTTTTTTTTTTTTTTTTTGTATCAATCCCTAAGAAAAAGTTCTTTTAAACTAGACCGGCTTTTTTTTTTTAAACCCAGAGGGTTTTGGATTTTTTGTGATCTCTTTTTTCAGTAAAATTTGTTCAAGCTGTGTAAAATTACCCTAAATAGATCTAGACAGGAAAAAAACTTCCAAGATTTTCATCTGAGATTTAATTCTATTTGGCGCTATTCTAAAATGTCTTCTCTTTCAGTTGATCTGAATGAAATATAATCATTATGTACGACTGATAATATTTCATATTGTATATATTTTATACATTAATTGTATTATTTAATTTTTGATTAATATTAAGTCTCTATAAGTGCTTTATCGCGATAAATTTTACATTAAGAAGGAATTCACATCATAACATTCATTCCGTTTCATAGAATGGATACAGGTCTTGTTCATGCGATATTACTGACTAAGTATAAAATAGCTTCTTTCAAAGTTTCTACTTCACAAACAACGAACAACTAGAACAAATAATATAACTTCAAAAGTTGGAAACTGAAACTCACCGATGAATGAATGAATGAGAGAGGTTGAAAGTCAGTACAAAGCGCTAAACTGTCTCCAGACCGAGATTGATAAGTTGTTGAGAAGATTCCTTGTCAGTGATAATATGCCCAGGTTGAGAGCGATTTCAATTAAACGGGAGCAGAACACGAAAAGAGGGTTTCCATGTTACTGATGATAAGATTCGCACGATAAGATTGATAAGAGAGAGATTTTAACGATGAGATCATAAGTGTGATAAGCGGTTTCGCACAGGAGAATTATTTAAGAAAAACTAATAGGCCTTAATAAATAGGTAACTGAATAAATAAAATAATTAAATAATTAAAAAAATCAAATAATAGGGATTTCTTTTTGATAAAAAAATGTTGTCAAGGATAATATAAAACGTATCTAAAATTTTAGGCACATGGAATTTCAATAAAAATTATACTAAACATATAATAATTTTAAAATTTTTCCTACAATAATTTTTTTGTAAATATAATTTTTTGTTTGTTTAGAATACAAAATTTGTCAACAATAAAAACTTAACTTTTTGAATTTTGCAAGGGTAAAAAAAATATACAATATAATTGGTTTTGTAGTTTGAAATATATGGTAAGGAAATTTGTTTTGGAAATTTTTGTTTTGAACAGCTGTGATGGGGCCTGATTAGTTATAAGGAAGGGAAGTGTTATTTTATAGGAAGGGTTTGGAGCCTGTAAGGGGTAAGTTTTTAGTAGTCTATAACATTAGGTTTTTTGGGGGTGCGATACCCCGGTGGTTTCGGTTACTGTCTTTGGTTTTTCACTGAATTATAATCTCGGGTCACATCTGTCCCGGGCCTGTCATTGCGCGGAGACTGACATCTCTTATTTGAAAGTCAACTTTTCTTTGTAGCACTGAGTGTCCACGTCGGATGAAAAATTGATCTCTTTCTCTCTCTCTCTCTCTCTCTTTATCTCTCTCTTTTCGGGGGAAGAAAATGAAGTAAAGTATGTTTATCGAATGACTGAACTTATGAGCACTCCTTCCACTTAACAACCTCTGTTCTTGAACGAATGTTCGTATATATCAAAGTCTTTCTTATAGAGTTCCTTCTCGGTAGTTTCGTAATTGCACCGTTGGTAACTGACTGATATAATGCTATTGCACCTTTAAAAAAATCGGAAAAAACACAAAACGAGCGTTAAAATAAATTCATAATAAAAATAAAAATTCACTAATTTAATTAGGGCACTTTCTGAATGAGACTTTTACGTCCAATAACCCCATCCATTCGCCATATTGTCACAAATTTAAAAAGCTTACAGATTAATTTGAAGAGAGCAAGAAAATATGAGAATAAGAGGGGCGGTTTCTGGAGCATTGAAGAAAATAATCAAATGTTCAACTCTTCAAGGCTACCCTTAGGAGTTTTAGATAAACGGAAGATGTATACACAAACCTACAGATCATTGAATGGTTACGTAATTTTTAGAGACGACTCCATTGACTTGTTCTGCGTCCATACGGTTCAGAAAAAGATGCGTTCTTAAAAATGCTAGATCCTTTGGAATTGAGGTTTGATTTGCTGTGCGAAAGTTTCAATTATTTTTCATAAAATACCCACTTCAATTAAATTGGAGCGGCAGAAAATCTCCAATGTACTGTAGTCAGTGGCGTCATGTGCAATCAGAAAACTTCGTATTTCATCCATTTAATCCAATGTAAAATGGCCATTTGAGGAAGTCCGCTGTGCCACACATTTAAATGGGACGAAATACGATGTTGACAAATTTCACGCAATGCATCTGATTGTAGTGCCACTACAATAATTCACCTGTCTCTAAGCAGGCTTTATGCGGTATGTTCGGGGGCGCGAATTTAATCGACGGCTCATCCTCTACGCGTATTGAATCACGACCAGTGTTTACGATTATGTCGGTCTTTGGTCTCATTGGAAAGAAGCGAAGAAAAAAATGAGAGTGAGAGAAAAAAAAAGAAAAAATAACTTGGCTTTGAAATTTCTCAACGTTTCCTTCCATTCTCCCGTATGAATCGATAAAAAATAAAAATAAAACTCAAGATTTCGCCTCAAGAGTTTTCAATCACGATAGAAAAATCATCAAAAAGACCGCGTCTATCCATCAATCCTAGATATGAGCTCAAAAAAACGATTCAGAGGGCATCATCAAGGGGCATCGTGAGATCGATCTTTTAAAGATAGGTCGGATCTCGGATGCGGATACGATTCACGCTGTTTTGCCTGCAGTGTTGCCAAATCTGCATTAAAAATGACAGATGGAGCTCTAGCAAGGCTTTTCTGTGGATTAATGGATCCTCAAATCGTATGAAATATTTAGAGGAAAATAAAAAAAAAAAAAAACGACGAAGCCATTAAAAATAGCGTAACATACTCAATAAAACGCTCTCGGGGAAAACAGAACGAAATCTCAATCTCACATTGGCAAGAAAAGTATACTCCAAATTGTCAGAACTTGCTAAATAATTTTTCATCGAGCTCCTTCAACTATCGGGATAGGCAAAATAAACACCGTGGAGTATGAATATTTGACTACTCACTGAATTCGAGCGAGTGATAACTTTGATTCATTTAGGTAACCTGAACCGAACAATAAAAGAGCTAAGTTTACACATTGAAATGAATGTTGATTTTAAAGATCGAACATACTACTTAATGATTGCGTGGCCTTTCATTCCATCTGTAAGCCTTAATTCAGTTTTAAAGAAAAAGAAAAACTGCAGACTTTGCAACGTTGCAAAATAACGAGCCATTGCAAAGCTATAAAATTAGCGACGCATCCGCGCGCTCGCGGAACAAAACATGTTATGAATGGAAGAAATTTATGTGAGAAATATTCATAGGTGCCAGTCATGGGTTTCATGCAATTCGTGGACAAACCGATCAATTTTTTCGCGTGAAATTCCCCAACGAGCCGAGCCGATGAAGGCACATTTCGGCGTATAGTTTCGCCACGCCCTCCTCCTTAGTTTTTATGTTTTCATTATTCTTAACATGATTACGTATCCGTTAAAATACATGTATACTCGTCCGAGCGATCGTACGCTCTAAGAGTTTTACCACGTGAAACTCCGTTTCCGATCGGCTATAGATTTCTTTTACGATATTTCTAGTCATTATTTTGATGGGGTAAGATATTGTGCTCCTCAGCAAATGGGCTCTCTTCATGCTTGTTAAAGGAATGGTTGAACTTAAAAGAGAGTCGGAAATCCAAATTGATTAAAATTTCTAATTTTTGTGATTTTTACGTATTCTTATTCAGCATAACCTAAGGTGTATATCCCTGTAAAGCTTTTATGATTCTGACGAGTGGTTCAAATTCTACGAGCTTTCTTGTGAGTACAGGTGTAGTGAAGGTCAAAGGTTACTCATGTGGAATGAAATGTTTCTCAAGTGTAAATAAAGTTTGTTTTCCAACATTTTAGTTTTTTCCAAAAATGCCCGTTTCTCTGAAGAACTAAGGAAGCTATCTAAGAAAACTTTTTTTTTCTGAATCCGCACACTGTTCAGCAAGCATGTAAGACGGGATTTTCCGATTTTTTTTTGATTCTTCATTAAATTATTACTCTTTTTAGGCGCAATTTGTAACAATGTTTTCAAGAAAATTTCAAAATCTAAAAGTACCGAAAATTTTCCGAATTTTCGAAAATCGCTGAGTACAAATGTGCTCAGCGTAATTGTGAATCCAGCCAAAAAAAGTTTTTTTTTTAAATGTCTCTTACTGTTCCTGAGAGAATGGGGAATTTTTATTGGTACCTGTAACATTGCAAGCATAGATACTTCCGACTCCCTTTAAATACATGCTAAAATTGTTGATATACTCATCAAAGTTTAGTCTCTTTGGCACCGATAAAAGAAATATTGGGAGTTCTGGGACACCTGATAAATTTAGCTTCTCCAGTGGAATAAATACACCAAGACCTCTCATTTCTGAACGCAGAACGCACCTTTTTCTGATGGCGCCAATACAAGTCTAAAAGAGTCAATTTCAGCGTAGTGAAGAGAACTCTATATAAAAATCGAGAAAAACTAAAAACGGGTCCGTAGTAAAATTTTGCTATACAGCGTTTTAGATTGCTGATTTCTTTGTTATATTGCGCAAAAATCATATTGAAAGCATCGGAAAGTCTCAAAACCGCGCACTCAATAAATGTGTCTTTAATACATTTTAAATACAGTTGCGTAGCGTGCAAAGGCGTTGGAATAAGCGGGTCACCTTGAGGGAGTATCATCTAATTACAGCTTTCTTTATGACGAATCACTTCTCTCAGCATAGAAAGTTGGGATTAGACGAGAATCTCCCATTCTAAGCCTCCTTCATTCGACCGCCATCTTTGGATTTTGCTAAACGCATATATTGAGTTTGTTCCTGGATTTTGAGACTTTTCAATGCTCTCAATAGGTGATTTCACAATGTGAATCGAGCGAGCAACCATAACATAATGCTGCAGCAAAAGTTTGCCTCCGACCCATTGTAAACAGATTCGAAACATCTTATAGGATATCGTCTTTTATTATATAAAAAGGCATGCATCAAAGTGTACAACCCAGATTTCAAAAGCATAATGTTATGACAGTCCAATTGTGTATACATCTACCCGTAAAATGAATTATTTTTCTGGGGGATAAAACTTAATTCAAATCCACCGTCCTTTTGGGTTTTAATTTTCTCTCTTTGTTTGGTCAAAAATAGATGGATTTATAATTATAAGTCTCTCTCACGTTCTCTTCAGTGGCGGCTTGTGCACTTTGGCAACATTGTTCATCCTCCATTTGCATCTATGTGCAATAATCGATTCATCTTGACGCGCTGCTTCACTACCGATCCGATTTTTTCTCATGGAATCAAATTGACAACAAACACTGTTGCTAAATTGCAGGAAGCGCCACTTATTCTCTTGAAAACTCTCTTAAATAAGTAACGTGGCGGCTCCCTTAAAGATTTGATCTGTTTTGTTATTTTAACTGGTGGATTCAATTCTTGTCCATCAGGAAACACAAAAAACTACCATACCCTTTAAAAACAGTATCTTTAGCAAAATGATGAGCGTCTATAAACATATTTTGCCCTGCATTATTTTGTAACTTATAAGAGTAACGTCGAATAACTGGAAATTGCATAACATACGACCATTGATCACGATGAGAATAGTAAACGCAGTGGCGAGCAGTCAGATCTCGCATATTATTTCTGTCATCTAAACCTGTGTAAAACTATCGATTAGTTGTTTGGGTTAATTAAATAGCGTGCGGCTCCAGCAAGTAAGCCAGGCACTTCCTAAACTAAGATTTTTTTAAATATTTAAAATTACCTAAAAAAAAAACCTATTAATTTTCCACAATTTTTCTGTCATTTGGCTAAATCTTGCGCTTAGGAACTAGAATATGAACGTTTTTTGGGATATTTCTGTGAGAAATCGTATTTGCATATACGTAAACGAGTGTAAACGAGAGCATGTTGGAAACTCGCACAAATAATTTTGGTGCGGACGTTTTGGCTCCAATTGCGGCCAAAATGCACATGTTTTTATTGCTGTGTTTGCAGTTTGTAGGAAAAGAGGCTCTTTCCACATTTCAAAGTTATTTTTTACTTTTTTTTTAATTTTTATTTTAAATTTTTCGAGTACAAAATGGCTGCGATTTGAGCTAAATCGTCCTCATCAAAATTACTTTTTGCGTGTTTCCAGCATTTTCTCGTTCACACTAATTATTTAATGTCAAATCGCGACTGGTTCGTTTGTTTTCTATCTCGTTTCTTTGTATTTGCATATATACGTATTGCCTATCTCAATTCAATGTCCATTGCACGCTCCTGGGTCAATCGATTATTCCAAAACTATTGGACCAACAGGATAATATGGAGGGAACTTCTTTGAATATTCGCAAGAAAATGCAAGTCTTGAGACTTATTTTTCTGACTTTCAAGACAGCTTAGGACGTCTACTTTTTCAAGGAAAAAGCACGGTTTTACTTAACTTGCAACTTATTAAAGGGCAATTTTCAGCTATAACAGGCGCTGCTTGCATGAGGTAAGTACGTGGAAGGGGAGGGAGTGGGGCTAGCCGGGCAGCAAATAATTTAAAATGGAAAAAGTGCGGTGACAAATGGAACTGTATGTGCTAATATACTATCCGCATTTTTATCCTAACAATCTAAAAACTGGCGTGAACAACAAATACCCTGCAGCTAAACGCTTTCACGATTAAAACCCCTCTTTTATTTTTTTGTTTTCGCCGGTTTTCCAAGCGATGAAGCCGAGAGTAAAAAAAAAAAAAATTGAGCTATCTCTTGATAAATCCTAAAAAAAATATCACGCTGGCACAGAAATTGGACGGTTGGACGCACGCTTAATTGGTTTTTGTTGGAAAAAAAAAACCGTAAAAGAATTAAGCGATAGGTCAGCATTTTTACACTCAATTAAGTGTGCCTACTCCCTCGATTTTCCCCCTATTTTCCTAAAAGGAAATATACCGCAATTAATTGAGAAGGGGGCAGAAGCTTTTATGAATCACTCTTCTTCCCTGTTATCCAATAGATTCTGTCACGCAACGATAGTTTTCGGAAGTCTAAAAAAAAAAAAAAAAAAAAAAAAAAAAAAAAAAAAAAAAAAAAAAAAAGGTCTATACGAAACAAATAATTTAATCAAAATAAAGTTATTTTATTGAGGCTTCAGAGATTCGAACGAAGTATAATGTTGCTTGGTATAAATTTATTTCTGATCTTTGATACCTTACAAATTGCATTACATGTTACACGAAGATGCGGAAACTACGCGAATTGTTTTACATTACAAAATAAAGAAAATCGGTGAACTCAACAACCATATTGGTATATTATTTCTAAACTCTCGATAGCACTAAATGATTACGAATGGTAGGTGCGTTTGAAAAGCTCTCTCGCTTTTTCTGGAGACTTTCACCGGTTTCCGGTCATGAAGAATTCTAATGCGATTTTGTACCATTTAAATCAATGTAAAAGCATCTACTATATAGAGTTTTAGTGGAGCCCCCAAAGGATAGACTCTTTTCCACATGTTAATATGAAGGAAGTATCGACTCATCGAAAAATTCGAACCACCAATGATGGTGACTGCAGACAGATCTGGGGAAATATACGAAACAGAACTCTAAGTAAACTTTATTTATCTAACCATTACTGGTGAAGGCACTCTGAAAGAATGCTATCACTCAAAAAAGCGATAGTTATAATACCAGATTTGAGTAATATTACCAGAAGCACAACAACATGTGAACCACAGAAAGTCTAGTCCTTTGACAAGAAAATTCTGGTGTTAATACCAGAATATGGCAATAGAACTAGAATTTTCTAAACATTTACATGAATTATGGTACAAACACTAGAATTCTGTTAATTTTACTATCTCTTACACAAGTTCAAATATTTTCCTGCTTCTGGTAATCTTTTTTTTTTTTTTTTTTCAAAGATAAATGTTTTGCTTGACCAATCAATCGTTTGTAGTCGATAGGCAATGGCAGGACGCTACGGATTGAAGAAAATCAACAATCGCTCTCCTCTCATTTGAACCTATGAAGAATTAAAGGTTTTTTGAGGAAAGAGTAGAATATGTTACACACTTTACGTGACAGGTAAAATAACCAAGCTGAAAAAACCATTACCTTGTTGTTGATAATATTACTAACAGCACAACGAAATATCGACCGAGGAATTCTCAAAACTTAAACCATCAGCGAGCTGATCATTTACTCATATACTAAATTGATAGTTAAGACTGTCTATGAGTAACGTATGTGTGGAGCATTGTAAGACTTGGCAGTTGCTATGGTAACCATACTTAAGAATTTTGTTCGCTATGGCGTTATGAAGGGCTATTTACTTATAGGTAACTGTTAAAAAACAGGCAGTTTAACTATGGTTACCATAGCAACAGTCAAGTCTTATAAAATTATAGACCAATAGCGTCACTCATAGCCGGTCTTAACTATCAGTTTAACGTTTTTACGTTAGCAAAGTAAGCAAATAGCTCGCAGACAATTCTGGTGTTTATACCAGAATCGAGACGTAGAACCAAAATTTCCTCAAATTTTTTAGAGCCTATGGCTTTAGGAATAAAATTTGGGTAACTGCACCAGAAACGTCCCCGGTCGAGACATCTTGGCGCTCCTTATAATCGTTTTTTCCTCTTTTTCATTGTAGGTAGATAAACATATTTTATGTGATCATAGTGATACTGTCATTCATTCATAATTCATGAGATCGAAGTTGTTGAATGATCAATATTTAAACTAGCTTTTTCTCCGGAGAAGGAATCGTTAAAGCAGGCGTTAAGTAGGAGACTACCTTTCACATTTTTAGCAGAACCTTCAATGATTCGTTTCCATAGATTTTAGAGAAGGGGATATATGGATCGAGATACACCATTTCAGGAGACGTAATTGTTGGACGATTTGATTTTAAAGGCGGCGTATTCACTTTTCTGGTAGAGTTTCTACGATCTTATAAAAATGTCCTATTTTGTACATTTCCCTGGATCTAACCACAGTTACCATCATTGGTGGCTTGCGTTTTTCGATGAGTTTTTACCTCCTTTGCATATGCACATGTGGCATAGAATCGATCCAGTATTAATTCAATTAAAGCTCTAAATAGTCGATACTTTTCCATTGGTTTTAATGGTACAAACTTTTATTATTTTTTTACGACTGACCACCGGGCCAATGTCTCCATAAAAAGCGGAAGAGCTTTTCAAACGCACATACATACCACGTGGTTTTAATGCATCCAGATTACCTTTGTGTCAGCAGTAACATATAAGCAGAGTCAAAAATTGATGACTTTTATCACCATCAATGAAAGCAAAATGCAGGATGCGCATGCACAGAACTTTCAACTTTCGCTCATAATCCTGAGGAGCCACATTACTTCAATGTAGGGATAAAAAACTTGATATCAAAGTCTGTCGACAATTCAATTCTCGTTGGTCTTTAGACATGATTGTTTGATCAATAGATTTTTACAAGTCTTTAAAAAAGTTCATATTTCTTAGTTGGGTTTCATAGACTCCTGACTTCTGTACAAAAAGTGGATTGAGAACGCCTCCTCCCCCTCCCCTTTCAAATATTGACTTTACCATTCAGGGTATTTCCATGGCTTTCATGAAGTTGTGTAAATTACGGCCCAATAAAATTAATATTATTTCCGTCTAATGTCGCTGGAGGTCTGTCAGGCCTGCTGGCTAATTATGAACGATCGTATCGTAATGCTATCGAGTTGATGCTCGAGTACGTGTTGTCTTATGGGTTGTGCCTTTCCGATAGAAACCATCCCATCGCTACGGAAATTCATCTATGACTCCTGAGCAGGGCTGCCGTTTTGCGTATAATCAATGCTATTTTTCTATTCACCGATGATTCCACCTGTTGAGAAAAGATTACACAGATCAGTTCAGTGTATTACTGTAATGAACTAAAACACTCGCATCTGTAATCTTTTCTCAACCGGTGGAGTCGTCGATGACTTTAAAAAAACTTGCGGATATTTTAATTAATTAACGGAGTTTCCACCGATTAAGGAAAGATTACAGATCAGTTTATGTTCGTGCATTACAGTCATACATTGAACTGAACTGTGTAATCTTTTCTCAACCGGTGGAATCATCGGTGAATAGAAAAATAGCATTGATTATACGCAAAACGGCAGCCCTGCTCCTGAGGTATCGGAAAATGTCTGCAGAGATGAGATGGTTTCTATCGAAATGGCACAACCCATTAGATAAAACGTACTCGATGATCATCGACTCGATAGCATTACGATACGATCGTTCATAATCAGCCTGCGGGTAGAAAAGTCAGCGTTTTTACTATGGTGAGCCCCCGAGCAGCGCAGCAAAAAGTCTCTGGGCTACCTGCCACTCCGCTGCATCCTCGGGTTACCCGCCATAGTGAATGCGATAATTATTCCACATTAAACAGCAATTATCTCGCCTAAGACGCGTTATTGAAAAAATGCTGAATCAATATTTTTAAAGAATTTTGCGTCCGATTCAAACAATCTTTTCGTAAATTTGAAAGCCGTCAAAGGTACAAGATTAACAAAAATTTAGACTCAATTTCTGAATTTTTCAAGGTCATGAATGCATTGGATTATAACTAGAGACGCTTCTTATTCCCAAAAAAACTGTTTTTTTTTTCTCTCTCCAAAACTTTGAGGGGCTCCGGCTCAACAGAGAATCATTTTCGAACCCAATGTCCATATGAAAAAGTTCTATTTCGACCCCAAATCTACGTTCCCAAAGTTTGGCACATGGGTTTTGAAATATCCTGGAGATGGCGTTCGATTGGTATTTCGACTGAATTAGACTTTGTAATAACTCTTAGGCTCGGCAAACAACTCATTCGAGATTTCCGTATATTTCAGAGACTCCGAAAAACTTAAACTGTATTGAAAAATATCAAATTCCCAAGTCTATACTGTAGTCGTATTGCGTGCAGCATATTGTTTTAAGTCCGCGAGTCAAGTCAAGCGGGCCATTAATTGTCGGCTCATCACGGTTTGAGAGGGGCGATCAATCCTGGAAAGTCGGCCTGTATTTTACCTCCTCTCTCTCTCTCTTTCTCTTTCTCTCTCTCTCTCTCTCTCTCTCTCTCTCTCTCTCTCTCTCTCTCTCTCTCTCTCTCTCTCTCTCTCTCTCTCTCTCTCTCTCTCTCTCTTCAATATCGTTGCTTTACTAATTTTAGTGTTGACTATTTCTCCAATGAGGTTTCAAAAGCAGAACCTTATTTAGTTAAATATTAAATCGTTAAAAATTCAAAAATCGTTATGCTTGTTAAAGTTAACTTAATGAAATGAAATAGGAATCTATTTATATAGATAAATATGTATACCTGTGCCTGAGACGAACATCCAATTTTACAACTGGCGTTCAATCGATCATTTAGACAAAACATTCTCTTTACATTCTCAGAGCATAGTATTTATTTTGGACCCAAATAATGCAACTATTTGCTAAATTGATAACAAACTATAAATTATTGCTTTTGGTTGGTTAATTCGTGTCATCAGTGAACATAATGTTGGCATCGTATGTTTTTTTCCACCATCAACGTTGGTATGAAAAGAACTACTTAAGGGTATTTCGTCAGCAACGTTGGCTAAAATTTTACTCTGAAAATGCTGACAATTTTGTGGAAGGAAAGTTGTAGTTTTCAAAATTATCATCAGAGGAGGACCACCAAACCCCCTGCTGGATATTGAGAGCCCCCAAACGCCCATGGGATCTTGCATCTTGCCCTCCCCCCAAAATGCAAACGTTTGGTGACGCCACTATGTAAAACTCATGCATGAGTGTAAACAGCTGCTATGAATTGAAATAAGATACTTGCATTTTGAGAAAGTATTTCGTAGGGATTGCAATTTCTTTAAAAGTTAGAACGATAAATTTTTGATTTCTCGTCGACAAAAAACGAAGCCTATTTTTGACGGTGTATGAGTAGATACGTTTACAAATCCTGGACAATGGTCATATGAAATGCAATTTATTCAGAGGTAAAAGAAGGTACATCAGATAGCCTGAGTGACTTAATTCTTCATGGAATAAGATAACTTTTGAAGATACAAAAGGACAAATGCATGATTTGCAATTTTCTTTGAAGCTGAAAGAATATTTTTGGAATCGATCGTTTAAAGTGAAGTTACATTCTTGTAGTTAGTGAAGTCATATTCTAAAAGGAGAGAACTTCATAGCTTTTCCTCTTCTCAGATTGATGAATTGGAGATAAAAATTTAGAATGTCAAGCGAAGATAGGCTTTGACAGTGATTTTTAATGTGAAAAAAAAGAAGATAAATGGAGCACAAAAGAAATATACGCACTTTTCAACGGAGGCAACACCATAGCGCGGTTGGGTTTCCGTTACTGACATTTGAGCAATCACGTTATTTCAAAAGAAACTGCTTTTTTCCGTATCCGTAAATGTTACGCACACCAACCGAAGGACGCACTACATACGGAGGAAACGCACGGAAAACTTTTGGACGAAAAAATTAGGAACAACTTTCAACGAAAAAAAAAAGGGAAAAGACGAACTAAGACGTGACGAAGTGTACTATATGGAGAAAAAAAAATGAAAAAAAAGGGGGAAAAAAATGTTAAAAAACTAAAAAAACTAAAAAAAAAGAAAAAAAAAGTTAACCGAACTAATGTAAAAAAACGACAACAGACTGAAGGTTGATGACGAACTGCATGAGAGCTAAGCAGCTCAATGGGGGAGCAGTTTTGAGGTGTGCGAGGAATAGTGGAAGCCACCACACTCACACTCGTTCACACGAACACGAACGAACACACAAATACTCTCTCATCCATACCACCCTCGCCCCTGCTGTAAATAAAACTACCCCTATGTACCCACCACTAGCTCTAGCATATACCAGATACCTCCCCCCTCTGCTCTCTTTGTCGAGTTCATGTGGTCCGTGTGTACTTGCAAATTGTGAGTCTGTGTAAGTGAGCAAGAGGAACACTGAGCAGTCTCTTTTCGCAAAACATGAAGCAAAATATCCAATAGTGATGCATGCAGGGGGCAAAACGAAATTTGCTCACTTCTCTCTCTCTCTCTCTCTCTCTTTCTCTCTATCCCTCTCTTTCTCTCCCTCTTTCATCCCTCAGTCTCCTCTCTCTATCTCTGTATCTAGCTATCCTTCTCCTGCAAGCTCTCTCTCTCTCTATCACTCTATTTCTCTCTTTCTCTCAGTCTCTCTCTTCTTTTCTCTCTCTCTCTCTCTCTCTCTCTTTCTCTCTCTCTTTATCTCCCTCTCTCTCTCTCTCTTTCGATTCTCGCGCATTATTTCTCCCCCCTCCATTTTCTAGCCCCTCTATTTCTCTCTAGTTGATGCAATCGGGCAGCCCCGATTTCGACGAATGATCCCGAACATCATCTCGTGCTCCAAAGTTTCATCCCACGATCGGCCATGTCCGGCAAGCTTCGCTCTTCACAAGAACTACTCTGGACTGAAAATGGACCATTGGAAATATTTCCAGTTACCACCCCTCCAAATCGCTACTGAATGGTCCTGGAAGTGATTGTAATTTTGACATTTTCTTCAAAAAAGCAAGTAAATCAAGAAAAAATGGAAGCACATGCGACTCAACAAGAATTGAAATTATATAGGGTGTTACGAAAGTGCCTTCAATGTTAAGACTATAGCCGTGGCCAGGAATTTGTCTTCCTCTATATCTGTGCCCACATTTTAATGCGTCGATTAGATAAGGACGGAAAGTAAGAATGAAGTCATGTGACAGCCCCTCTCTACAAGTGACTATACACAGTCTTCCCATAAATACTGTCCCTCGCTAAAATGCGTCTAGCGAGAAAACGGCCGGAGATAAGCCCATAAACCCTTATATATTCTAAAAGGAAATAAAAATGGCTACAATTTGGTTTTTAGTTCATTAAAATCGAGTAACGCGTTCGCCTGCAAACGGGCAGTGAACGCGGCAACCTCGATGTGCCTTTTCTCGCTCGATTTGAGGACGCGTTTTTTTAAGTTAAGCAATCGTTAAAACTGTCTGGGGATGAAAATATTGGTGAAACGCCTTAGAAAATGACAAGATGGGACGTCCTTGAGGATATGGCATGCAAAAAGAGACATCGAATTGTGGAAAGTTTGAAGAGAAGCATCTTGAAAGCAGCAGCCAACATCCCTCTTGCAAAGATCCGCGAAGCAATCGACGAATTTCCACGCAGGCTCCAGATGTGTGTCCACTGTCCAGATGAAAGGGGATCATTTTGAGCACCTTTTATGATTACGATTGTAAGCCAACATTTTGTTTATTGTTTACATAAACTAATCTTGTCATTTTCTAAGGCGTTTCACCAATATTCTCATCCCCAGACAGTTTTAACGATTGCTTAACTTAAAAAAACGCGTCCTCAAATCGAGCGAGAAAAGGCACATCGAGGTTGCCGCGTTCACTGCCCGTTTGCAGGCGAACGCGTTACTCGATTTTAATGAACTAAAGACCAAATTGTAGCCATTTTTATTTCCTTTTAGAATATATAAGGGTTTATGGGCTTATCTCCGGCCGTTTTCTCGCTAGACGCATTTTAGCGAGGGACAGTATTTATGGGAAGACTGTGTATAGTGGGGGCATTTCCCAAAAAAATTGGATCGACAAATATTCAGGTACATGTGACTCAGCAAGAATTGACATTATGTAGGGTGTTACGAAAGTCCTTTCAGAGTCAGAGTAGAATTCAGACCATAGCCGTGGCCACTGGCTAGGAATTTGCCTCTCTCTCTCTCTCTCTCTCTCTCTCTCTCTCTCTCTCTCTCTCTCTCTCTCTCTCTCTCTCTCTCTCTCTCCCTCCTTGCTCATTTTATTGCATATATGTGTTTAAAAAGGACAGAACCATGGGCTAAAGAAGTAACAAGACAGTCTCTCTCCGCATCTTTTTCTGGCACTTGCGTTCAAATGGGCAAATATACAAGTACAGAAAAAGAAATTCCTGGCTACGCGCCTGTTCTTCGGACATTTTCATTGCGTGTTTTGGAAGTCTAAGATTGAAATTCAGAGACTTTACTTGGGATCGACTTGACTTGGCTTGGACCTGACATAATGTCCTCAAGATTTGAAATACAGAAACAAGAGACCTTCAATCTCACTTCTAAGTGAGAGGGTCGAATGTGCGACCTTTAGGTCAGCGATAGACAGAGAAGTTGGTATGTTGTTTGTAAAGATTTTTTAAGATTTTTAAAACAATCATAGTAGTAAGGTGGAAAAAATTGGAAGAGAGATTTTTTTTCTGTTGCGTTTTATCGATACAACTTGTTTTAACCCTTTCTCGGGAAGTATGGTGCACATGTGTACCATTTTATGTAACATGGGATTCAATGGAATTTAAATAGACATATTTTGCACAAAATTATGTGGCCCATCAAAACTCTCAGAAAATTGTCCTCTTTTGGAGGATCAAAAAAAAATCAAAGAAAAAGTCAAATCCCAGCTAAGCGATCGACTCAACGCCAGCAAAAAGGAAAAGCTCTTGCTTTGAAAATGGCGGGCAGGAGAAGTTTGAGTGAGCAATTTCCGAACATCTGGCCACGCGCCCTCCAGCACTGGTCATAACCACGCTGCGTTTTCCTTCTTGTGTCATGCGTGACAGTTAGAGTCCCTGCGTACTATGACTTTCAAAAGAAAGTATCGTGGTATACATTTTCATTCTCATATTCCATGATCAGTTAAAAAAAAGAAAAAAAAAAAAATATTGTCACTAAGATTTTTGAGAAAGAGTAAACCTCAAAATATTGGCTCTTTTTCCGGCAACCCACGCAGTCGTGGCGGTCTTGCTTCAAGTTTGAATAAGGTTCCGTTTGTCGAATTATGTGTAAAAAATAATTGAGGGCCTATTTCAGGGAAAAGAGCCCATAACACAGAATGGTTCGCTCTTCAGGAAAAAGCTTCTATTCAATTATACAATGC
The DNA here is from genome assembly GCA_011764245.1 of Trialeurodes vaporariorum. Lineage (NCBI taxonomy): Eukaryota > Metazoa > Arthropoda > Insecta > Hemiptera > Aleyrodidae > Trialeurodes > Trialeurodes vaporariorum. The sequence goes on along the minus strand of VMOF01000379.1, from coordinate 36,002,870 downwards.
TGATTTCTGCACGGAAAAAAAAGATTAGTGAAATTAACCATACGATAGCTGATTTTGGCACCTGCTAGATGTTATGGTAAACTTGACCAGAAGTATGGTCCATTTACCGATACTTTGAGTAAATTCGACATGCAATCAGGTAACATCACCTAGTACCTAGTCAAAACATAGTATACTTTTGGTTAACATTGCCATAACATCTAGCAGGTGCCAAAATCAGCTATCGTATGGTTAATTTCACCGTAGTTTTTTTTTCCGTGTGAGAAAGATCACAACCCGCTCTTCTTTCATGGGCCTCTTTTCTGAAAATGGCCTCAATTTATCTTCGAGAGAACGGAAAATTCAGTCACTAGTTATAGTCAACTGAAGAATGCTCCAGAGGCGGATCCATGGTGGATCCCCCCCCCCCAGAAACAAGCCTCAAATGTTGCCCTTTTACAACATAAAATAGCCCAACACTTCTTAATGCAACAATTGACAAATTCATGCCCCCCTTCACGCCTTAGAAAATTTTTTTAGATCCGCCACTGCGTCTTAGCGAAATATCACGTCAATCAATTTGCAAACGAAACTGGAAGCACTAAAACAAGGAATATCGTATTTTAATAATAGGTGCTCGTAAATTTGCAACATTCCATTTTAAATGCGGAGTTTTTGGTACTTCCCAACTTCTTTTTAAGGTGATTCCTCTCCTGTCTGAAGTGAGATTCTAGCTCAAAAGATTTTGCCACATGTTACTTTTTGAGTATTTAACTATGAATGCTTATTATTTTTCTAAAAGCATGAGTCTAAAGGGGGCGGGGCGTCCCCACAGGAACTGCGTGATTTTTTGCCCAACATTTTTCAGCCAAAATTATGGCTAAAATAAACTAAGCAAAAAACTACGCAGCTCCTGTGGGAGACTTTCCTTTAGCAGTGGCGTAGCGTGCAATTTGGCAACGTTGCAGTTTATCCATTCAAAGCCAATAAAAAGATCGAACTGTTGGGTGTTCGGTGAACATTTTCGAATTTGACCTATTACATGGGTTTAAATGGACACAATACAACTTTGCCTGATTGCACGCTACGCCACTGTCTTTTAGATAGAAAAAATTATAAGCCCTTAAAGTCAAAAACCCAAACAAAGTGATTCAATCAACGGGACTACCCGTGTAATGATCAATTGCAACTTTTGTGCTCTAGAAATCTACCATATATTTATACAGGGGAGTGAATGGCCTGAGATGCTGAGGCTCCCCTTCAATAAAAACGTATTTAACTAAAACTAACTTTCTTTCCTTCTTTCTTTCTCACTCGAAGACAGCAAGAGGTCCTTACTCGACTGAGGATAGGCCACGCTTCCTTTTCTCATGGCTACCTAATGCAAAGAACTGATCGACCAATACATGGAAAGTGCAACACCCCCAATTACTGTTAAACGCGTGCTGATAGACAGTCATCTTTTTGAGGGAAACAGGAAAAATGTGAATCTATGAATCACACTTCTGATCTCCCGTGGACCTCTTGGTTCTCTGAGGAAAAATACAAAGTTAAACTTTTGAACTTTATTCAATCAACGGGACTACCCGTGTAACTAATTTCAGACAAACTTTCCTATTTCTATAATGATCTATTATAACTTTAGTGCTCTAGAAATACCTACCATGTATTTACAGGGGAGTGAATGGCCTGAGATGCTGAGGCTCCCCTTCACCTCATTACGGAGGTGTGAATAACCTAGATGTTTAGTCACCTCCTAAAAATAAACGAAAATTACTACTACTTTCTTTCTTTCTTTCTTTCTCTGAAAATTGAATCTTAGGCTTGTAATAATTTGTCATTAGTCGAGCGGTAGCGCTCTGGTGGCAACCTTGCACATTTCATGTATTGACACCATTGAAAAACCCTCACTAGCCTCAGATATACTAAGGCCTCTATTGTTTCCAATAGGGCATCGGTTCAACCCGTTTAATGTTCACGTAAATTTTAATACAATTAAGTCGGCATTTTTTCTCTCTCCATCCGAATCATCTCTAATTACCAATCAGCCATTGAAGAATAGAGTTTTTCCCTATACCCGGATTGAATAATTACGCGAAATTTCGTTCCAACTAAAGGTATTGAAAAATCATAATATTTTTCATTTAATTTGAGTTTGGAGTCACTATAGAGCAACTACATACATATATATATACACTTGACTATCGATATTGCATTTCAGGTGCTCTGAAAATATATAAAATAGCAGCGATTATAATTGTTTCAATTGTCATGGTAACTCAGGTGCGCGTATAGTAAAGTCTACTGTGTCGACCGGAATTGTTTCCTCATCCCAACCCCATTTCTCTTCGCTGCAACTAATTTTTAAGGCCTATTGAAAAACAACCCTATCCACGTGTTGGCAATGCTAAAAGCGCTACGAGTTTTTTTTTTTTTTTTTTTTTTTTTTTTTTTTTTTTTAATTTATTTTTTCCATTCGTCCTTTTTCCACTACTGCAATAGCTGCAATTTTATTCTGAGTGCAAGCCAGCGAGCCAGTGCGTTTTATCCTATTTTCAAAACGTCCAATCGAATTTCAATCCTGTCCTATTCCAATGCCGGAAACACGCAGCCAATTACACTCCTATTTCAAGGTGCATTTAGGAGCCAATGAGGGCTATAGAGGGCGGTTGGGCGGAAGAGGGGGACAGAATAAAATATTCGTATAACTCCCCCCCCCCCTCTTCACAACCACTTATAATCACATTTAGAACGTTTTTAAAATTTCGTAAAAAAAATGTTAAATCTCATGTATCGAGGTAGGTAAAATCCCTGTTGAAACCCCTTCCAATCTCTCACCCTCCACCCGCGGTGCACGTTCAGTGTTCACGTTCGATTTTAGGCGAAGACTCGCGTCCCATGCACTGCGTGGTCTGAGCAGTGGCGTCGCGTGCAATTTGGCAACAATGTATTCTATCCATTTAAACTCATGTAAAAGATCGAATTCAGGGGGTGCACAGTGCACAAGAAAACGTCGATATTTTTAATGAGTTTAAATGGAGCAGTTGCATTGTTGCCAGATGGCACGCGACGCCACTGGGTCTGAGATCGATGTAAAGTGGTTAAAAAATAAGTGAAAAAAATCATCAAAATCCGTAGTTTCCGATCTTTTATGCTCAATTTAAAACTTTCTGGTGACATTTCTTGATTTAAATTATTCGTTCCTAGAGTTTTACCTGATCAGAAATCGGTTTTGAAAGTTTATAAAATAATACATTAAGGACAGTGGCAAAGCGTGAAATTTGGCAGCAATGTATTTTCTCCATTTAAATTCATCAAAAAGGTCGAACGCTTCAGTCATCGGCGATGACCAGGCATTTCGACCTTTCTAATGTGTTTAAATGGGGAAAATACATTGTTGCCAAATTTCACACCTCACCTCTGATTGAGGAGAAATTTATTTTCTGATTTTTTTTCTTTTTCTGACTTTTTCACGATCTCAGACTATAGTTCAATGACGTCACAGCTCGCCTATCATTGGCTGCGGAATGTCCGGATGAAAGGTCGTAACTCATTGCCCCTGGACAACGGTCCTAGGTGCTCTAATGGACGTAAATCTATTTTACGACAACGACGCTATGCGAGGTAGTCACTTGCCTACAGACTAATTTCTCAGAAATAAAACATTTTTGAACATCATGAGAACTTCGCGATTCGCATGAGACCCTAAACGACACACGTCCTTTTCTCTTCCGCGCGAACTCAACTTCTAGGAAATCGGAATGATGATGGTCGCCGCGGACGTCGGACGATAATAATTGTCAACAATAATTGGTGATAACACTTTGGAACGACTACTAACTGTCACAATGATCCATTAAAAGAGAGAAGGGATAAGAAGATTATTTCTTATGATTTATCTTGACGGATAGAATTTTAACGACCGAGGTAATTTGTAAGTACACAAGTAAGAGACTGGAAATAATGAAAGCGAGAAACGCAATGTTGAATGGTAAAAAGCACAATGGGGCTCTTGCAAACTTTTGCTACAGGGGACTGAAGAGTTGCTTCTTGCATAAAAACATGTAAAAAATGCTGATGAGTACACGTAATAAACAGTATACCCCGCAAACACTTTCTCGCATCAAAATTAATCTAGAGGACCCCCCAGACCCCCCTTTATTACTCTGGGGGAGACCCCCAGACTCCCCTTAGTGGGTTAATTTTACATCACGGAAAAAAAACTACGGTGAAAATAACCATATGGATACCTGATTTTGGCACCTGCTAGATGTTATGGTAATGTTAACCAGAAGTATACTATGTTTTGACTAGGTACTAGGTGATGTTACCTGATTGCATGTAGCATTTACTCAAAGTATCGGAAAATGTACCATACTTCTGGTCAAGTTTACCATAACATCTGGAAGGTGCCAAAATCAGGTATCCGTATGGTTATTTTCACTAATCTTTTTTTTCCCGTGCAGTAGGCTAGATGCTGAATGTCTTTGCAAATTTTCATCAAAATTCAAACAGCTATATTCGAAACATTCCAATTTTTCCCTATGTTTACCCATTTTACCCATGTACTATTGATTTTAATGGACATATTTTATCATCCGAAACTTGCCTACAATTTCAAATTTCGGAAAAACAAAGAAAGATTCTCTGGAAATTGGTTAAAGCAACTTCTCTGCAAAATTGGACCATTGATTCAAAAGTTACGCTGGGATACAGACACAAGGCATCTGCGCCATCGCAATACTTTCTCAATTTCTATTTTTATTCTAAGAAAGGTTCGTTAAATAAACAAATGAGTTTGGTCACCATTTATAACAATAGACTGTTAAACTCAGATCTGCCGTTTTGCGTATAAAATAATATAGGATTTTTCAATTCACCGATGATTCCACCGGCTGAAAAAATATTACACAGTTCATTTCTGTGTTTAACTGTAATGCAAGAAAATATTCGCTCAATTCGCTATAAACTTTTCTCAACCGGAGGAGTCGTTGATGACTTTAAAAAAACTTGCGAGTATTTTAATAATTTAACGGCTATTGCACCGATAGGGAAATGATTATGGGGCAGAGTATTTTCGAGCAGTATAGACAGTCATACACTAAGCTGAACTTTGTAATGTCTCTCTAACCGGTATGGAACCATCGGTAAATTGAAAAATGGCATTCATTATACGCACAACGGCAGCTTTGGTTAAATGGAGCTGTTGCAAGTTTTTGCAACAGGCTTATTAATAGTTGATTATGGGGTAAAACCCTGTAAAAATAACAATTATAGCGCACTAAAAAATCCATTAAAAAAACACGAAATCTACTCCTAAACTCACAAGATGCTTTTAAACGCGAGACCGTAATGGCAGCCCAAATCTGATGGCAATAGTATGTTTCTTCTTCTTCTTGTGTGGTGTTGCGAGAGCACCTCGTATAGATGGCGCTGATTAAAGATAGGGAAACTCAATGCAAACCGCGGCCCCGACCGCAATTACGCGGTCTCGCGTTTAAAATAATTTTGTGAGTTTAGGAGTGGATTTCGTGATCTTTTAGTGCGCTAACCATTTTTTTGACAGGGTTTTACCCCTCAATCAACTATTAATAAGCCTGTAGCAAAAGTTTGCAACCGCTCCATTGTCGAAATTGTTTGCTCAGTGTAACGTTTGGCAACTTTGGGGCAGTTCCGGGGCTGAGAAGGATTCCTCCGTCCACAACAACAGTCATCTCCTCCGCGCGCGCGGTGCGGAAGAAAGCCCCGTTCGCGTTCGGCGACTGCAGAAAGTGCAGAGAGCAGAGCGCGACTGACTGCGGCACGGTACGCGGACTATAAAGATTCATTACGAAGAATTTTATCGAGTATAAAAACTGTTGGTTAGGGCCATAGGGTCATTACTCGTCAAAAAGGATGAATGTTAAGTGGTCATATTTTACATAAATATTCCAATATGAGCGCATTTTACTTCTCGGGGGCCCCACCTCTCCGCGCCCCCCATAACCCTCCACTAGTCTCATTTACGTGGCATTTAAAACCATCATCGTTGTTCTATTCGTGTATACGAACGTGCGTCTTTGTGAGTGTTCTGGCAGCTTTTTTTTTTTTTTTTGCCATTTTTTCTTTTCTTTTTTATTTATTATTATTATTTTTTTTCTTTAAACTCGAGCTCTGCGCTTTTCTGAGGAAAGAAAGAGAAAGAGAGAAAAAAAAAGAATAGATTATATCATAGAAGCTATCTTTTGTTGCATCCCACTCGGGTAAGGGGCGTTGGGAGGGGGTGGGGAGGGGAGTGAGCCATGCGGTATTTCCCCGCTTGTGGTACTAATAACGTGGTTTTTATTGTCCGCACTTGATGTGTGTTTCTCTCGTGAGCTTTAGGTTTCCCTTTCATCTTTGAAAATTTCGAGCGTTGTTTTTATTTTTCGACTCATTCATTTCCTCGCGCCGAGACATAATAGTCTAATAATCGTGGTTTGAACGTAATCTCGATGTCTAAAAGTTGAGACTTATGTACGAATCAGCGTTCCAAACTATCTCACTCTTTTTCCCCGTGACTGGCCCTCGTGCTAAGCCATCTCTTTCTCTTGTCAGAATTTGTCTCGAGTGACTTGATTTCATTAAATATAATTTTGTAAATCGTATTAAAAATGACTCCAGAAATTCATTTTTTGCTAACGAATTTCACAAAAAAAATGCCTCTGTATATACGACTTCAGCGATGAGAGAGTGAGATAGCAGTACATTGGGGTTACATGAGAGTGAGAGAGATGGTAGATGGTACGGAACGCTCGACGAACTTTTTAATCACTAAGACCATCTACAGACATTCAGTGCTGCCTTTTAATGGATAGATAATGACATTCTATAAATCAATCGGCGAATTTACCGGTTGGAGAAAAGATTACATACATTTCCACTAGCGGAACCAGGAATTTGTCTTTCTCACTCTTTTCCTCGATTATACGAACATGTTGGAAATTGATACAAGAGAGGGGCACACAGGAAAAACAGAAAAAAACACTTTGGTAGCGCTGACAAAACTTTTGGTAGAAAAATGACCCAGCAAAAAAGACTTTAGTTGAGCCAACCAAAGGTTCTTTACGCTTAACTAAAGAGATTTTGCTGGGTGAATAAAAAATTTCGTTGGCCCAACGAAAGTCTTTTGCTGGGTCATTTTTCTACCAAAGGTTTTGTTAGCGCTACCAAAGTGTTTTTTTCCGTTTTTACTGTGCACTTACTTGACTTAAGCCTCCATTTCTAAACGATCACAGCCGTTCAAATATGGGACAAAATGGGCAATAACGATTTCAACGAATTTTTTGACCGAATGTCGTCATCACTAAAATCGTCTGTTTGACCAAAACTTATCTTAAATTCAATTGTCGTCACCCCTGAGATTTATATACCGTGTATCGAAGAAAATGTCATAAATATACAAATCGGCAAGCAAGCAACACACCGGTGCTCCAAATTCGGCGTCGATAGCTACTTAATATTAGTTAAGTATCGAAACCGCACCACGACCGAAGATACTTAATATGCGACACATACGCACGTAAAAGGTGGGACGGGTGAGCGGGGGGGGGGGGCTCTACAGTGACGGCGGAATGTTTGAGTCACTGCGCATGACAGTCAAGCGTAATGATAACGCCGTTTACACCACTTTTATGATCTCGCGCGCTGAAAGGGGAATTTTTAGAGGGAGGGATGTTTATCGGTAAAAATTGGCGTGGAAGGGGGGGCGGAGGGGGGATGTAATGTCGCGTCCATCCGCACGTGAGCCCCAAAAACGCAATGCGCAGTACACGAGAGAGACTGATTCTGCAGACCGCTCCCGTACTTTCGCACATCGGCGGACCCAGGGAGTAGTCCTTCTTTCTCTTCTCCCATTAAAAACGCGCATGATAGAAAAGGACAGAACAGGGGCAGTCACGTGATTTCTACCTTCTCTTCCATCATTTCCCAACACATGCATTCAAATGGTGTGGGAGAGAGAGAAAGAGAGAGAGAAAGAGAGAGAGAGAGAGAGAGAGAGAGAGAGAGAGAGAGAGAGAGAGAGAGAGAGAGAGAGAGAAAGAGAGAGAGAAAGAGAGAGAGAGAGAGAGAGAAGGACAATTTTCTGGACGGCTGAATATAGTTGAATAAGGATGGAGAGCGCCGCATAGTGGCGGCACGTGCAATTTGACAACCTTGCTATTTGCCATTTAAACCTATACAAAAGTATCGATGCATCGGCGGTGCAGTTACACCTCCTGAATATCGATTGTTTTATCCAGGTTTAAATGGAGGTAACACATTGTTGCCACATTGCACGAGCCGCAACTGGAGCGTCGAGTCACTTTGGGCAGTGGCCGCTTATAGCGGCCCTTGAACAATATCGGAGTGACGTATTTTTCTCCTGTTTGAACCTATTTAAAAAGATCGAATTCCTCGAAGCCTTAATTGAGCCATCTGAAGATCGATTTTTTTCCGTATAGGTTTATATGGATAAGACAGCGAATCATCGTATTTCATGTATGCCAGTCCAGCTTTGGGCGCGTTTTGCCCAGTTTTGCTGTAAGCGATTGGATAGTTAATTCTTCTGTATAAAAAAACGAACGAAAATGACGAGGAGCACATTAAAATAATTACAAATTTCTCTCACAGGCTCACAACATATGACTTTAAAGATTAAGGCATTTTGGCGGAGCTATGCGCAGGTTACCATGGGAGATTCCTAACAAATGTAAGGCTTTTCTCTGTTTGTTTCTATCAAATTAAATAAGACTTGTCAATGATAAATGCGCTTATAGGTCCGTCATCTTCGCTATTAAATGGTGGAGCTACCTAGGTGTCAGGGAAAATTTCTGTCACTCTTTACTCTCTCTATAGAAACACACAGAAGAAAACCTCAGATTATAGATAAGAATCTTCCGTGGAAACTTTGCGTATAGTTCCGCCTTATACTTTTCAAACTCGCTCCTTAAAGTTGAAAGTCATTTTGTGAGTCAGTGGCATACGCAGGGGGGGGGGGGCTAAGAGGGCTAAAGCTCCCCCAGACCTCCAATTTTGGGGGTGGAGGGGAAGGGAGGAACAATTCTCAGTCAAACGCTCATCACTGCGAGCCGGCGAGCCCCTCCCAAGAAAAATCATGCGTACTCCACTGTGTGAGTCTCTGAAGGAATTTCGTTATTTAGAGCCGATTGTGAGAGGTTCAAGTTCAACCTTCTCCTTTACCAGCGGGCCGATCTTTGAAATCATTAGATAAGGCTGGTAGACTGTATAAATGAAGGGATACTATTGGGCCCTTTAAAGTGTTTATCAAGAAGTAGAGCTCTTTAACCAAGTATCCCTCCGCTACATTCGATAAGCTATCGGCTGCTTGAAAGAAGCCGATAAAAGCAGATAGTTTATCGAATGTAGCGGAGGGATACTTGGTTAAAGAGCTCTACTTCTTGATAAACACTTTAAAGGGCCCAATAGTATCCCTTCATTTGTCCAGTCTACCAGCCTTATCTAATGATTTCAAAGATCGGCCCGCAGGCAACTCGGAAGGATTTTCCTTGATAAATTTGACAACATTGCCTGAGGAAGGACGAGCTTTCCATTGAATTGATGAGAGAGAGCACAATCGAAATACAAATTCGCGTTATCACAAGACCGGAATATGGTTCGGCATGTAAATATGTGCAAATTATTTAAGTACGTGGGACGGTGGGAGGCCCAAGGGGTGAAGGTTCGGGGGCGGGGGGGGGGGGGGGGGTTGGGAGGGTGGACAAGGGTGGCCGAGGGATGAGTTTAGGTAACATACCTTAATAACTCGGAAACCGCTACCTTTTGAACGAGCGATTTAGCGGGAATCGTTCGAGACAGGCATCTGAGTTGCACTTGCATATACTACTCAACTCATGCAGGAGCCCCAGTGCAGTGTACAGCGTGTGCAATGTGTGTGCATGTGCATCCTCTTGCAGTTAGTCAGCGTTGACAAAGTTACAAGCTGTGTAACTTTTTCAGGTTGACCTCGTACGACCCCGAAAAGGCCGTCAAATGCCTTTTCGTAAATTCAGCATTCCACTTTTGAGGCCCACACAACAATGGCGTCGCGTGCAATTTGGCAACGTCAAGTTGTGTCCATTTAAATCAATGTTTAAGGTCGAATGCGAAGGTCTTCACCGAACACCCAAAAGTTCGATATTTTTCGTGGGTTCGAATGGATAAACAGCAAAGTTGCCCAATTGCACACTACGCAACGGCCACACAATAATATTAATGTATTAATAATACGGCATTCAGATACGTTGAACCCTTAAAGCTATTCTGGCTTGCTAAGGAAGAACACCGTAACCGACATGTGTTATTTAGACTGTTTTCGCAATATATATAGCTTGGGCCTCTATTCTTATACCGAGTTCCTCTTTAGGAGTTTATTATTTTTGTGCGTCCCAACATTTAGGAATGGCCGAGATTGAGGGTAAATTGAAGATAAGGACCCCAAGCTACATTGCAAAAACAGCATAAGTAACACATGTTACTCAGGGCTTCCTTCATTAGCACGGAAGTTTCGGTACTCGTCAAAAGGAAGATACAATAGTCTTCAAAAGGTTATTTTAAAGTTCATAACACCTTAATTATATACAAAAGAGGTAACTTAAGTTTAAACAGCATTAAAAAAAAAAAAAAAAAAAAAAAAAAAAATTATTGAATTGATTTCTGCTTGCAGTTTGTTTTTTAGTGAACTATGACTTTCCAAAGCCCTCGTCTTTAAAGCAAGTTTCAAGTCGGGAGACAGTATATTAAAATTTTTACACGTTGAAATATATAACTAGCCCAATACACAATAATAAATCACGATGAGAAAATGGGACTTAAGGCTAAAACAGTGTAAAATAAAACATAAGACGTTTCGGTCCGGTGAAAGAGCCTTTATCAATTGTAAAACAAAATAAAACAAAAACACACAAAGTTTCCACCTAGATATATAAAAGAAAAAAAATAAATAAAAAATAAATAAATAAAAAATAAATGAAAAGTAATTAGAATTTCAATTTTTGTATTTTTTCATATTTTTATAATTTTTTTTTTTTTTGTTTTTTTTTTTGTTTTTTTTTTTGTTTGTTTTTTTTTTATAATATATTTATTGATATTGCTTTTATAATTTGGTCTTTACTTGTTACGCCTCATTAATCTTTGATTTTTAAACTGTTTATTCACCGAGGAGAGAACTGGCAACCCATCCGACGACAATTAATTATGACGTAGAATCGGCCACAAGTTGCACATTGCAAGGCAACCTAAAGCGGCTCTCTTATCGCAACTTTGATAGCAGCTCCTCTGCTCCTATGACTCCCTCCTCTTGAATGAGGCACTAGAATAATCTTTGACCACACCATGATGTGGAGCCTCTAACTCAGGCTGCTGCCTCTGCTCAACGAATGAGATGCAACGATTATTCAACTCCTCCATTTTGGAACTTTCAAGAATTTAATTACACTCGCGCTCATTGATATTGGGCCGGGAAAACTCTCCCGGAAACCAGTAACCACCAACCTCTGGACTTAGCTTAGAAACCTAATTCAACGGGTCCGTTAATTAATGCGCCAGCGATTTGTAGGCCTGGTTGCCTAGCCGTCACTCAAGTCTAAAAGCATTTCAATAAATTGACGCGAATAGTTCTTCCAACTCATCCGAGCTATGCGTAAGTGGGGTGTAGAGGTTGGATACTTACAGAAACACGGAAATAAAATACTGGTGAAAATAACCACACGGATACCTGCTTTTGGCAAATACTAGATGTTATGGTGAACTTGACCAGAGTTGTGAAAAGTTGTACTAACAAGGGGAGGCTCAGAAGTCGCCGCCTCCGATTTTGAAAACAATTGCACGAAAATGTAGCTAAAGTAAAACTATTAGACCCGTGTTTCTCACTTTTTGCCAATGGGCCTTCCTAAAGCGGCAGGAATTTTTTGAAAGTTGCCGAAATTCACGTAAAAACCCGAGCGGAGAGCGTTCCAAACATTTACGTGAATTTCGGCAACTTTCAAAAAATTCCTGACGCTTTAGGAAGGCCCATTGGCAAAAAGTGAGAAACACGGGTCTAATAGTTTTACTTTAGCTACATTTTCGTGCAATCGTTTTCAAAATCGGAGGCGGCGACTTCTGAGCCTCCCCTCGTAAGTAGGTAAAATTACCTGACGTCAAGTTGAATTTACTCAAAGGATCGGTAAAACCTTACTTCTGGTCAAGCTTATCATATAACATCTAGCTAGGTGACAGGACCATCTCTCACATCAATTCTCAAATCGTTGCACTTCCGGTAATCTTCTCACCGCCATCGGCGTAAGTCGTAATGTATCCTAGACTTTTGTGAGTTTAAAGAAGGGAAGACTCAGCTTCCTGACCTCCTTCCTCCCTTTCCCACCAATTTGGAGCTCTGAATATGAAGCAATCGTTCAGACGAAGCTCTACCGGGCGGAATCAGAACATTTTATCGAATTTGGTCTGAATATTTGATTGATTTTTAGCCCCCAAAACAGTAGAACTTATAACGGGTTTGATCATCAGAAATTCGGTTGTAATTGGAAGTGGGGTGCTGCCCCACTTAATTTCAAAGTAATAAACAATACAAAAGAAAAGTATAATAAATAATACAATAGAAAAAGTACGTAAAGGAATACGTATAACTAAACTGGCTCAATAAATAGATGATGAATAAAATTCAAAAATTCTGACGTGAATATATGATAGTAAATAAATAAAAAGCAGGGAGAATGCAAGCGTGAAATAATTTTTTTTTTTGCCGTGGATTTTAAAGGAGTTAGTAACTCCATTGGAACAATGTGTTAAAAAGTCCATGGCAGCAGACTTTGATCACGTTCTCGATTTTATGGAATTATCTGGGAGTATTAACAGAGATATAAAAAATGTGTAAAACGAGGAAAAAAATAGCCGGAAAATTAGCCTACCCTGCGCAAGGCTGCAGATTAAACAGTGAAAAAAAAGGTGGAAAAGAGTATAGAATAAAATAAAAAACAATTAGCGATCCATGTAACGATGTTGTCACCAAGATTATTTGGTATGCGTTACGCATGTTGCATACACATAAGGCTCGCACAATAAATTGTTTTTTAATCTACTCACGAAATATCACGCGTGAAAAATTATTTCAAATACTCGCACGTGAGCGGGCAAAAAAGGAAGAGAGAAAAAAAGTATCAGCGATTGTTCGATTTTCTATGTAGGGGATGAGGCAGAGAAAAAGTAAAAAAAAAAAACTAATGATGATCATGAACCCTCGGATTTTGCGGTGAGAAAAAAAAGCTGGTGTGAATAAAGCACTGAGTTATGCACTACGTCAGGGCAAAAAAAAAAAAAAAAAAAGCGTGGAGAAAAAAAAAATTAAAAGAGGGTAGCGATGAGGCGTTATCTTTTTTTCACAAAGTTATTCGGGGGAAAATAAAAAAGGGAAAAAAGGACCATACGTGTAATTTAAACAGGTTTATTTTCCCTTCACAGCAATTAACTCGATTAATAATTCTAATTACACCCTGAACCTCTTTTTTTTTAAACATTTTTTTCCCTCTCACGGTCTCTTTTCTCACTCTCTCCAACTCTTCTCCTCCATCACTCCATCTTTGTCTCTCATTTTATTACTTGACTGTCGACATGTGCTAGAGTTTCAACTTTCACCTCTTTTTTTATTTTATTTTGGTTTTTTCCCCCTCTCTCCAAACCACGGTTTTTTCCACGACGCGAGCCGCTCTCGGATTACAGTATATTCCTTGATAAAGCTGCTTAAAACCGAGGTGTTTTTTTTTTTTTTTTTTTTTTTTTTTTTTTTTTTTGCGCCCCGCCTTGCTTGTTTACGCAGCGGATTTTTTCCCACCCCCGTGACCGACCCTTTAATTGACTTTTAATTTGAGCTAACACAACGAGATGACAGGATAAACATTTAATATCATTTGTCTTGACTCACCGGCTCACTAATCGTTCCACCTCTTTATGTAAACAAGAGGTGTCGGCATTTTTTTCCTCCTCTCACTCCTCTCCCCCCTCTTTATCTCTCTCTCTCTCTCTCTCTCTCTCTCTCTCTCTCTCTCTCTCTCTCTCTCTCTCTCTCTCTCTCTCTCTCCCTCTTATTTTCAATCTCGCTCGCGGCTCGTGTTTCCTTCTTTTATTTTAACCCTCTTTTCTACGCTGCCTCTTTTTTCTCATTTTTCTAAACCAAGTATCACTACAGTGATGTCTTCTATCTCTCTCATCATTCCTTTAAATACATACGTAGAAGAAGGATGTAAATGGGATGTTTTATCTCCTTATCTATCCTTGTCTAATGTACGTGTTGCAATGGAGGAAAGGGAGAAATAAAGAATTTTTCTCCTTTTCGCTACTGCGAGAGCGTCTGGAAACTTTCAGGACCTCCGTGGAAAAGGGGTTTTATTAATGCATATAGTTATAGAAAATTTCGAGGAAATTCTGATACTGAGACCATGTTCTGCAAGTGTCACCAGCTTTTTCAGATAAAAGAACTAGACTCTTCGAAGTACATATATCGTTGTGCTTTTATCGGAATTATTGCTATAGTATTAAGACATTACAATTTTTTAATAGGAGTTTACACAAGCTCTGCGCAATAATTGAAGATATATTATATCGTTTTCGATCAGAGCTGCCGTTTTGCGTATAAATCAATGGCATTTTTCAATTCACCGATGATTCCTCCGTTTGAGAAAAAATTACGCTGTACATTTCAGTTCAGTTTATGACTGTACTGCACGAAAAATACTCTGATTCTGCAATCTTTTCTCAATCCGTGCAATCGCTGTTAAATTATTAAAATATACGCAAGTTTTTTGAAGTCATCGACGACTCACCCGGTTGAGACAAGATTGCAGATGTGCATGAGTATTTTAGTGCCGTACAGTCCTACACTGAACTGAACTGTACTGTGTAATCTTTTTTCAACCGGAGGAATCATTGGTGAATTGAAAAATGGCATTGATTATTCGCAAAACGGCAGCTCTGGTTTCGATACCACTCCCGAGTCTACTCGTTTCCACTGGCGCAACCAGGATCTCTTCCATCTCTCTCTCTCTCTCTCTCTCTCTCTCTCTCTCTCTCTCTCTCTCTCTCTCTCTCTCTCTCTCTCTCTCTCTCTCTCTCTCTCTCTCTCTCTCTCTCTCTCTCTCTCTCTCTCTCTCTCTCATTTCCCATTTGAAAGTATAAGTAGGAAAAGGACAGAAAGAGGGGGTTTTATCACGTTGTCCATTCTTGTCTAACATACGTTTTTTAATGGAGAAAAGAGAGAGATGAAGAAACTCTCGGTGCGCTACTGCTCGTTTCTGTGACTGGATCTGCCTTCACTGGCGGCTCATGGTGGCGAGGCGACGAAAATGAGAGGTGCACAGGATTTTTTTTGAAACGCTCTTCACATAAACTTTTTTGAAAATTTTATGTTCCATTCATACTTTTTGGACTATTGAAACAAAGGATGATGGAATAATAACCATTTCAACCTTTATATGTTATTTTTTTAATTTTTTTTCTTTCTCCAACTTCAAAAAATGTGATGCGATAGCTCCCTGTCGCCTCACTCACCTGGCGAGCCGCCAGCGTCTGCCTTACACTTTTTCAGTTTTCTATCCGCAATAATTGCGGCTTAAAATTGTTAAAATTTGAAAAATAATGTTTCCTAGATGAGCGCCTTCAATCCATTGTGTATGCAAAATCAGCATTGTGCTGTAGGGACATTTAACTACGCACTTAATTTAAGCGAGTAAACATTGATTTGTCCTCGTTACCTGCGGTTGTGAAAGGGTTAAAAGGTGCTTACTTTACAATACACAATCACACCTGTGACATACAATGTTAAATCTATAAACGCCATAAATTTCGGATTTTTGAACCTATCGGAAAAATCGAATATCGGGTAAGCTGTTGACACCACCTGCGAATTCAATCTCTTGTATGGATTTTAACGGACATAATGTAACGTTGCCAGCAAATCAAACGCTATGGGAACATCTCAGAAATACACTTTTTTTCTCAGTTCTTGGACGGTTGCGACGGTTGCGTTCAAGTCTTGGAAATTGACGATGGGTGAATCGCACACTGGAAGATTTGCATTAAGTGCAGCTAAAATATTCTTGGTCATACAGTGGCGTAGGGTGTAATTTTACAACGTTACTGTTCGTCCATGAAAACTCATGAAAAAGATCGAAGCATTGGGTGTTTGGTAAACACCCAATACATTCGACCCTTTCCATGGGTTTAAATGGTCAGATCACAACGTTGCCAGATCGCACGCTGCGCCACTCGTTGGTCACTCACCGTCATTTCGCTGTATAGCTATGAGCTTCATGTTGCGATGAAATTTGGAAAGTGCGTGGAGTAATATCTATGCTGGTGGGTGTATGTAGAAGTGGATGGGGCAATTTTATACCAATCCGTTCAACTTTATTCACTTAAAAGAGATGGATCCATTTCAATTTATTTATATTTATTGTTTTTTTGTTTTTAGATACAGAAGTGTTAGGGAGGTCGAGATAAAACAAAAACATTTTTAAAGGGTATATGTCCTTGAAATAATAAGCTTAATTTGGGTGTGCTGGACGCCCTCACCATACCCTCCACATAGGTTTGTATACACACAGACCGCACTTTAGGTATAGAGGGGTTAAAAAAAAAAAAAAGTTTCAAGCTTCCGCTGTCGCAAGTCTATCCTACATCCTAACTCCCCCCCCCCCCACTCTTACTCTGCCCGCACGGAGTTGATATAATCATCATCGAGTTACCAATTGCGGATATATCACATATTAATTTAAATATCGGCTCCCACGCCGTGATCGCTCGTCCAAACGCAAAACATTCAGCGCCCTTCGATGTACATATAAGAGCCAATAATATGGATCCAGCTCGTTTTAAACGTCGATGCATATATACCTTTCCAGTTATTTCCGAATACCGAATGTATTGACTGAAATGCTATGCTGTACACGCCAGAACGAGAAATAATTTTGAAATAATGCCGTCAAAATTGCACGAAATATTTTAAATCGTCGTCAGCTAGGTGGTTTTGATGTGCAATGTATAGGGTGTGGGGAAAAATCCCAAACTGATGCCACAAATGATTTAACTCTATATGGTACCTACCTGATACAGATTTGAGAGATGCCTTTGTAAAGATTAGAGGTGGCTCGTGCTATTTGGCAACCGTGTTTTTCTGTCATTTGAAATTATGTAAAGGTATCGATTTCTCAGAGATTTATTGGATATATTGAAAGCGATGTTATTAGGTGTAGGTAAATAGAGAAAATCCTTTGTTGCCAAATGTTTGCACGATTCGCCAATGCTGTATTATGTATAACATTGTCTCAAAATAAACCGACTGCATATTTGATATGGTTAAATTTGTGTGATTAGTGAGTCGACCATCATGGTTGTAAGATCGAATTTCATTATCAGAATGAATCAGTCGCATGGTAACCCCGGGTCTCCCATGCACGGAACATTATTGGGGGTCTGGGGATCTTCCCCAGAATATTTACAGGTGGGTCTGGAAGTCTTCCCCAGAATATTAAAGGGCGAGATTTGAGGGTCTCCCCCTAATATTGAATAGCATTTTGTCCTTTCAAACTGTATACCAAAAGGTCGAATTTGATAGTCTTTGCCTATCCCGAGATAGTTCGATACTTTTTGCAGGTTTCAATGGACCTAACAAAATGTTGCCATGGTTCCAAGCTTAGCTACTGAAACACCCCCATACCCCCTTATGGGGTTAATTTTACAGTATGCTGGTTGCAAAATGTTGTTTTCAAATTTCCATCAAAATTCAAAAAGCTATGTTTGTAATATTCCTGTTTTTCCCTATATACGTACCCGTTTTCTCATTGATTTTGAAGGAAACCTTTTGTCTCCATAACTTGTTTAAAGTTTAAAATTAAAAAAACAAAAAACAAAAAACAAAAAACGAAAAACAAACCAAAAAAAGCCGCTCCGAAGAATGTCGCATACAACTTCTCCCCAAAATGTGGATGAATATGGACCATTGGTTAAAAAGTTGTTCTGAAATACGTATACAGAGACAGGCATCTACGCCCACGCCGTTGCAATACTTTCTCAGTTTCTATCATTGTTAATTGCGTCAGAAAGTGAAAAAGAAGGAGTGAAACAAAAAAAAAGAAGTTACGCGCGAAGAACGGTAGCACATACAGTATTTTTCAGGATCAGTTTAGGAGCACGATCGGGGAGCCGGGGAGGAGCAGATGTAGGGGAGGGGGAGGGGGAGTAGAGGGTACTTCTCACTTCTTCTGTTCCCCACCTCACGGTAGGTGTCTGAAGCAGGGCTGCCGTTTTGCGTATAATCAATGCTATTTTTCTATTCACCGATGATTCCACCGGTTGAGAAAAGATTACACAGTTCAGTTCATTGTATGACTGTAATGCATGAAAATACTCTGATCTGTAATCTTTCCGTAATCGGTGGAAACTCCGTTGATTAATTAAAATATCCGCAAGTTTTTTAAAGTCATCGACGACTCCACCGGTTGAGAAAAGATTACAGATGCGAGTATTTTAGTTTATTTCAGTAATGCACTGAACTGAACTGTGTAATCTTTTCTCAACCGGTGGAATCATAGGTGAATAGAAAAATAGCATTGATTATACGCAAAACGGCAGCCCTGGTTCCTCACCTCACGGTAGGTGTCTGAAGTGGTTTTCGAGGAGTACTCTCGGGGGTCGCGGAGACATCGAGCAACTGAAGGAAGAGAGTAGTTGTTAGCGAAGGAGGAGGCGGAGAAACTCAAGATTGGGTCACTGGGCCACAAATCCTTTGACTCGTCCTTCGCGTCTCATCGCTCCTCACGGTATCGGCATCTGAAAAGTGTAGTGCGTGTGGTATCACTTCACGGCGGCGGAGGCACAGAGCGCGAAGCGAACGGAGGAGGAACTTGTGAATGAAGAGAAAACGAGGCATTAAAGGGGGGGGGAGGGGTGGTGGGGGAGGAAAGGAGTGCGTAGCATGAGAATTATAGAATGAGAAACAAGGTGAGAGCGGGAAGGGAGTTAGTTAAAGGTTTGTTGTGGTAGTCGCGTTGTATAAGAGAGTTGAAGACTCCGGAGAGGAGACAGGCCGAGTCATAAACTGAGCATCCCCCTTTTTCGACAAGTGCGAGCGACTCTCTTCGGAGATCAGCCGAGGTTTGAGTTGAGAGCTCTTTACTTCTCCGGCCTTCCTCTTCTCCTCCGAGAGTTTGCTTTTCGTGACGTCATCGCATCGGGTTTGCCATCTGGGTCTTGGCTTGGCGCTGAGCGAGGTGACTCTTCACCCCCATTGGATTCTCTTATTCACATAAAAAACACCAGAAAATAGTAGCGCTGACAAAACCTTTAGTAGGAAAGTGACCCAGCAAAAGACTTATGTTGGACCAACAAAATCATTGATGCACCAAGCAAAATATCTTCAATTAGTCATATAAAACCTATGGTTATCTCTACAAAAGTATTTTATTGGGTCATTTTTTACCAAGGGTTCTGTCAGCGCTACAAAAGGGTTATTTTTTGTATACCTGTGTATGTGCTGTCCGGTTTGTATCGGTAGATATGGACACACACAGAAAGAACAGAAAAAGCTGCTTTGGTAGCGCTCACTTTAAAGAACAGGAAATCCGCAACTTTTTTTCTTGAAAATTTGGTTGTCTTTACAGTTAAATTTTGTTTAGTTAGATATACAAAAGGTTTGGTTTGCTTTAAATACTCAAGACTTTTGATGAGCTATTTTTCTACCAATGTTTTAGTGAGCGCTACCATTTGTTTTTTTTTTTCATTTTTTTTTTTTTTTTTTTTTTTTTTTTTTTTCTGTGCAGAGGATGACGGATTTTGGCATACGCAACCCCTTCCGGGGCCCGAGAGTAATTCATCTCCCGTTAAATTTAAGATGTCAAAAGTTTTAAAGATTTCGGATTGTAGGTACCTTGGTTATATGTGGCAGTGGTTTTATATCATGAGAAATCATGCTGCTTCGAAAAAAGTACGTTAATAAAAACAAAATCCTCCAGGAAACCTTATTTTTAATTTTTTTTTTTTTTGTCAATGAAACGACCCGAAGTTTAAAGAAAGGGCGGAGGTTAATCAGGTCTGAGCCTCAGAATAATTGGTAAACGTCCAGAATTTATAAACAACCTCTAAAAGTCTGCGAACAAAAAATATGAGCACTAATCTATATCAAACTGCTGCATTACGTTTTCTGGTCATAAAAATGCGTGTTATCTAAAAAAAATTATTTGAAAATTCACAGAAATTCGATGATTGCAGTCAAATAAAACGCGATTTAAACCAACATTTAAAAGTTACTGGTCTATGCCAATGCATTAGCAGTTGAAAAATTTAATTTTCACGTAATATTTAACTCTATACCTATCTGAAGAGCTTCTATTCGTCTCCATGGTAGTTACCGATGCGATTGAAACGTCACTATACATATATAGTCAACATAAAAAACCGTCAATACCATTCCAAGGGGCACCATAGGGGCGATCTGGGAAAACGAATACAGTGTGAGATCCCAAAAACTTAACATTGGAATCAATCAATAATGACTCACGGATATTTTTTGAAAATTATCACCTGCATTCTAAAACACTCTCCCTCCCCCTTTCTCTTAATATTGACCGCCATAAACTGCACGTGACATTTTACATCCCTTGAAACGCTTGGCAACCACGTGCGTACCTCTCACTACATCAGCACCGTGTTAATTGCTACCGTTAATTCGTAATTCGGTATTTCTTCATAATTTGGCCTCGGAGAAGGTGGGCGGGGGAGAGAGGGAGGGATGGAGGGAGGGAGGGAGGGGGACGAGGGCCACCGCCGATACCGCACACCACGGCAGGCACGGCCGTAGCGCAGGTTGCTTGGCAAGAGAGCAGTAGGGTAGGTAGACTGATGACAGGAAAGGGGGGAGGGAGAGAGGTGCTGATTTTGATTTGATGATTCGCCGAAGGAGAACGTTGAGAGAGTCAGCAGGGGGGGGGGCAAAGGGTTCAAAGGGGGAGGGGAGGGAGACATGAACGTTATACATGCCGGCACAACGCGAGCGACGGAGGCGCGGCGCGGCGACTCCCAGTAGATCGACCATTTAAAGTTTGCAGTCAACTTTTTTGACTAAAGAGTTTTTGAAGTTTTTATTTTCTTTTATTTTTTAGTCGGAAGTTTAAGTGTTTTCTATCGCCAACAAGGGCCGAACGGACAAAGTGGATAAAAAAAAAATATAATGTAACATGAAATAGAGACGAGTTAAAATAACTGTCCTAAATCACTGAAAAAACAAAGTTTAAGTAGAGCCGGAGCAGCTTTTTAAGATGGCTTCGCAGAGCAAAAATCCTAGCTCTACCGGAGGAAAATGCGGTTGTCCTGAAGCACTACTTCGGTAGAGCCTAGGCAAAAAAGAGGTTGTCAGGTAGACCTGCAACTTTCTCCGGTAAAGCAGGAGCTATTGCTCTGCGAAGCTGTTTTAAAAAGTTGCTTCAGCTGTACATAAACTTTGTTTTTTCAGTGACCTCGTCGCCGGGATTCGAACTCGGGACTTCTAGGTTAGTGTCCTGTTACGCTAACCACCAGACCACATAGGCCGACGTTTTTTGTTTTGTTTTTGTTGTAAGAGAGAAATTGTACCAACCAAATAGTTTCGACCTATTGATGGGTATTTCAAGCTAAAATTTTGTCTGATGTATGATGTCTTTACTCTTCATCATATACATCACGATGTCTAAAAAGTAAATCCATCACGAGAAAAGCGAGGAAATGAGACTGTAGATCTTTCACTTAAAAAAAAAAAAAAAAAAAAAAAAAAAAAAAAAAAAAAAAAAAAAAGATTACCAGAAGCATAACAATGTGTGAATTTATGTAAGGGATGGTTCCATTACCAAAAATCTACCATAGTTGTACCATAGTTCTTGCAATATATTTTGGAGATTCCAGTTCTTTGATCAGAATTAACATCGGAATTATCAGTCAAAGTACTAAACTTTCTGTTGTTCACATATCGTTGTGCTTCTGGTATAGTATGACTATCACTTTTTTTTCAGTGTTCCTACCGCGGACATGATGTCGCTCAATCTCTTCTTGTCAAACGCCTTGCCTGTAGCGGATCGCGCAATATGGCAACCATGTTTGATTTCCACTAAAACCTATGTAAAATATCGATTCTAGATGAGGTGACGTTACGTCAAGAATCCAAGTACCGATCATACATAGGTTTTCAATGAAGAACATTTAAACTTGCCAATTTTCAAGAGCCACCACTAAGCCATGCCCGCTGAAAGAACTTAATCCTGCTAGCAATAGATGTGTATTCATTTAAGTCTTCTAGTTTTTAGTACTGTGCGGAGGGATGCATGCTGCCGCGCCGCGCCGTGTAGGCCGGACTCGATGCAACCCGCTGCGCAATTGCGAACGAATGCGAAATAAACGATGCCTACCCACTAATCAACTCGCATCGATTTTTGGGGGACACGCACCGAACACCGAACGCAGCTAGGCTAGGAGCTAGGGACGAGTCCCGAGCCCGTTCTCGGCGCTTTATTACTAGCGGATCCAGGAATCTATCCTTCTTTCTCTCTTCTCTCACTAGAACGCATGTGTTAGAAAAGGACAGATAAGGGGTAGTCACGTGATTTTTGCCTCCTTTTCTAACACATGCATTCTAATGGGAAAAAAGAGAGAAGGACAATTTCTTGGATCCGCTAGTGCCCTTTATTCCATGTTGCAACTTTGCAAGTGCATGCTGCAATGCTGCTTGGCTACATTTTAACTGCATGTTTGCGCCGTGTATCGGAGGCTAGGCAACCACCACTGCACTTGAGTTTCCTTCATCTGATGAATCGTACTCCACATCGAACCTATTTTTCTCTCCACGCCGCAGGATATCACAGTGGAGCAGTTAAAAGGGTCTGAATTTTGGTGCTTTTTTGTGTAGCAAAATGAAAAAAATCGGTGAACTGAAATCAAGGATCACCTGACTTTAGCTTCTATCTCCGTCCTTTTTTAGCGCACGCCTTCAAATGGAACAAGAAAGAGACACTCGATTCCTGTATCGTCCTCCACGGAAGAAAGAAGACTGGAAGAATTTACCATCTGCATAGCTGAATTTGGCGTCTGCTAGCAACTGTGGTAAATGCAACGTACTAGCAGGGACAAAGATAGCTGGCCAGAATATGCAACACGCAACACACCTAATACACGTGTTGAATGGGATGCTGTGTATTGCTCATTGCCTACCCTGGCTAGGTATCTTTGTCTCCGGTAGTACCTTGTGATAAATCAAGGTTACATGTCGGTACACTTTAGCATAATCTGGTGAAATTTGCCATACTTGATAGCAGAATCCAAAATCAGCTATGCAGGTGGTAAACTCTATAAGTCTTTTTTTCCGTGTATGATGAGACAGGCAAGTGAATAGTGAGAAAATGGGTCCTTTTCCAACTTTTTCTACAGCGTTGAGGAGATAGATTTCTAAGTAAAATGACGCAGAATACTCTTTAAAAGCATTGAAAAGTCTCAGAATACTTTCAAAAACTGAAGAAATGAGTTTAACCCTTTATGGACCAAGCCCGAGTCTACTCGTTTTTCTCCTCTAGTCTATTTCATATTGATTCAGTCTTCAATCCGGATAGATGCAATTAGCGATGAAAACACTTACAAGATACGGCGCCTTCAATGCGTCGTATATGCAATTTCAACTCCCCCGAGTACGAACAGTTAACTACCTTCCCTATTTAAACGAAAGATTGGCGTCTTTAAACTAACCTGGTCCTTAGAGGGCTAACAAATTTACAATATGGCGATCGAATGAAGGAGGGTCCCAATGGGCGAAGAGCCCCATTTGATTGCAACTTTCTATATTGATTTATAACACGCAAAGTGACTTATAGTCAGTGGCGTCGCGTGCAATTTGGCAACAATGTATTCTATCCATTTAAACTCATGTAAAATATCGAATTCAGGGGGTGCACAGAGCACAAGGAAAATTCGATATATTCAATGAGTTTAAATGGAGCAGTTGGATTGTTGCCAGATGGCACGCGACGCCACTGCTTATAGTAGAAAAAATCTGCACTTTGATGGGACTCCCTGGATGTGGTCTCCTTCGTTTCGTGTGTTTTGTGTATTTATAGAGTTTTTGAGTGGATTTCGAGACTTTTCAATGCACTCAATCTGATTTTCATGCAGTCTAAGCAGGAATCATCACTCCGTAGCCAGTGGCGGCGCGTGCAATTTGGCAACATTACATCCGGTCCATTTAAGGTCATAAAAAAGGTCGAACGTTGCGGGTGCACAGTGCACCCCCTGGAATCGATACTTTACACGGGTTTAAATGGAATAAATGCACCGTTGCCAGATTGCAAGCACCGCCACTGTCTATTGCAAATGTTTCCGCCTGACCTGACCTATTAAGACTAATTTTTAAGGAAATATCGTTTCAGGAGTTTAGGTGTCCGATGGAAAAATCGAATGAATTACGAGAGAATTGATAATTTCAGACTCATCTTGCATTCACGCCAAAGCTGATTACATTTTTTTCGATTTCAGAAATTTAAAAAAAAATGATTTGTTTAATTTAGAAAGTACGTCCAATGTAAGGTGGACAACTCCCAACAAAACCTGTTGGAATATTATTTAAAACTACGTTCTTTCGACACAAACTGCGATCTTAGGAAACTTTCTGTTTTAGAATTATGACCTCCCAAACTTTCAAATCGAGCCAAAAATGAAACGATCCGATTCTCTATTCTACAAAAATTTGATGAGTTTGACCTACTTAAAAGCTGATTTCTTGATAACTTAATAACTTAATTTTCATCAGCTGATTCTAACTTAGCCTCTTAAAGGGATTCTCCCACATTACAAAGCTTCCATAGGTCTCGAGAACCTAAATTATACCTCAAAGTTGCCTTTCAAGGCAAAAAAATAAGGGAATTCAGGCAATCTATATACTGGCGGTGTCTGTCATTAAAACAAAAAAGTATGGTAATTACTGCTACATTCAGCTATTTTGGAGTTTCTATCCTTAGAATATCTGGTTTTATTTTCATTTTCGTTTTTCTGCAAGCTTGTTTTTATTATGCTGAAAGTATGATGTGAATGCAAACATGTGATTTAAGCGAAAAATATTTGAAATCCGACGAGCCTATCGAAAGTTATGGACCAAACCCTCGGAAAGTTCTTCTCTTATCGGTGCGTTCACCTTACCCTCCCTAAAACTCACGATCCAAAATTAGTTTTTCGGCCGAAAACTCAACTCAGTTTCCCTACCAGTGCGTAACGCATTTCGAATCAAAGCTGTAGCCATCAATTTCTTCTCTCTCGCATCTGTCAGAGACGCGCTCAACATAAATTTTCTCCGAGATTTATTTATGCAAGTTTCAACAAAAGACACGACAAAATCCGATCCGAATCAGTTCATTAAATCTCTCTCATTCTCTTCCGTCTCTCCCCTCTCTCTCATCTCTCACTCACACACTCACTCACTCCACTCTCTCTCTCTCTCTCTCTCTCTCTCTCTCTCTCTCTCTCTCTCTCTCTCTCGCTCTCCATAAGTCTCTTTTGGGAATAAAGAAAATTACTGGAAACTGCATTTTGTCGGGGCATTGCCCCTGCAAACTGCCCTGCAGCTCGGAGCTGGCGTCGCGTCGTATATGAGAGGTGAAATAGAGGGAGTTATGGAATAATGATGGCCGGCCTATGGAAAAATAAAATTTAATTTAAGCAAGCTACGCATCAAAAGCGCATGCGCCGTAAGCTCGCGTGAAAACACACACACTCACACACACATACAAACATACGAGTACAGTATATATATACATCACACACTCATGCATTTATGAAAGCGCACACACTACCTCTCTCTCTCTCTCTCTCTCTCTCCCTCACACACACACACACACGAGTTGACATATTAAACCTGCGACTATAATGCACAAAAAGGAATGATAATAAAAAGGAAAGTGGAAAGGGAAGGAGGGGGCGAGGGGATAAAAAAACTTAGCAAAGGGGATGGGCAAAGGGAGATAGAGAGAGTGGGGGAAGAGAGATAGAGTGAGCGAGAGAGTTACAGACAGGAAAGAGAGTTGTAGAGAGAGAGAAAGAGAGAGAGAGAGAGAGAGAGAGAGAGAGAGAGAGAGAGAGAGAGAGAAAGAGAGAGAGAGAGAAAAGAAGATAGACCGTTATGAGTTGGAAAAGGGATGGGAGATCTACACTACAGGGAATCAGCGCGGAATACGCACGGGTGGACAAGCGAGAGAGCGGGGGGGGGGGGGGGGTTATGGGGGAAGTGGCGGCGCAGGGACGAGGAAAAAGCACAGGTCAGTATTGCAAATTTTAAAATGCAAAGAGAGTGAGAGGGGGGTGGGGCGGTGACGGGTGCGGGGGTGAAGAGTAGTGGAACGGCGGAAAAAGGGGATGGGATAGTTTTCGAGAGAGGGGGAGGAAATAGTTCGTGGCGTGGCAGGAGGGGGCGGGGGCGGGGGTGGCGGAGGAGCGAAGCGCGGAGTATGATGGTAAATAAAATAGATATCGTGTGGAACCCTTCGTCTGCAGTATAGCGATTTTATACACTCACTCACACACGGACAAAAGGAGAGAGAGAGAATCACTCACACCGACATAAACTGCACAGCGAAAAGGGGGGTTGCAAAATACATTTATAGTGAAGAACGCACTCACACACTGACGCGAGGAGGCGCATATGAGAGAGGGAGACAAAATGCACGGAGAGGCGCATAAGAGGAAGGGAGACAGAGGCAGGATAGAACAAGGCTTGGAAGCAAGTAGGAGCTTCTGTAGTAACATGGGGGCTGGACTAGGCCTGGTTGCTAGGGTGGTGCACCCTATTTTCATAGTTGCATTTCACCTCCCCCCCCCGCGCGTGACTAGGCCTAACCCCCCTCAACCCACCCCTCCACCTCATTCGCTCGTCTAGGTGCAATGTTGCAAATCCACACCCCGGCCGGTGGACTCGTTTTATGCAGATTTTAGAATGCAGCTTTCGCTTCGGATAGGATAATGCAGCCCTCGCCTTTTGGCTCGTGTATTCGGGATGCATGCTCCCTTGTTCTAGCCTAGAGAGACGGGACTAACTCCGCGGGGCCAGCACTTGACACCAGTCTTTTAATGATGAAATAATTCATTTGCTCGCCTCGGAAAGGCTGCAAGTGTTATGGTGCTTCTTTGCTAAGCTCCTTTTCAGATGTTGACCCCGCGTCAACTTGTAACTTTTTCCTTTTTCCGAACACTCTCTGCCCACTAAAGTACAACAAGACTGGCGTAAAATCTCGTCTGTATGATTGCACTGAAAAAAAGTGCTGAATGCAACTATTTCAAAACTTAAAAGCATGGACGAAACTTAAAAACTGCAGTTAGTTTCATCATTTAAATTTTAAATTGTTAAAACCAATAGTTTTCAAGTTTTGTCTGAACTTTCAACTTATGTAACCAAATGGTTAAATTCTGTAGTTTTTGTTTTTTTTGTTTTTTTTTTTTATTTTTCAGGGTGGTCATATAACGTCAACGATCAACGAAAACAGGGCAGTTCTACGCGTTTTCAAGGTTTAATGCGTTTTAAAAGAAAACAATATTCGATAAAATCAAAGATGGAAAGCACGAACAGGAAAGGCCGTCAAAACTGCACCAACCGGGACCTACTAATCGTTACATATTATTTGGCATAGTATTCGAGCAAGTATGTTACTAACAAAACTCTATAAATATGAGCAAGAGCGGTCAAAACTGCAAAAGACTAAAGACTATTTATTCTTATAGGATTAGGCAGTTATCAGTGGCGTCTCGTGCCATCTGGCAACAATGCAACTGCTCCATTGAAACTCATTAAGTATATCGAATTTTCCTTGTGCACTGTGCACCCCCTGAACTCGATCTTTTACAAGACTTTAAATGGATAGAATACATTGTTGCCAAATTGCACGCGACGCCACTGGCAGTTATTAAAACAGGATGTGCTACCAAATATGCACAGAGTTTGACACCTGCTTCTTCAGTAAATTTTGATTCTAGGTTTGAAATGTCATGCATTTTGAACGTTAAATGAGCTAGCTAACGTATTTCAAGACTTCGATTCTAAATAGAGCTGTTTCTTTATTCTATAAATTATAACTTGGCCTCTAGTTCTCATTTCTCGGAAATTCAGAACGTGAATTGATTAGAAGTAAGGAGAATGAAGATCGTTTTAACTCAGTAAAAGTGAATGAAGGGAATTGATTTAGCATTCAAAATACATCTGTAAGACGTACTTTTGACTGTAGAAAAGATTTGGAAATTGTAGTGCAATGAATATGATTTATATTTTTTTTTTTTTTTTTTTTTTTTTTTTTTTTTTTAAGGGCACAGTTACGTCTTAATAGCGTGTGTCACCACCCTGTTCCAATCCCAGGTTCATAATATGAGGCTGAATAAAAACTTTTTTTTTTTTCCCGTCTCATGAAATTATTTACACTGCAAGCTCTCGCTGGGATAGTGAACACTTATGGTAACACAAATTAAAATTAAATATTCAGAGTCGATCGGACGGCCAAATCGATTTTTAAGATTCAAACGCGTCAAAACGTTCAAAAACTAGAAATCTTGGAGGATGGAATTGATCGGCTATAAGGTTCCAATTTAGAAACTTTCATCGAGATCTCCTTGGATTGGCTTGGCTTGGCTTTGAACCATCCTCCGCAGATTCAATCTGCAATTCAGAAACACGCATTGAGTCAAAACGCCTTGAGATTTCCTCAATGAAGGGATTTTCATGTGAGTTTGTGGCACGAATGTGCAATTCAAAGACGCTCCGGAAACGCACAGTACTGTAATCTAGGCAAGTCTCAGGGAGTAATTTCAAGATCACTCGCTAGCTACCTTGAGCTAGACTCGAAATGTCTCTAGAATTGCTGATTTATAGTGAGCATCTCTGAACTGAAATTTTTGTCATTCAACTCGACTTAGCTTGGAGATCTCTCAAACAAAGCCAAGTCAAGGAAATCCCAAGGGAAGTTTTTGAATTCCACCCTAAAGACGCAATACTCCTCAATCCCGAAACGATTTGATTGAGTTCAAGTCTAAATATCGTTTGTTTGAAACAATCCATTGAACTGTGAATGAAGGTCCTGATAAACCAAAAATGTCATGAAAAATGTCAAGATGCACCGGTTAAATGAATGGGGCTTTTGCAAACTTTTGCTGTGAGCAAATGAAAAGTCCAATCTAATCTAAAACCCAGCAAAAATCACAAAAATCACTCTAAGAATGTCTCAAATGCAATAGTAAATTCACATAACTGCTATAACGGCAAGATCGTAGAAGCAGTTCAACGCAGGTATCATGGGAGATTCCGGTCTATTCTGCCACTTTCTCTACGGAAACACAGAGATATATCTTCTGCATTTAGATGGGAATCTTCCATGATACCTGCGTCTCTTCGCCATTAAACCCGATTCTGAGAGTGAACTTCTTGACATTTTAGTGTACTCAACTTCTTGACATTTTAGTGTACTCATCTTTATTTTCACAGGTTTTTATGCAAGAATCAACTCTTTAATCCCGTGTAGCAAAAGTTTGCAAGAGTCCCATTTCAAAGACCCGCCGAAAAGGAATGAAAGTTATTGATAAATGACGACCACTAAAACAATTAACTGACGGCTGTGTGTACCTAGTGTAAGTGTATTATTCGCTTTCATCGCCTGTCTTTTGATGGCTGCATGATAGTAGTGAGCAAAATACGATCAACGTCTCTCTTTTATTTTGCATCCTACGTAATTATCATGAACTAAAGTCAATTTACCACTCGGCACCTCAATGCAATGACTCCGAGCCCTGCAATTTACTTAACCTCTTTGCAACCTTCGCACTCTCTGGTAGAAAAACGGCGGGTTTTTTTCAAGCCTCTTGAATTTACTTCTTCCGGGACCAGGAGAGTTCCCGCATCGCAGTCGTTGGCTCCATAAAGCGCTTACAATGTTTTAAGAAGAGGTAGGGAGGGGGGGGTTACGGTTGGGATCCGCGTACGTTACTCTTAACGGAGGAGTGAGTCTCGTGCACTGCGAGATCTACCTGCAAATGTATACGACAGGGTATACGAGGTACGATGGAGGAGTGACATTTGGTAGGATATAACTTTAGCAATTCCCCTTCTCGAGGTCTTCAGCAATGTTGCCATGCCGCTAACAGCTAACAAAACCAAAAAATAAAAGAAAATAAAAAATTCAGTGCTTCCAATCTAGAAAAAGAAAAAATACCAGAAGCAGAGAGCAGAGCTGCTACCGTTTCGTGAATATTTCATAGGATTTTTCAATTCACATACATGTTTCCACTGGTCGAGAAATGATTACACAGCTCAGTTCAGCGTATTTATTTTTTATTTTTTTATTCAATTCATACAAAAAAAACCCCTTAAAGGTAGCTTTGTGTACAGGTCATGTAAGTAGAAATACTAATTATAATAATAAGAATGATAATAATAATAAAGCAATTAACAATAACAAAAGTATAACTATGGTCTTCATATACTTATGCCAACTGAGGTGAGGTATATGATACTGTTATCAAAATTCTGGTCAATGTTCTGGTTCTGTGATAATTCTAGTCAAAGTTCTTAAAAATGTTGAGGATATTCTGGTACTGTGACTATATGTTGGTGGTAACTCTTGAATTTCCTGGTAACAGCACCTGACTCTTCTTGATTGACATATCGATCGTTATATCTAAATGCGTCTGGTAATAATCATAGAATTTAGGAATACTTTTTTCAGTGTAAGCAATAAACTTTTAGTGATTTCTCATCCCGAGTACAAAGTACACTCGGAGAATCAGATAGATTACTAAAATCACTCGACAGTTCAACCTCAGTACATGAGTCCCACTTGCAGCGGCGCGTCATCCGGCAACGTTGTACTTTGCCCATTTAAACCCTTGTAAAAGGTCGAATGTTGAGGTGTTCACCGAACACCCTAAAGTTAGGTCTTTTCCGTGATTTTCAATGGACACATTGCAACGCTGCCAAATTTCACGATTCGCCTCTGCCAATTTGCCCAACACTACTCAAAAATATCCGTGGAAAATATACCGGCCGATCTTCAGTTTAAAAACAACCTGCAATTTTCAGATCTCTCAAATCTAAAGATCATTTCCCGCCTCATACTTGGCAACCGATATCGTCTTATCAGCTATTTGTTCGCTGAGCGCCGCGCCGCCATCTCGTCAGTGCGTTACAATCACCGGTAGATGGCGCCTAGAGGTATCGCTCAACGATTGGAACTCAACTCGCGACTCGGCGACTTCGAAATGCAATACGACGAGACTTGCGGACATAGCACAAGCACCGATACCGTACGCGTACATACATCGAACATCCGAACGAGGTGAAAATTGGAAAACACGACTCGGCACCGGTCACCGGGCACTCGGCACTGTGCAAGGGTACATGCGGTGGGGGAGGTGGAGGAAGAGGGGGGGGCTGAGAGGCGCAATAATATATTGGATATCCGATAAATGGGATGCGCCGTACCGCGCCGGTAATTAAAGGTGCAGCAGATGTCCGATTTGTCTAAAATGCATTAACATTCATTACGAAACGTATATGTATGTATATATTGTATATGCCCCGTACGACAAACGTTGCCTCTACGGTGACCCCCACTGCCTCCCCCCCCCCCCATATCACATAGCCCCCGTCGTTGAGTCGCGTTGAAAGAATCGGGTTTCCAGCCTCGGATCGGATCGGATCGTATCGAATCTCGCGGTTGATTCGGACGCGCGATTTGGCCGCCAGCCGGTATGCGGCAGTTGGTTGGCTGAATCGTATTGTCACCCGTACTTACTCATTGTCAGCACTGTACTTCGGCGATGGTGCTGGCGTCTCGAAAGTCGCTGTCTCTTATTTGAGCTGGCTGCCTCTTGAGATTTGGCAGGAGGCATCGAGATTCTTACCAACTACACGAGTACACGCCCCCATTGTAAGTTTTGCTGGGCTCATTACCAACCCCGGCAATGGACCATTGTGCACACATTTGCCATAAACGATTAATCGTCGATTCTGGTGTGAAAAAGCAGCACTAAAAATGTCCAAAATCCACTTCTAAACTCAATAAACGCTTTTTTTTTGCGCGAGCGTAATGGTGGCGGAGGGCAGTGTAATATTGATTTATTCAATACTGTAACTCCATCAAGACCTGTATGGACCAATTTTGCCAGGGCTCTTATTAGAGTCAGCGATCACAAAATTGATGACCTAAACATGCCTTAGAATAGTGTTTTTGACCGTGAAAATACAAAAAAAAATCCGGGGGGCACCCCCCCCCCCATATGGGCCGGTCCAAGGTTGATTCCTTGGTCCGAATTTTGGGGCCGGTCCGCCTCTGCTTTCCTCCATAAAAAAGAAAGGAAACAGAGCTACTCTCTCTGCACCTATTTGATCAAAACTAAATTGCCCCGACTTTTTTCAACCCGTATTCTTCCTGTCTCGAACTCGAAAAAAAATTGTCTTCTCAATAATTCTCCTAGTTGCCGCACCCCCTTTGAAAAAAAAAAAAAAAAAAAAAAAAACAGGTTTGTTCTTAGGGTATAAAAACTCATGAGAAGGGAGTCAGAGAACCGAGTGCAACGCAAACGGGATTCGATCCGTGGAACCGCTAGAGTACAAGCGACAACAGGAAGAGGATCAATTTTTAAAGACGAAAGTGGAGAAAATCAATAAACAGGTCCGGCCTGGAATCCTGCATGTGCGATGTGCCTTGTGCATGACTCGTCTATTCATCATAAAGAGCCTGCCTCCGATAGGAGAGGATTCGCTAGGATAGTTATGTACGGTGTGTTCAGAATATAAGCGCGCGTGCAGTCAGTTATACTCATACATGTGAACACACCCTCGCATGAAAACCTTGAATACAGTATGTTCCAGAACAAACACATGAGCCAATGAATCTCAATATATAGCTCCTTCGCTGGAATTTATTTTTCTCTTTCTTCAATCACATTTGAACGTATGCGTTAGAAAAAGATGGGGATGAGAGAGTGGCTGTCGGACGTAAACCAGTCCCTTCTCATATACTATTCTAACACATCTGTTCAAGTGTGCGAAGAGAGAGAAAGACAAATCCTGGATCCATTTTTCTCTGGAATTTGTTTTTCTCTCACTTTCTACCTACACGGAAAAAAAGACTGGTAGAATTTACCATCTGCATATAGCTGATTTACGAGTCTGCTAGCAAGTATGGTAAATTCAACCATCATAATATGCTAAATGCAACGTACCTTGTGGTGAAATGTACCAACAGGTTATCTTAATTGACCGCAAGGTACGTTGCATTTACCATATGATGGTAAAATTTACCATACGTCTTGGCAGACTCCAAAATCAGCTATGTAGATGATAAATTCTACTATTCTTTTTTCCGTATAAGTATTTAAACACAAGTGTTTGAAAAAAATTAAGGAAGAGGCTATCACGTGATTTCAGCCCCTGATTCTACCTTAATCTAAAAAAAATTGTGTCCAAATGTGCGAAGAGAGAGAAAAGAAAATTCCTGGCTACGATCAGTGACGGCTCGTGAAATTTGGCAACCGTGTCCTCCTCCTATTTAACCAATGTAAAACAATCGATTCTCCCGGAGGCTGTCAGCCTCCGCAAGAATCGATTATTTTACCTACGTTTAAATGGAAAACTTGCATGGTTGCCAAATATCACGAGCCGCCACAGGCTACGATCATGCCAATCTACTTCACACTCGGTAAATATTCCAAGGTCTATTACACGGAAAAAAAAGATTAGTGAAAATAACCATACGGATACCTGATTTTGGCACCTGCTAGATTTTATGGTAAACTTGACCAGAAGTATGGTACATTTACCGATATTTTGAGCGAATTCGACATGCAATCAGGCAACATCACCTAGTACCTAGTCAAAACGTAGTATGCTTCTGGTTACCATTACCATAACATCTAGCAGGTGCCAAAATCAGGTACACAGAAAAAAATACTGTGGTTCGCACAACAAAACCACTGTGGTATGTCTCGAAACGGTGACGGTGACAAAAGTAAATGTTATCGGCGTCGAAGTTAATAAGCTCCGCTCACTAAACAGAAATGCAGGGGACGCTTGAGCAGTTTGGTAATGACAAGAACTAAGCGCGGCGCCGAAGCTTTTGCACGCCGCACCAAAGCTTTTGTTGGGCCAACCAAAGTAAAAATCCCTGTGAAATCACCTTGGTTGCGCCTGCCTCGGTCTGTGGTGCGGCACGCCGAACACTTTTGTCATGCGACAAACGACGCTACCTTGCGGCGACAACATGAAACCGTCGCCATTTTGTACTGCGCGATCTCTCTGAATAACCTAGCCTCGCTGATCCTCCTCTTATTAAAGTTGTTGTTATTTGTGGTTTTTTCATTGTTTTTTTTTTTTATTATTTATTACTTGATGCGATGGACGATGACTACTTACGGTTCCTTTTTCTACCGGATTCGGGGATCTTCATGAAAAATTAACAGGTAAGTAACTGTTCGGCCTTCGCCGGCTTTGTTTACATTGATCCACTTGTTGGTTATACCCACTTTTTGATGTTTTCGAAATATTTTCATGCTCATTCCCATTCACTGTTCAACTATGCCTTCGTAACTTTCAGTCTATGTAATGATGAATGATTTTTTCATTCCCAATACAATCATTCAGGGTATCTGCAACTCGGCCACTGATTGTTGTTTCCAATGGCCTTACAACTGTGAGAGGCTGTTTCAGATAGCTTCGGTTCCGACAGTTCTTTCTTTAAATGTGCGGAAGGACAATATCAAGTCTTTAATTACGTTTCAATGTTAATATTCACTACTTACGACAGTTAACCGAGTCTATTTTGTGGCAAAAGATTATACTTATTCATCCAGTGAGTGGCGTCAACGTTTCTACACATGTAAACAAAGAACTGTCAGAACCGAAGTTATCTGAAACGGCCTCTATAATAATCGAATTGAAAGTAGCTTTTCAGGAAGTTGTGATCCACTCATAGACTGAGTCCGTAAATGATTTGTGAGGGATCTCAATGATCTCATCAGTCAAAGATGAACTTGTTCTTCAGAATCTTGAAGTCATGAGGTGAGAGTTAGATTTGAAGGTTATTGTGATTTATGGGCGTAGTTTGAATGAATGTTCTTCCATGAATAATTGACCAACCAAAAACACAAATAGCTTTCCACAGAGTGTAAACAATTTCAGTTGTGAGAGAATTGCAGGAGGCATTATGAAGCTAATGTTTCGGTCAAGAGGATACTCCATCTGAAACTCCAACCGAGGCAATCAGAACGGAAACTTCGATTCATTTTTAAACATTCTTTCAAGTCGAAACTGGTTTGCCATTTTGAAAATCTATTGAAATAACCTCTACAAAACAATGAGCAAGACAAAGATAGAGATGTGTTCGCCATATTAAAAATCGATGAACAGAGACCGAAAACATGTTTCCGTTGGCTCTTATGGCAGTTTCCATTCTGATTGCCTTATTCTGTGCCTACAGTATTGAGGTTTCCCCTTCTGCTTTACTTGACCCTTGTCTGGAGCCAGAGCTGCGCGGGTCACTCAACGTTAACCGCACTGTTTGCTGGTGCCAAAATTTTAAACATAAATTCCTGATTTAAAACATTTAAAGTTATCAAAAGATTAATTTCACTATTTTATGCATTGCCTCCGGCAATTTTTACCATAACATCACATCAATTTTCAAGTTTCAAAGGTCAATGCGACCTTTTTACTTTTTAAAAGCTGGCAATTTCACATACTGCTGGTCATGTTATTGCAAAATTTACTACAACAAATATTTCAGTAAAAGTCTTAAAGTCTTAGATTCTTCATACCTGTCAACTTTTCAATGATTGAATTTCTCTGACACATTTTGGCATCAGACAAAAGTGCTATCACTGGAAAATCCTCTGTTGGTTTTATTTTTTACTGTTCACACCTAATATTAATTACTTTGTTTTTTTTTTTTCCAGAACCAGCCGTTCTCAATTCTGAGGGTGTTTCAGATGCCAAGTTGTGGCTGCTCAACTCGATTGAGCCTCTGCGGGATGTCGAGATAGCGTGGGCTCAGACTATTGATTGAGAGCAGAGTAAGGAAGGGACTTAGAGTCCTCCAACTCGAAAGAAGCCGTTGAGGCTTACTTCTTAAAATTTCCTGCCTTAAGAAGCAGCTCTTTCAAAAATTTGGTAAGTTTCGTATAACCTCCATGTAAATTTATTTCGACGTTAACGTTCAAGCAAGTATGAAAAAATTATTGAGGGGAGAGGGGAAGCTTGATCTGAAAGGTGAGATACGCAAGAAATACCGGAGAACTGCGACTTTAAAGAAAAGGGGAAACGTTGTAAAAGTCAGAGTGGTTTCAAGTGAGTTTGATTTGCAGGGAAACTTGAGGAACTATGCATTGTGACATTCAAGATCTTTTTTTTTTTTTTTTTTTTTTTTTTTTTTTTTTTTTTATTATCTACTAATGATGCTGTCCATCTCTTCCAAGAAGTTCTGAGCAAAATTCTCCTGCTGAATAGCAAGGATGTAAAATTTTGAGGCTCAATAGGATCAGAGGGAAGCCCTGGAAAGAATTTTTGGGGTATCCTATTTGCGAAGCCTAGAGATGGGCGATTATTGCATTAATCGATCAATCGCTAATTGTAAGTGGAAGTAATGACTTCGATCGAATAATCGGCATCAATAATCGAATTAATCGATTATTAATCGAACATAACCTTCTTATTTTTTCTCGTCATTTCGACTCCAAAGATCAAATTTCAATTATGATATCACCCATGCTTATGGTTGTTCGCCTAGGTTCAAAATTTTCAAGGTTTGAAGTTATTTATACTTGCAGGTACCTTGTGATGTTATTCACCTAATTATAATTTACTTTTCTGTCCTCTAGGTTTTATTGATTTCAACAATCTTCTTCCGGGCAAAGAATCGTTACTAACGGCTAGCTGGCCAAATGTTATGGAAAAACTGTATGCACTTGTGCAGAAAAAATGCAAGAAGGATTCCAAATTTGCTGCCAGTTTAAAAAAAAGAAGGTTGCTGCCTGATGGGACAAGAAAGGTAAATATTCAGTTGAATCTAAATATAGAGCTGATGTGTAATGAACGACCCATTTCAGATTTCAAACAAGGCCAAAAAGAATGTTATGCTGTAATAGCACATTGTGGTACTGGGGTTTTGCCTGTAAAAAAAAAAAAAAAAACAAAAAAAAAAACAAAAAAAAAACAAACTGTAAAATGTGTCTCTAGAAACTCCAAAATCGTTTTTACTGACAAGAGGACTGCAAAGGTGGGCACTGGGCCCGCTCCAAATAGAATTTGACTTACGCAAGAACGTAGTCCTTGAGGTCCTCATGAAGGGACGCAAGTACTTTTGGTGAACAGGCCTCAGAATTTGCAAATTTCTGATTTTAAGATCAGCCCCCGGGACGACGGATTGTTATTTAATCAAGAATGAATGCACTGTATTCAACCAATGTTGTGGTGCAGCGGTACAATTCCCACTAGCAGCCGCCTATTTTTTCACAATATTTTTGGTCATCGATTTTCACCTTGTTTTTTTTGTTTTGGTTTCTTTATTGTTTCTTAGCTTTTTTTTTTCAACACCGTTTGAATTTAATTGTTCCAAATCTTTTTCATCCTCTTTACAGTAACTGCTGTGCTGTACTTTTGCACATTAATAAAGTAATTAAAAAAATTCAAGAAAGCTAGGTGTAAATTGGTCAACTTTACTTTTTTTGCTCGTATCTGTCGAGTATTTGTGGTTTTTTTTTAAAAAAATTTTCTTCACTTGTGGTAAAAGCACAGTGCAGAAACTGTATACAGGATGAAAAAGACATGGAATTATTAGATTCAAACGGTGTTCGAGGGAGAGCAAGAGCAAAAAAAAATGAGCAAAAACAGCAGCGGCCCCTAGCAGAAACTAAACTCAGAATCTTGTGTTCTGTAGTCATCTTCAGTACCGTTGCGCCACAACATTGGTTGAAGACAGTTCATTCATTCTTGACTACATTATGATCCACCATCCCAAGGGCTGATTTTAAAAACAAAATGTTATAAATTTAGGCGCCCATTCACAAGAAGAGGGGTCTGCAGGTCCCTTCATTTGGACCCCAAGAACTATGTTTTCGCACAAGTGAAATACCATTGGATTGGGCACCTTTGCCTTCCCCTCGCGAGACAAAGGATTTTAAATTTTGCGTTGTGTGGAATCGAATCCATTTCAAGACTCAATTTTTACTGAATTTTAACAATTCCTCACTTTCACCAATTTTGTGTCTAAGTCTTCAAAGTATGAGAATGAAACAGGAAAAAAATTAAAAATAAACCATTCAATTGTGAAGATGAGCCAAACAAATGTAAGTACTGTCACTCACAGTCAGGAGAGAAACGTAGATAAATTATTAGGTGGGGGGGGGGATCAGACTGGTGTGCTCATGAGATACCTCCTTTCCTCAGGATGTCACGTTTAGTGCTGTAGCCTTCTTTTTCTATGTCTTTAATGTGAAGGACCTTGGTAGGTACCTTTATTTGTTCTTTTTCTCTCTTTGTATTCTGAGTCTTTCTTTATCTGTGAAATGCCAGCATAACTTAACAGTGGCGTCATTTCAGGTCTTGCCGGGGGGGGGGGGGGGGGGGGGCAAAAAATCTGATACTTTTTTTTTTTGCTTCTCATGCATGTGTTTCTAAATCTAACCATATCTAACCATATGATGTTTGGTGACTCTGGATAAATTGGGAAAAATACATTTTGCTTACAATTTGAAGCTGTTTTAACTCTACTCACTAATTTTGACAAACCTTTTTTTTTTTTTTGCTTCTGAATTTTCCAAAATTTCGGGACATGTCAAGCCACCGGGGGGGGGGGGGGGGGAATGACGCTACTGCATAACTAACACAAGGTTTAGCAGCTGGACTTTACTACTTACTACTACTCTACTACTACCCCTATGACTTCTGGGCCAAAAACCAAGTTTTTTAGGCAATGCTGTAATAACATGGATGAAAAAAAGATTTGGAATAAGAAGAATTTTTTCATATTTTAAAAGAATTGCGCAATTATTCTGTGCCATGGCATATTCTAAAAAACATCAAAAAATCGTCATGCTTCTCTCTTTCTGTGAGTTTAAGCAAGGGAGGGCTCCATTTTTTTTGGGAATTATTGTTTTTATCGAGCTTTGCAGATGGTTTGTAGTATCTAAGTGTTTAGTTTCTTCTGAACTGAGAGTACTCATTAAATCACAATTTATCTCCACTGAACTGAGAGTATTCAATAAACCACAAATTTTCTTTCAATTTCTTTTTTGAATTTGGAAGTTGTACTTTCATACCTTTAAAAAATCATTTCATTAATTATTTTTCTACTTTACTTTTATCCAGGGTGGAAACACAGAAAGGATTTATGCTCAGGGTGGAATCAGAAGCAGACGTGGACTCTGCACTTTTGGAAAGGAAAAATAAGCATGTAAGGCTCAAACTCCCATTGCAGCCCATCATAATAATTGTCGGTGCCTTGGCAAACATTCGGGCCTCATATGTGTGGATCTGCGGGGTCAAATACATTGTCACTTCTCCTTTAGAAGCTGTGAATCTTGCATATAAAATTTGTTGCTTATTGAAATTGAATTTCCCCAAGAAGCCATTTACACTCGGTCATTTATCCATGGTATATTTTTCAAATGAAAAAGGTACAAGGAGAAACTGACTATCCTAATAGACTGTTTGAGTAGAGCGATATATTGTATTGATTGCCGTCCGAGGGCCTCTGGTTCCAAACAAACTCTGGTTCAATGTAATTTCCCCATAAGCGAACTTTTGAACAGAAATTTAGACTATTAATCCAACAAATAATGCGACCTTTTTTGCGATTCTGAATTCTACGTCCTCAAAAATGCATAATTTTGCCTGGTTCCACCCGTAAAACTGCCAGAATCAACAAGATATTACAGATTAAACGATGCGTGTCGAGGTTGGAATCACCCAAACGTTATTGTTGTCGTTGTGGAATTGGCAGGATTTCGGACGATTCTAACCTACAAATGCGACATTTAATCTGTAATATATTATTGATTTCGGCAGTTTTAGTCAAGGAACCAGGCATAATTAAGCATTTAGAGGACGTAGAATTCAGAATCGCAAAAAGGTCACATTATTTGTTTGATTTAATAGTCTAAATTTCTGTTCAAAAGTTCGCTTGTGGGGAAATTACATTGAACCAGAGTTCGTTGGAACCAGAGGGCCCTCGGACGGCAATCGATACGATATATCGCTCTACTAAAACAGTCTATGTTCACGCTCTAGCAGCAGTTTTAAGTCTAAGCAATTAAACCCATATTTAAGGTACAGGTAATTTCAAGATTGCCCACTGGCAATGTTATCATAAATTATGATGTGATAAAAGTATTTGTGCTGATTTATAGGTACCTTTTATCTAAACGCTATCAGGCTGATATTTTTGTATCATTAATTTTAAGCTACAGGCAAATAATTCCCCCACACAGAAAAAAATACTGTAAAAAATGAGGCAGCATAACATCTTTACTTGAACGTACTCAATGTTTTGGTCAGTTGGACACTAAGGTGGTCACGCTCAGCTAAAACTCTTTTGCTGGCTCATTTTTTGCTGAAGGTTTGGTATGCACTAAAAGATTGTTTTTTCTGTGTGGCTGAATCGTTTTTTTTTTTTTTTTTTTTTTTTTTTTTTTTTTTTTTTTTCATTAATTTAACAGTAATGCAAACAATTCTTCCACACAGGAAATAACACCCTGAGGAATGAGGCAGCAAAAAAACTTACTTAAACGTACTCATATTTTGAGCTGGTGAACAAAAGTTTGGTACGCTTGGCTAAAAATCGTTTGTTGAGTCGTTTTCGTATAAGATTTGGTTTGTGCGAAAATAGCTTTTTTCTGTGTGACTGAATTTTTCGTTTTCGTCCTCCGTATACACAATGCCTGTCTGTTTTGTCTGGGGGTGTGGCAAAAAATACAAATCCTTCAACACTTTAATGGTTCATAATAAACCCGGCAAAAAATGAATCGCCCGGTTTGGTCCTAAAAAAGTCCATCAGGAGGAAACCAAGCGCTTCATTTTTTGCCAGGAATATGAGCACAAAATCAAAAAGAGAGACTCAGCATCTTTTAATGAAGGTAACTGCAGTCACACTTATGATAAATAAATTAATGTCTTTGAAGAAATATTTTCAAAATAAGAACTTTTCAACTATGCAGCACGGTGGTAGGCTGATGTCAGTTGATGACCTTAAACCTTTTATCAAATGGAAGGCTGCCTTGTTGTTAGAACAACTCTACACATACCAAGGATATGATTCCGAGGCACAAAGTTTTAATTATAGTGTTGATTTAGTTAGTAATCTGTCGCAGTTCCTATGTACGCTTTTTACAGAGCAACTCTTTTCTTCGATGGAGTCTGCCGTCTCAAGTTTGGTCATACTGTTTTTGTTTTTTCCCCTCAAAGTCACAATGTGCCAAAATAAACATGTATTTATTGTTTTTATATTCTTTCGTGACAAATGTTTCGTTACCTAATATTTATGTACTGTTTCTCCCTTTCATAAATACATTTTTTTCTAGTCTCATCTTTTAATGCCTGTGTTTTTATACTATACTTTCCTATGGTACCCTTACTTGGTATGATGTCTAATGGGGCGCTTGTCAAAAGGGGGAAGGGATGGGACGCCCAAAATTAATTATCAAGGTGCATCATGAGGG
This sequence comes from Trialeurodes vaporariorum, assembly GCA_011764245.1. Classification (NCBI taxonomy): domain Eukaryota; kingdom Metazoa; phylum Arthropoda; class Insecta; order Hemiptera; family Aleyrodidae; genus Trialeurodes; species Trialeurodes vaporariorum. The sequence goes on along the minus strand of VMOF01000379.1, from coordinate 35,961,146 downwards.
GGAAGAGAGGGTGGGTTTTAAAGTCAAACAGTTTTATAAATCCTTGAATCAGCTTTTATTATAAATCAGCATAAAAATTAAATAAACATAAGATACATTATAATTAAAGTCAATTTGAATCATAGAGGGAAAAGATACCAAATATCCAAAATTTTCTGTTTTCCGCAAAATTCTCAGGTGTAATATGAAATGAAACCAACATAAATAAATCTCCCGGCAAATCAATGACAGTTGTTTTCACAAAACTCAACAAACATATTTAAATAAAATTATTAAACCTCTAACAAATACGATAAATATTTAATGAAATAAATGTTCATTAAGAATTTAAGATAAAACTGAGGAAAATATAATTATATCAATAAGGGAGGAGTATAAAAAATAAAATAAATGGGAAAACGCATGGAAGGGGCAGAAAGGACCTCTCCTGGTGCTCCTTCATTGCGTTTCCCTCTTTTTTTTATGATTTTATTCTGTTTTACAGGGGGGGGGGGGGGGGCGTTCACCCCGCCCCCCCGGGGGACGCTCCCCCTCCCCTTATGGACGCACACGCACGCAGGATCCTACACAGGGGAGCGGCGATGCACTAAAACTGGAGCACGGTGAGCAAAACCCTTTGGTTAGCGAAGCTCTAATACTTTTGTTGGCCCAACAAAAGGTTTTGGTCATCCATGCTGCAAACTTTAGCTATGGCAACCGAAGGAGGCGTTACGAAATACTTTGGTTGGCCTAACCAAAGGTTTTGCTGGGTCAAAAAGCTACCAAAGTATCTCAGCATGGCATACCAAACTTTGGTTGTGCGTACTAAACCTTTTTTTTCTGTGTATCCGTATGGTTATTTTCACCGCAGTTTTTTTCCGTGTATAATTTTGAAAAAAATAAGCGTTTTAGAGAATAGAAGTGAATGACGATCCCATATTTATACAGTTACGGTATGCTCGGTAGAAGTTCGGCAGATTGGTTCATCGATGTTTCTAAATAATATGGATTTCTCTAAATATGTGACTTTCAGAGAATCAAATAATGAGTCAAAAGACTCTGGGTAAAGCGGAGCTTTGTGAACTAAAGTTTCTAGAGGCATACTGGAACTGCGCGCAATTGGGCCTCTGTCTTTGAATTGAATTAAACGCATGTATTGTATGTGTGTGGGAGGATTTTGAAACTTCCCGATACTTTCAACGTGAATATGTCACTCGATTTTACATAGAGAACGACCCTTATTCCTGACGCTGTATCAATAAAAGTTTGCAACGGAATCATTGAAAAAATCCCTGGCAAAACTAGTCACCAAAGATCACCTAAAATTGTTCTAAAGGTCAACTAACTAAAGAGATATCACCAAGAGTTTTTGATGAGATCGTCTAATTTATGTGACTTTTGGAACAATTTTAGGTGATCTTTGGCGACCATAGTTTTGTCAAGAATATTTTTGATTAATAATATTGATTTTGATTCAAAAAGAAAGCTTTTATCGAACCGTTTGTTTGAATATTGCTCATTGCGCGGGGCTCCGCGCTATTCCGATTTCAAATATAAAAGAAACGGAGAATATTAAAGATACGACGGATCCAAAATTTTATATCGAAATGGGGCAGTTGCAAGGTTTGAAATGTTATATTTTTTATAAAGAAAATTATAGTACTTGATGAGCTGAGAGGAATGGTGCCTTTGATTTTTTCATAAGTGGCATTTAAAACATTCAAAATATAGGATTTTGGACGAAAATCTCATCTCCGGAACAATGGAGCTTTATCAGAGGCCTAAGACATATTTTATTTTTTTATTTTTTTATTTTTTAATTTTTTTATTTTTTCAGCTCATCAGGTAATTTCAGTTTCTCTATAAAAAAAACCCAACGTATCAGACCCTTGCATCTTCGCAATTTTTCATCCTTTACTAGATTTCAAGCTTTAAAATGTAAACTGTAAAATGTATAAAGGGCAGTGTGGTGACAGGATTCTTTTGGGACACCCTATAGACACACACACGCACACTCACACACATCTACAGTCTACACTCTCTTCTTCACACTCACTCACACCCGCGCATTGGTCCACGGATGTACGTGCACCCAAGTTGCATGTAGCGAAATATCGAGTCTTTTTCCTGGGTGGGGATGGCGAGAGACAGAGAAGGGGGAAAAACTAAAAGTGGAGAAAAAAAAAAAAATTAGAAAAAAAAATAGAAACGAAACACCCCTTCCTGTTATAGTTGGTAGGGACGTTTTCTTACGAGGGGGAGGGGCTTTAGGGGACGAACTAGTTCGTTAGTTCCATTGGCAACGGGGAGTTTATTGATTTTGGATTAGCTTCAATCCCGCCGTTGGGCCGGTTAGTTTTTCGCCGAGCCAGCCTAGCCCCACGCACTATTCCTATTTTTCTTTTTCACAAAAAAAAAAAAATAAATAGGCGTCAGAAAGGGGACAGGGCGGGAGAGTGAGAGTGAGTGTGAGAGAGAGGACGCATGGGGGGGGGGGAGAGTTAGAGAGTGAGTGAATAAATAAATGCACCATAATGCACTGGCGGATCTAGGAATCAGTCCTTCGCTCTCTTCTCCCATTAGAACGCGAGTGTTAGAAAAGGACAGATTAGGGGTAGTCACGTGATTTTCACCCTCTCTTCTATCCTTTTCTGACACATGCATTTTTATGGGAAAAGAGAGTGAAGGGCGATTTCCTGGATCCGCTGGTGCTGTAATGACGTTCTGCGTTGCATATAGTGTGCAGTGTTTAGGGGTCGGATTAAAACAATCCACATTTGGAGCTAATCCGAGCCGGTGAAATGAGTATCGTTTTCGTGATGGGACATAAAAATGTCTCTATAGTATACATTTTTTCCGCTTTCCCCTTGCTTTAATATAAATACAAAGAAAAATAAAGTTGTCAATATATAGGTCTATGTTTTGTTTAATTTATTTCTGGGTTTTGTTTGTTTCGTTTCTTGCTTTTTTTTGTTTTTTTTTATTAATATGAGTAGATTGAATGTTCTCAGCAAGCTTTGAGCTTTCAAAAAAGTTGCAGTTCAAGAGAAAACCGACAAAAACAAGCTCCGACGTCAAAGTTTTTTTGTACCGCATATGAATCTAATCAATCTCCATGGAACGTTTCAATTTTGAAGCTAAAAACACCTTTTAACTTCAAAATTGCTCTCCAGCAGATTTAGAAATTGGTGTATTTTAAGGCAGCGTAGCCACTTGCATGGGTTTTTAGATCGAGACTCACGCATCAGTAAGGTTGCTCTATAGTCCTTACTTAGAATTTTCACAGTTTATAATAAATTTCCTTTGGAATGATTATAGTTCTCATTGATTCAGTCTATAGTTCTGATAAATCACGAGAATAGTTGAATCAATGAAAACTGCTGACTTTTGCTATAGATGATTGAATAGTTAACTCTTGCGTGGAAACCAGCGAAACTTTGCGATAAACATACTGACAAATTACGAAATTTGCTCACAGACTCATAAAATGACTTTAAAGTCCAAGGCTTAGTGACGGAGCTATACACAGGCAGTTACCGTGGGAAATTCTTACCTATTTTGAGGCTTTTCTCTGCGTGTTTCTATAGAGGGAGAGAGAAAACTGATTGTGATATCAGGAATCCTTCATGACAACTTTGTGAAAAGGTTTTTTTTTTTCTTACTCTTATTGAGAGAAAAGATGGCGGAGCTATGCATCTATCACATCTACTATGTCTCTCTCTGTATATAGAAATACATAAAAGCCCCAAAATAGATAGAAGTATCCCATTCCAATGGTACACCTGCGTAGTTCCGCCATTCCGCCCTAAACTAAAAAGTCATTTCGTAAGTCCGAGAATTTAATATGTGCGTTTTCTAATTTTGCCATTTTTGCTAGATTTTACACAAGAATTAGACCGCGTTTCAGAAGTGTAGCTGAACCTAAACCATAATATTTGGCGAATTGTCAGCTTTAATTCCTTCAAATGAACACCGAACATGCCTCTGACTTTAATATTTGGCCTTTAAAGTGTCCTCGTTGTAAAGTGAACGCTCAATTTCATATTCACTCATTTTTATCGAGTAATATCATAAATAATGTTGACAAATTCCAAAGATTATCGGTACAGGTGCGCCTAAACTTCTGAAACTACCTCTAACTATTCAATCGCTTACAGCAAAAGTAAGCAAGATCCTTATTCAAGTTTCCCTACGTATCTAAGCACGCACAAGAGCTTGATCCCAGCGAGCGGTTTGCTCAAGAACAAGACGCCACTTCCTCACTCTATAATCTCTGACAAAGTGCAAATCTGTTTGAAACTATCGGATATTGAATTAAATTTAAAGGCGGTGGCGGCTTTAATGATATACTCTTTGGCTCCGGCTCGCGGATTAAAAAAAAAGAAAAAGAAAGAAAAGACTAATAAACGGGGACACGTACATCGTATATGATTTCGCCTCACCACGAGGATGGGTAAAATGTGGACGTAGCTATACCTACGTCGTTGTGTGTACGTATCTACATCGGTGAATGATGCGGAATAATAAGTGTAATTTGGACATAAATATGAAAAAGGTATACTGGAAAACATCCTCCTTCGTGAGTGCATTTTACATCGAAGTTAATGGTCGGAACTAGTCATTTCAACCTTAATGACGTAATAATACGCGACGCTGGCTCTTTTTATTTTTCATTGGGCGGGACAAGGGCGCTAGGAGGTGGGAACACAGTGAGAAAAACGGCTAGATTTGTCGAGCATCGAGTATCGATTACAATCATCATTCCTCAAATTTGAATCATTCATTCATTGATTTTTTTTAAAGTCTCTTGTAAAACTGTTCAATGAAATTCCACGACCACTATTCTGTAGACCGTCTTTGTGGGGCTTTCACAAAGCTCTTTTCTTTTCATACACTGAAAAAAAAAGATAGTGAAAATAACCATACGGATACCTGATTTTGGCACCTGCTAGATGTTATGGGTAAACTGACCAGAAGTATGGTACACTTACCGATACTTTGAGTAAATTCGACAAGCAATCAGGTAACATCAACTAGAACCTAGTCAAAACATAGTATACTTCTGGTTAACATTACCATAACATCTAGCAGGTGCCAAAATAAATCAGGTATCCGTATGGTTATTTTCACTAATCTTTTTTTTCCGTGTAATTCTTTAAACTTTTTAAACTATATTTTTTTAATATCTTCTTCTTCTTCTTTTTTTATATAGGTACGTTAGTTTATCTTATAGTTTCGGACATTAAACCCCCGGTGCATGGCGGCTCGTGCCACTTGGCAACAATGTCTTCACTCTATTTGAATCTAACAATAAGTCCAACAGTCGATTGCTGGTGAAGCGCTGCTTTCACTTTCGAATCGATTGTTTTACATGTAATCAAATAGAGTGAAGGCATTGTTTCCAAGTAGCACGAGCCGCCGCTGTAACCTTTTTAGGGAGTTTGTCCATTTAGATACGTTGTCATAATTTTTGTTCATTGTTGATGTTACGAGGGTCGTTTCAAAACTAAGTTTTCCTATTTAATATCTCGGCCACCAAAATAGATAAAACATTTTTGTAAAAGACCATTTCACGCTCACTACATACTCTCATGGTTTTAAGCGTTTTTACAGAATATAAATCCAACCAAAATTAACAAAATTGCATCCAATTTTCTGCGACCGCCTACCTCTGCGGTCCAAAATTAATTGTACTATCGACGAATTAAAGATTGTCGCGAGATTTTTACACATTTTCAGTTATAGATGTGAGTATGGGACTGATCTGCAACGGCTTCTCCACCCTCCCACATACTGGCCTCTCGCCTGCATGGTGTGAGAAGTATGAGGAGTGGCCGAACCGGAACCTTGAAGGCGAAACTTAGCTCGTGAAAATCTCGCGTTAATCTTTAATTCGTCGATAGTACGTAATCGAGCTAGTTAGAATATAATGGGTTCATATGGAAACCGAGCCACATCGAAATTGAAGAAAAAGGATATACGGAGAGGTGGTTTTAACCAATCTTAATGGAGCAGCTCACATCATTTTTTGAAGTATCCTCTACCGATATCTGGAAATTTTTGTATCGCGGTATATCAGATTCCTAAGGCCCTGGTTAAAGAAGTTCGTACTTTGACTTTCATCCAAGAGTTGACTGCCATTTTGACTTCGTCATCGTTAGTAATTTTTTTGCTACCAAAGTACCGAGAGCGGTCTTGAGACGCTGAAAAATATGGTAATCACTGGACGCAAGGTCCGGAGTGTATAGACGACGGGAAATGAGGAGAAATGTCCCATTTAATGGATGCTAACAGGCAAAAGTTTTGCTAATGACGATGATAAATAAACATGAAAGTCAAATTTGCATTGTAAGTCAAATTAAAGACTTTTTTAGGAAGGGCCTTAGGAATTTGATACCACGATATAAAAAAGTCCAGATATCGGTAAAAACGGATACGTCAAAAATGAGGTTGGACGATCCATTTAGAGTTGTTAAAACCACCCCTTTTCACATTATTTTTCTTCATTTACGATATGGCTCGGTTACGATATGGCTCGGTTTCCATAGCTCAAATTACGTAAAATTAATTTTGGACCGCAGCGACGGTAGGTGGTTGCAGAAAAAAGTCTATAAGTCATTAATAAACTAACAGCACTCTCCTGTAATGGTGGTTCAACGAAGATATCATGGGAGATTCCTGTCTACTTTGTCACTTGCTCTACGGAAATACAGAGATATGTCCCAAAATAAGACAGGAATCTCCCATTATACCTGCGTTTTTCCGCATTAAGCCCGATTCTGAGAGTGTATTTCGTGATTTTTTGGTGTACCAATCATCATGTTTATAGATTTTTATGCAAGAATCAACTCTTCAGTCCTCTGTAGCAAAAGTTTGCGAGAGCCCCATTTGTATGTATGTCAGCTCTGCTGAATGGGGTAGCTGCAACGGTGAAATGTTGTGTTTTTTTGTGAAGAAAATAAAAGTAATCGATAAGCTGAGAACAAAGAGTGCCTTTGGTTTCTAAGTATGTCTCATTGTTCCGGAGATGAGATTTTGTCCAAAATACATTTTTAATTGGAAACCCCGCAAAGTGAAGAAGACTATTTTTTATAACTTTACACGTGTGCATGTATCTTCAAAACCGGGACACTTATGAAAAACCAAATGCAACACTGTTCTCAGCTCATCATTGTAAAAAAACACAAATTTTAGACCCTTGCAGGAACGGCATGGTTCGGGGGTCCGCTCGGGGGATCGCTTGGTTTCAGTATCGAGAACGGGTCCTCGAGACCGATTGACCCATGTGATTCCGCCAATCCGGTGTCCTCCCAATTTGTCGCTTTTTCTTTGTGGCGGGAGTTTTGGCCAAGATTGAGGTTAAGCATTTTTGGGAATGTAATACGTTACTAATTTGGATCAGACTTCAACGAAATTTTCTGTATGAGATATTGAGGTTTTATATCAGAGGATTGTGTCCATTTTTCGTGTATTCTGCGATTTAAAATGCATTTAGATGATTTCAAATTTCCAATCCTGTTATTGTTGATGTTTCGGTCCGCTAAAAGAGTTCGTTTGGGGAACGCGATCGGCGTTGCGTTTTAAGGTGAATCCTCAGCGACCTGTAGTAAGATTCTCATCCGCTAGATAACGCCACTGTTCCGCGGTCCAGAAACCATGCTTTTTCCGCCTTTAATCGTTAATTGCGAGAGCTAGAGTTTAACTTTTCGAAAATGTAAGAACGTTGCGTTCTAGATCAAATCCTAAGGAAAATTTTAAGACCATTCCGAGCCATGGACGAAGATATAACTAAGGACTGCCGACTTCCTATCTCCGCCCCTGTTAAAACCTGTTAGCGGTTGCGAGCGCGACCGCAGCGCTCCAAGCGACAGTAAGGGTCAACTAAAAACGAACCGCTGCAGCGGTGGCCGCTCCGGCTCCCTTTCTCCCATGCCTTCCCGCAAATGTATACCGTGTAGGTAATTTGAATCACGATTGAACGAAGGGAACAAATGATCATTTTTTTATTAATATGAGTAGATTGAATGTTCTCAGCAAGCTTTGAGCTTTCAAAAAAGTTGCAGTTCAAGAGAAAACCGACAAAAACAAGCTCCGACGTCAAAGTTTTTTTGTACCGCATATGAATCTAATCAATCTCCATGGAACGTTTCAATTTTGAAGCTAAAAACACCTTTTAACTTCAAAATTGCTCTCCAGCAGATTTAGAAATTGGTGTATTTTAAGGCAGCGTAGCCACTTGCATGGGTTTTTAGATCGAGACTCACGCATCAGTAAGGTTGCTCTATAGTCCTTACTTAGAATTTTCACAGTTTATAATAAATTTCCTTTGGAATGATTATAGTTCTCATTGATTCAGTCTATAGTTCTGATAAATCACGAGAATAGTTGAATCAATGAAAACTGCTGACTTTTGCTATAGATGATTGAATAGTTAACTCTTGCGTGGAAACCAGCGAAACTTTGCGATAAACATACTGACAAATTACGAAATTTGCTCACAGACTCATAAAATGACTTTAAAGTCCAAGGCTTAGTGACGGAGCTATACACAGGCAGTTACCGTGGGAAATTCTTACCTATTTTGAGGCTTTTCTCTGCGTGTTTCTATAGAGGGAGAGAGAAAACTGATTGTGATATCAGGAATCCTTCATGACAACTTTGTGAAAAGGTTTTTTTTTTCTTTACTCTTATTTGAGAGAAAAGATGGCGGAGCTATGCATCTATCACATCTACTATGTCTCTCTCTGTATATAGAAATACATAAAAGCCCCAAAATAGATAGAAGTATCCCATTCCAATGGTACACCTGCGTAGTTCCGCCATTCCGCCCTAAACTAAAAAGTCATTTCGTAAGTCCGAGAATTTCTTAATGTGCGTTTTCTAATTTTGCCATTTTTGCTAGATTTTACACAAGAATTAGACCGCGTTTCAGAAGTGTAGCTGAACCTAAACCATAATATTTGGCGAATTGTCAGCTTTAATTCCTTCAAATGAACACCGAACATGCCTCTGACTTTAATATTTGGCCTTTAAAGTGTTCCTCGTTGTAAAGTGAACGCTCAATTTCATATTCACTCATTTTTATCGAGTAATATCATAAATAATGTTGACAAATTCCAAAGATTATCGGTACAGGTGCGCCTAAACTTCTGAAACTACCTCTAACTATTCAATCGCTTACAGCAAAAGTAAGCAAGATCCTTATTCAAGTTTCCCTACGTATCTAAGCACGCACAAGAGCTTGATCCCCAGCGAGCGGTTTGCTCAAGAACAAGACGCCACTTCCTCACTCTATAATCTCTGACAAAGTGCAAATCTGTTTGAAACTATCGGATATTGAATTAAATTTAAAGGCGGTGGCGGCTTTAATGATATACTCTTTGGCTCCGGCTCGCGGATTAAAAAAAAAGAGAAAAAGAAAGAAAAGACTAATAAACGGGGACACGTACATCGTATATGATTTCGCCTCACCACGAGGATGGGTAAAATGTGGACGTAGCTATACCTACGTCGTTGTTGTGTACGTATCTACATCGGTGAATGATGGCGGAATAATAAAGTGTAATTTGGACATAAATTATGAAAAAGGTATACTGGAAAACATCCTCCTTCGTGAGTGCATTTTTACATCGAAGTTAATGGTCGGAACTAGTCATTTCAACCTTAATGACGTAATAATACGCGACGCTGGCTCTTTTTATTTTTCATTGGGCGGGACAAGGGCGCTAAGGAGGTGGGAACACAGTGAGAAAAACGGCTAGATTTGTCGAGCATCGAGTATCGATTACAATCATCATTCCTCAAATTTGAATCATTCATTCATTGATTTTTTTTAAAGTCTCTTGTAAAACTGTTCAATGAAATTCCACGACCACTATTCTGTAGACCGTCTTTGTGGGGCTTTCACAAAGCTCTTTTCTTTTCATACACTGAAAAAAAAAGATTAGTGAAAATAACCATACGGATACCTGATTTTGGCACCTGCTAGATGTTATGGTAAACTTGACCAGAAGTATGGTACACTTACCGATACTTTGAGTAAATTTGACAAGCAATCAGGTAACATCAACTAGAACCTAGTCAAAACATAGTATACTTCTGGTTAACATTACCATAACATCTAGCAGGTGCCAAAATAAATCAGGTATCCGTATGGTTATTTTCACTAATCTTTTTTTTCCGTGTAATTCTTTAAACTTTTTAAACTATATTTTTTTAATATCTTCTTCTTCTTCTTTTTTTATATAGGTACGTTAGTTTATCTTATAGTTTCGGACATTAAACCCCCGGTGCATGGCGGCTCGTGCCACTTGGCAACAATGTCTTCACTCTATTTGAATCTAACAATAAGTCCAACAGTCGATTGCTGGTGAAGCGCTGCTTTCACTTTCGAATCGATTGTTTTACATGTAATCAAATAGAGTGAAGGCATTGTTTCCAAGTAGCACGAGCCGCCGCTGTAAACCTTTTTAGGGAGTTTGTCCATTTAGATACGTTGTCATAATTTTTGTTCATTGTTGATGTTACGAGGGTCGTTTCAAAACTAAGTTTTCCTATTTAATATCTCGGCCACCAAAATAGATAAAACATTTTTGTAAAAGACCATTTCACGCTCACTACATACTCTCATGGTTTTAAGCGTTTTTACAGAATATAAATCCAACCAAAATTAACAAAATTGCATCCAATTTTCTGCGACCGCCTACCTCTGCGGTCCAAAATTAATTGTACTATCGACGAATTAAAGATTGTCGCGAGATTTTTACACATTTTCAGTTATAGATGTGAGTATGGGACTGATCTGCAACGGCTTCTCCACCCCTCCCACATACTGGCCTCTCGCCTGCATGGTGTGAGAAGTATGAGGAGTGGCCGAACCGGAACCTTGAAGGCGAAACTTAGCTCGTGAAAATCTCGCGTTAATCTTTAATTCGTCGATAGTACGTAATTCGAGCTAGTTAGAATATAATGGGTTCATATGGAAACCGAGCCACATCGAAATTGAAGAAAAAGGATATACGGAGAGGTGGTTTTAACCAATCTTAATGGAGCAGCTCACATCATTTTTTGAAGTATCCTCTACCGATATCTGGAAATTTTTTGTATCGCGGTATATCAGATTCCTAAGGCCCTGGTTAAAGAAGTTCGTACTTTGACTTTCAATCCAAGAGTTGACTGCCATTTTGACTTCGTCATCGTTAGTAATTTTTTTGCTACCAAAGTACCGAGAGCGGTCTTGAGACGCTGAAAAATATGGTAATCACTGGACGCAAGGTCCGGAGTGTATAGACGACGGGAAATGAGGAGAAATGTCCCATTTAATGGATGCTAACAGGCAAAAGTTTTGCTAATGACGATGATAAATAAACATGAAAGTCAAATTTTGCATTGTAAGTCAAATTAAAGACTTTTTTAGGAAGGGCCTTAGGAATTTGATACCACGATATAAAAAAGTCCAGATATCGGTAAAAACGGATACGTCAAAAATGAGGTTGGACGATCCATTTAGAGTTGTTAAAACCACCCCTTTTCACATTATTTTTCTTCATTTACGATATGGCTCGGTTACGATATGGCTCGGTTTCCATAGCTCAAATTACGTAAAATTAATTTTGGACCGCAGCGACGGTAGGTGGTTGCAGAAAAAAGTCTATAAGTCATTAATAAACTAACAGCACTCTCCTGTAATGGTGGTTCAACGAAGATATCATGGGAGATTCCTGTCTACTTTGTCACTTGCTCTACGGAAATACAGAGATATGTCCCAAAATAAGACAGGAATCTCCCATTATACCTGCGTTTTTCCGCCATTAAGCCCGATTCTGAGAGTGTATTTCGTGATTTTTTGGTGTACCAATCATCATGTTTATAGATTTTTATGCAAGAATCAACTCTTCAGTCCTCTGTAGCAAAAGTTTGCGAGAGCCCCATTTTGTATGTATGTCAGCTCTGCTGAATGGGGTAGCTGCAACGGTCTGAAATGTTGTGTTTTTTTGTGAAGAAAATAAAAGTAATCGATAAGCTGAGAACAAAGATGCCTTTGGTTTCTAAGTATGTCTCATTGTTCCGGAGATGAGATTTTGGTCCAAAATACATTATTTTAATTGGAAACCCCGCAAAGTGAAGAAGACTATTTTTTATAACTTTACACGTGTGCATGTATCTTCAAAACCGGGACACTTATGAAAAAACCAAATGCAACACTGTTCTCAGCTCATCATTGTAAAAAAACACAACATTTTAGACCCTTGCAGGAACGGCATGGTTCGGGGGTCCGCTCGGGGGATCGCTTGGTTTCAGTATCGAGAACGGGTCCTCGAGGACCGATTGACCCATGTGATTCCGCCAATCCGGTGTCCTCCCAATTTGTCGCTTTTTCTTTGTGGCGGGAGTTTTTGGCCAAGATTGAGGTTAAGCATTTTTGGGAATGTAATTACGTTACTAATTTGGATCAGACTTCAACGAAATTTTCTGTATGAGATATTGAGGTTTTATATCAGAGGATTGTGTCCATGTTTCGTGTATTCTGCGATTTAAAATGCATTTAGATGATTTCAAATTTCCAATCCTGTTATTGTTGATGTTTCGGTCCGCTAAAAGAGTTCGTTTGGGGAACGCGATCGGCGTTGCGTTTTAAGGTGAATCCTCAGCGACCTGTAGTAAGATTCTCATCCGCTAGATAACGCCACTGTTCCGCGGTCCAGAAACCATGCTTTTTCCGCCTTTAATCGTTAATTGCGAGAGCTAGAGTTAACTTTTCGAAAATGTAAGAACGTTGCGTTCTAGATCAAATCCTAAGGAAAATTTTAAGACCATTCCGAGCCATGGACGAAGATATAACTAAGGACTGCCGACTTCCTATCTCCGCCCCTGTTAAAACCTGTTAGCGGGTTTTCGAGCGCGACCGCAGCGCTCCAAGCAGCAGTAAGGGTCAACTAAAAACGAACCGCTGCAGCGGTGGCCGCTCCGGCTCCCTTTCTCCCATGCCTTCCCGCAAATGTATACCGTGTAGGTAATTTGAATCACGATTGAACGAAGGGAACAAATGATCAGCGAATTAAAAGGAAGCAAAATCCGCTAAAAAGCAAACGTCTGGAGTATTTCTTGAAAGATTCCTGAATTGTCGAAAATGATTAATCAAGGACTGAAATACTATACATCACAGTTAACCTCAAAACGGAATCAAACAAGAAAGAGTACATAGACATTTGTTTTATTAGTAGAGATCAGGCGACTCTTTTAATTTGCTGATGATTTCTGTTACCTTGTCCAAAGTTGATTCAGAATTTCCCTTGCTTTCGATCTTCCATTGAGATACTGAGTTATCTGATCCTCTTGGGTCGCCGACAACAGTTGACAGCCATGCCATAACAGACCAACTCCAACAACGGTTTTAGCAGTAGCACAGCATGTGAGCATGGACACATCGCCAGGATCGCTCACTTGAAAGAGTAGTTCAGCTGACCGCTGCTTGGAGCGCTGGGGTCGAGAGCAAAACAGGACTAACAACAGTCGGCAGTCCTTAGTTATATCTTCGTCCATGGTTTTGCGACGACCTCCCGTCCCCTTTGCCCTCCCCACGAACTACTGCACCTACGCCTACAACAGTTGCTTGCCGCGTTGTGCAGATTGCATGAATGATGTGTGTCCATCTACTTCATCCCAATTTCACAGCCATCACGGATGCCACCCCCGCCACGGGTCTTCTACCGGGTTTTATGCGACATCGGTCATCGTGGCCCAGTGTTACATGGTAATCAGCGGCGGATTGGGGAAAAGGCACCCCCCCCCCCCAACTCACGGTAGCCTTTCCCTTTTTTTCAACAGAAAAAATCCCATAAATTCCTCCCTGCAAATTTGAAAATTCATAGGCGTGAAGCCCCCCCCCCCCCTAAAAGAATTTTCTGGATCCCCCATTGGTAGTAATTTTTGCGGCACACTACGACGGTTTCCCGAGCGTTTTCCCACACTTACCTTTCTCCCTATCTGTCAAGGGGCGCTCCCCGAGGGGCGGCGGGGGCCCCCCCCCCCTAATTCAAAAAATCAAAATTTTACAATAAAAAAGAATCGGAACATTCGGAGATCAAATAATAACGAAAGAGTAAGAGTTAACAAACTTTTTTCTTAGTTTACTTTAAAATTTTAATTATGGGCGTAATTTAGGGGGGGGGCAGGGCGGGAAGTAGCCCCCCCCCCCTAAGCAGTGGTCCCAAAACCACCCCTTGCCACTATACAGCTCCCCCCCCAGTTTCAGGATTCCTCCCCCCCCCCCCCCCCCAGATCTAGATCCCCCCCTGATTTTTACCCCACCCCCTCCTGATTCAGACGACATCATCCTTCCCACCCGTCATCTCCCTCGCCGAAAGAAGTTTTAAAATCTACTAGTATGAACGTGTCTACATTGGCAACTACCGTTGGCAACGAAAATTTTTGCGAATTTCCCTTTAAAAAATTCAGAATCCTCTGGTCGATAATTACATGATTAGAGAATGTATAGGCAAGAGTTTTGGTTTTGTTAATTTAAATGGGTTTAACTCTTAGAATTCATCAGGACAATGAAAATAAAGAAGGAATAGTTGTACTTAGCTTTTTACTATTTCTATCATCTGATGCTGTCACTTTATTCATAATATCAAACACGTAAAAAATAGAATTACTTTTGATACAACTACATGCTACAATCACTTACAATTTCTACCTTTTGGAAGGATAATTGATTTATTTTCTTTTTTGGGCGGAAGGGGGGGGGGGGTTTCTAACTTGCCCGTCTCTAGGTGGTGTCCCCTTGACCTTCCATTGACATTAAAAAAGTTGCCCCTCCGGGCAATTGTTTTGCGGGTGCCCATGTCTTTGCCCATGGTCTCTGAACCAAAAATTGAACGTTCTTCCGGTCTGTGGTTGCCTTCTTTTCTCATAAGTTTAGACACGGCCACCCTGTAAACCCCACAACAAGTTAAAAGTCCGCAATCCGCCCCCTCGACCCGCAGCCACTATCAAAAGTAAATTCCCGGGTTTGACTTGCAGGTACTCCCTCCTCCCCCCCCAACTTAGATTAGACACAATATAAAAAAAAAAAAAAAAAAAAAAAAAAAAAAAAAAAAAAAGTGAAAAATAGAATGTATGCCCCAGCAAAGGGCCCCCTCCACAGTTTTCCAAGAGAGGGAGCGCCCCCCTTGCCAGCGTAACTCCGAAAAAAGTAATTCCAACTGGGGTCCATGAAACTCAAGTAAGGTCTCAAAATGAAATCAGATGGATCCAAAATTTTAACGGCGAGTACCGGTAAGCTTACTCTTTTGATCGGTCCAAACCGGATTGCGATACATCGATTTACTCTCGAGATATCGATTTTTCAAAGGCGCGCGGTATAGGGTCAGAAATCTAAGATTCTCTAAAATCCGCCAATTTCGACTCTCATGGACCTAGCATGCGCCGTGAGAAGTCATATGTGATTTTTTTGAGTTCACATGAAGTTTTAAAGGGCCCTGAAAAATGTCGGACCGATAAAGTCTAATCGGGGGGGGGGGGCGGGGCCCCCAACTCCAGCGTAAGTCTCACGTACAATGTCTAACTGCGGCCGCGGAGGTCCCATAGATCCGTTTAAAAACTTGGAGGATCTGAATTTTTTTCAAGAATTTCTAAAAGCTGAAGCTACCGCCCAATCCAAACCGCAGAGCGCAATCCATCGATTCGTTCTCGAGATATCGATTTTTCAAAGGCGCGCGGTCTTGTCAGATCGACCTTAGAGGGGCGCTGGAGGCTGGAAAAAGGCGAATTTCGTCTCTCACGAACCAGTGGGCCGTATTATATCGGTTCCGCTTCTTTTCGGGTCCCAATGATGTCCCGAGAGGGCCCCAAAGCAGTTTCGAGCCCAAAAAAAATCATTTGGGGGGGGGGGGGGAACTACTCCCCGTTTCAGCGTAACTCTGACAAGAAATGTCTAACTGCGGCCGCGAGAGGGCCTGTAAGGTCATTAAATAAACTCGGATGGATCTGAAATTTTCGAGGTTGTCAGTCACAAGCAAGCGCTTTTGACCGGTGCAAACCGAATTGCAATACATCGATTCACTATCGAGATATCGATTTTTCAAAAGGGGCACGGTCTTGTCAGATCGAACATTGAAACAAGCTGTGGATACTCTGTATCCGCGAATTTCGTCTCTCATGGACCGTTTAAGCTCCCCTTTAAAAAACGAATGAGCTTTTTTCAAGTTCATATTACGTTCCTTAAGGGCCTTGATGAGTGTCGGATGACATTTGATCAATATTAAAATTCATTTTTTAATCTGAGACAAAAAGAGCTGAAAACCCTAAAGACGAAGAATTTCCATCGTGATGACTTTTGGGTTTAAGCGAGGAAAATTCTATAGAAGTCCCAAAAAATAGACTAGACTTTCCGGCTTGCTAGGATTGGTATTAAGAATTTTCCCTTTCCCGATGACTTTGGTTCAGGCGAGAGAAATCTAAAAAAGTCCCAAATAACTAAACTAGACTTTGCGGCTTGCTAGGATTGGTATTGCGTCATCCGATTTTAAAAGAACTATCACTATCGAAATCGATTTTCAAAACCACAGTATTCACCTCGCCCCGTGAACAACTGTTTCAACACGCTATAAGTAAATTTTCATTCCCACTTTGACCTATCAAGTTTTTTTACAGCGATCACTGTTATACCAACACAAATGCAGCGTTGCGATTGACTTTGTCGCAGTTTTGTACTATCAATATGGAACTCCACACTTACAATGATTTACGGCCGACACTCATGCTCTCTTTTCTAACACTGTTCCAGTGTTGCAAGTTCCAACTTGTTTTTTTTTTTTTTTTTTTTTTTTTTTTTTTTTTTTTTTTTTCTTAGCAGACGTTCACACAAAAACTTATGGAGGTAGCAAACGATGAGAACCCACTATGTGAGCGATTATGAGAGATTATTTCGGCCACCACTGGCGTAGCGAGCAACTTGGCAATATCGCAGTTTTCCATTTGAACCCATGAAAAAGATTGAAGTATTGGGTTTTCCGTGAACGCCTTCACATTGGACCTTTTACATGGATTTAAATGGACAAATAACAACGTTGCCAAATTGCATGCTACGCCACTGTCGTCCATATACGCGGAGGCGTGGGTCATGGGGCTCGATTTATATCGAAAATCTTATTTTGTCAAATTGTGCTCCAAAACAAGTTTTGGGACGAATTGTGCCGAACTTAACTCCAAAGAGCCCCTTTTTTTTTATTTATCTTTTTCACAAGACGTTCACAAGTCCACAGACGTCCTAAAACCCCAAAGTAAAATTTTGCGAACCGCAAACGGATAAAAGAAGTCGGCTAGAGCTATTGGGTTATTTTTACAAGTTGATAAGCTCTTTAGGATCATACTGTAAATACGATAGACAAGTGGTCGTCGAGTAAAGTTTTGCAAGAAGAAGAAGAAGAAGAAGAAGAAGGAGAGGGAGAAAAAGAGAGGGAGAGAGAGAGAGAGAAAAGAGAGAGAGAGGAGAAAAAAAGAGAGAAAAAAAAGAAAAGAGAGGGGGAGAGAGACAAGAAGACCGAATCGGCAGGCGGAGCTATAGGAGCGCGTAAAAACCGTAGTCATGGTTTTGTTGATAGGAGGCACTCATCGCGAACTCTGTGCTCAGTGCTCACTCTGTTAACTTCTCCCTGTGTTTTTTACAAGTGTACTTACTGACTTCGTGATCGTCAGCGTGTGTGTTAAAAACCCTGCACTGGTGTGAGTCTGTGAATGTACCACTATCATGAGTTCAATTTTGAGCTCGAGCATTTGAGTGGATTGGAATTGGAGTCAGCATGTAACTTTTTTTTTTTATTTTATTTTATTTTTTTTTTGACAGATAAGTTTTACAAGCCGAGTACTGACAGAGCGGCGGCCGCCTCTCCTCTCCCCCCCTCTCCTTACACATCACCCCTCTGCCCTCTCTCAGTCTCGCTCGAAGCGCGCTCTGCTCTCTCTGCGCCCCCGTAAGAAAAAACATTAAAGAATGGCCTGTGTTACCTCCAGGGGCGCCTTGATAATCTTTTATACTGAACAGAGCTTGCTGAAATGTTTAGCGGGCTGAAAATGTTTGAGAAAAACCTCTTCGCTTGCTTCCTCAGACCCTCTCTCCCCTTTTTTTCTTCTAAGTTCTACCTACATCCATAAGAACAAGATTCCCTCCCTTTTGAGTTTTTTTTACGGGGGAGGTTGTTGTGGTTTAAAACTCGAGGAAATGGTCTAAAATATTGGACGCTTACTTGGAGGACGACGCAAAAAATGGCGTCTGCTGCGCTATGGGGCGCAATAACCTGTATTTAAGGCCATTAGTTATTGTTAATACGAGGCTGTTGTTGGATATCTTTCATCAGGCGATGATGTTAGCGGTGGCAAAGCGTGCGCAATCTGGCAACGTAGCATTTTGTCCATTAGAACCCACGCAAAAGCTCGACATTCTTTGTCATCACCAATCCCTAGGTAGTTCGATACTTTCCGTTGGTTTTCATGGAACTAATACAACGTCGCCAGATCGCAGACTTCGCCTCTGAGCGGATCCTTGTGTCTTGAGCTCTGGGATGATTCAGAGCGCACCCGATTATTGTTTCGCGACGGTGAGGACGGCGGCGGCTCGTGCAATATGGCAACAACGTATTCTAACAATTTAAACCTATGTAAAACAATCGATCTTCAAGAGGTGCAATTGCACCCCCAATATATCGATACTTTTGCGATTAAGTTTTAAAATGGCAACTACACCGAAAAAAAAACCAGCAAAAATACCAGAAGCACATTGATTTGTGAACCAAGGTCCCACAATGTCTCCCAGAATGTCTAGGACTACTTCAAGAACGGGAACCTCGATTTCAGCAGTTATATTCACCTGACTCCAGTAGTCAGGTGCCAAATCAAGTTAGAACAATCAAAGTCAGACTTGAAAGTTCAACCGAGGCCTCGAAACCGCATCGCCGCGCCGCGCCTCGGCCGAGAGCAACGACTATTCTCGTATAAAGTGAGGTTATGCAAAAAAAAATACTTAAGTTAGAATTTTCTCCAACGTGATCGGGCTCCTGTTCTCTGGCGCTTTCGAAAACTCAAAATTTACGGTTTTTCCTCCGTCCAACCATCGCCCCTCTCCTCCTCCGCGGCAAGACGAAGGACGCAAATTTTAAGGTTACCACGTAAAAACCTCCCCTTCATTTTTGACTCCTCGCCCACTTTTAAAGCGAAAGCAAAATTCAACTTGAGACGGACAGAGCGTCGAGAGCTATCAGACTTGTTACAATATTACGGCGATGTAATCTACCCGCTCCCCCCCATCACCCTCCCCCCAACACCCATCCCCCAGCAAACGTGTGCTCGATGCCCGCTGCCCGAGACAAGCGCATGTACGCATACTTCAAACAAAAGATTTTGATCTTTTTTTCCCCCACTTTTTTTTTTCGTGTGGCAAAAAGCCAAAAAAAATAAAAGTAAACGGTTGTCAAGTTGGCCAATGTGTGGTAAAAAGAACAAGGAAGGCTGATTATGAGAGGAGTTATACGCAAATTAGATAGAGAGAGGAGGGAGGGAGAGAGAGAGAGAGAGAGAGAGAGAGAGAGAGAGAGAGAGAGAGAGAGAGAGAGAAAGAAAGAAAGAAAGAGAGCTTAAAAATCGTCTGGGTCGCGTAAAGTGTACTCTACATGTCATACGACTTTTAAAATGTTTAAAAATATAACAACAATTACCGCGCGTGTCTACAAGACTCACACTTACATAAAACAATGATCGGAATAACACACCCCACTTGCAAAGCGTGCACACGCTGTATAATTTGCTGGAGTGTTGAAACGAATGTTCGCTCGCACGTTACATCGTGTCCTCTCTCTCTCTCTCCCCTCTCTCTCTCTCTCTCTCTCTCTCTCTCTCTCTCTCTCTCTCTCTCTTCTCTGTCTCTCTCTTCCTTCTCTCTCTCTCTCTCCTCTCTCTCTTTCTCTTCCCTCTCTCTCTCTCTCCTCCTCTCTCTCTCTCTCTCTCTCTCTCTCTCTCTCTCTCTCCTCTCTCTCTCTCTCTCTCTCTCTCTCTCTCTCTCTCTCTCTCTCTCTCTTCTCTCTCTCTCTCTCCCTCCCCCTCTCTCTCTCTCTCCTCTCTCTCTCTCTCTCCCCTCTCTCTCCCCCTCTCTCTCTCTCTCTCTCTCTCTCTCTCTCGCAGTCTTTCTTCCTCTTGCTTCTCGTCTCTTCGGAAAAAAGTCAATTGGGTCTGACCTCCGGTCGGGGGGCCTTTTCGCCCCGTGAACTCTTGTGGATATGCAATAATGAGTTTGCCCCCGTTGGATAATGACCACTGCTTTTTGGAAAGTGCATTGTTCTATCGGAAAGGGATGTGTGTGGAGCATTGAAAAAGGTTTTCAAACCTCCTTTTTGGAAAAGGAAAAGGGACCATCTCAGGGTTTAAAGTCTTGTGTTTTCCATGGAGGAGGGGGGGAAACCAAAACC
This sequence comes from Trialeurodes vaporariorum, assembly GCA_011764245.1. Classification (NCBI taxonomy): domain Eukaryota; kingdom Metazoa; phylum Arthropoda; class Insecta; order Hemiptera; family Aleyrodidae; genus Trialeurodes; species Trialeurodes vaporariorum. The sequence goes on along the minus strand of VMOF01000379.1, from coordinate 35,940,708 downwards.
ATAAACTTTTTTGGAAAAAAAAAAAACAAGGTGTTGCAAACTGCCTCCTTCGCCTGATTTGAATCCATACAGATCGCCTCAATCTGACGATAAAGTTTGTTGATTGTTTCACATGCTTATCATACATAGAATAATTTGTTCAATTACACGGGAAAAAAAGTTTAGGTTCAACCGTATCAGCCTTTTAAATCAGCTTTACGCAAAGAAAAAGTTCTAGCTCTACCGAAGAGAGGTACGGTTGTGCCAAACAACTATTTCGGTACAACATAAGCAAGAAGAAATGTTGTTAGTTACTCTACCAAAGTAGAGCTTCGGTACAACTGCAACTCTCCTCGGTAGAGCAATAATTTTGCTCTTCAGAGATATTTTACAAAGTTTCTTGGATTGTACCTAAACTTTGTTTTTCCCGAGTATCTGAAGCCAAATTAAGAAAATGTTCCAAAATCAACTCTGCAACTTGGCATTCAACCTTTGAACTCTCAAGCTATTGAGACTGTAGGACAAGATCAAACGCTCGCACGATTATATTCAGTGGTTAGTTAATAGTTATACAGGGTGTTTCAGGTTTTATGGCAGAAATTAAAACAGACTTTTCGCAAAATTATTAACATTTGAAAAAAAAAATAAAAAAAAAAAAATGTTTCCTCCGCCTTCAATCACAGGTGTATGCAAAACCAGCACCGTGGTTTATTATCATTTAACTAATCACTTAATTTGTGCTAGCGAACGTTGATTAGTCATCGAGACCTGGTTGAAAAAGGGTTAGACATGGTTATGTCGTTAAGGTACAACGAGAAATCAGGTCGAATATAATATTTCAAGATTACTCTTATCTATCGAGATGGCGTGGCTCATATGTAATTTGAGTGGCTAAATTCACATTCCAAAACTCAATTTTTACTGAATTGCGACGACTTTCTTTACTTTTGGACTAGCACAAAACCAGTGGCGAGGCGTGCGATTTGGCAACGTTTATTTTTCCCATTCAAACAAATTAGAAAGATCGAAATGTCTGGCCATCGCCAATGACTGAAACGTTCGACTTTTTTGGTGAATTTAAATGGAGAAAATACATTACTGTCAAATTTCACGCTTCGCCACTGCACACAACTATTTTTTAGTTTGCTCGATAAAGAATTTGACGAAACGATAAATGACAAAGAGGGATTGAAACTCATACAACTATTTGCATCCTCTTTCTATAACTCTCACGTTTTAAGGACTTTATTGTTAGTTATAATTCCTAAAAAAAAACCCGTTACCAATACCACAATGCCTTACTTTCAGCAACTCACATCTCATTTCATTCTTCTGCAGAAGTGTTGCAAACATTTTGCTTACTGTGCAAAACTAATGTTTATGCGCGTAAGTGCGTCCATTCAGCAGATCTGACTTACCTGGTAAGCTGACTAATGAAAGAGGACGACCAGGGTTGTCTTGTGGTGCAAGAAATCTAATGGTTTCAATTAAGTAATAGTCCTCACCTCACCAAAAAAAAAAAAAAAAATACGTCTAGTTCCTGTAAGATCAATTTTGAGAATAACTTTTGCCTCGATCAAAAAACAAAAACAAACTACTAATTCCTTCCCAAACTGCGAAAAATCGTCGCTAAGAGGGGAGGCATTTGAATACATATGATTATAATAAGAAAATAGTCTTATTTTGACTTGAAAAATCGGCCCTGAAATTTGCTTGAGTTAACACTGAAGCACCCAGTAAAGAGTTCGTTTTAGGAGTGTAGGCGCACCCAGACTAATAATCTTCAGCGAATTTTTAATTTTCATTCCTTCAAATCAAAATCCCTCCGCGACTTTCATATTTTCATTTTAAATCGTTTCGCACACGGAAAAAAAAGATTAGTGAAAATAACCAAAAGGATACCTGATTTTGACACCTGCTAGATGTTATGCTAAACTTGACCAGAAGTATGGTACACTTACCGATACTTTGAGTAAATTCGACAAGCAATCAGGTAACATCACCTAGTATCTAGTCAAAACATAGTATACTTCTGGTTAACATTACCATAACATCTAGCAGGTGCCAAAATCAGGTATCCGTATGGTCATTTTCACCGTGGTTTTTTTCCGTGCAATAAACCAAAGCTCCAATTTATTTTCATTCATTTTTACGGGAGTATTGCGTAATATGAGAAATAATGTTGACAAATTCCAAAAATCATCGGTCGAGGTGCGCCTACACTTTTGAAACAACCCCTAAAGAGGAAACTTGTGAATTTTTTAGACAAGCTGGCAACCATGAGAGTTCGACTGCGATTCACAGTGCGCAACGTGATTCAAAAGTTATCTGTGTGAAGTACTTCACAGTTAAGACTCGTTCAAAATGAGGACGGGACTCTTTAGTCTAACTCAAAATATTTTATAAAAACAATGTGCCGTCAATGAGTCGGTGCCTTTAATTTCTTCCAGTCTTGGTTCACGGGAGGGGGCCACTCGGCACTCCGCCACTCAGGAAAGCGCTCAGAAGAGCTGAACGTCCGACGCGAGGCGACGGCCGCGGCGCGGCGGCGCGCGACGCGACGCTACGCGCAACACCTCGACTAAGAATGGGGCGAATTACCTCGACAAGAACGCCGCCGAGCCTCTTGGAGAAGCGATAGGTGGTCTTAAACTTGCACTTCCACCCTTTTGGTTCCGCACAAAACAAGCCGGGAGTTACGCACTCACATAGCTCTTGAGTGTAGACTGTAGTGCCCTCATTTAACTATTCAACCGTCGATAGGAGGGAAAGAGTCAGTGCGCGAATCAGTTTTGTTTTCATAGCGATCCAATGATGAATCAAAAATCCATTGCCTCCGTTTCATAATAATAATAATGAAAAAAAATTGTGCTTGAAAGAACTTGGTGGACAGAGTTCACAGTAAGTTTTGCAAAGCTTGCACTCAAGGTCATGGTAGAGCCATCGTCGTATATCAGAAATAATTCTTCCCCTCTCTTTGGTCAGTTGAATGCATGTGTTAGAAAAGGATGAAGTCAGGGAATGTTGTGGTTGACTTCAGCCCCTGTTTTTTCTGTCTTTTTCTAACAAACGCAGTTAAGTGGGCAGAGAGAGAGAGAGAGAGAGAGAGAGAGAGAGAGAGAGAGAGAGAGAGAGAGAGAGAGAGAGAGGAGAGAGAGAGAGAGAGAGAGAGAGAGAGAGAGAGAGAGAGAGAGAGAGAGAGAGAAATTCCTGGCTAAGGTTATAGATAGATCACTATATTGGACCATATATAGGCTAGGCGTATAGGCGGATACAGGAGTTTGTCTTTCTCTCTCTCTCTTCCATGTGAACTTAATAATGTGTTAGACAATAATAAAAGAGGGGACCATCACGTGACTTTAGTCCCAATCTTTATCCTTCCCTAATGCAGGCATTCAATTGAGAGGAGAGAGAGACATGCTAATTCCTGTATCCACCTATTGATAAATGGACGCGAAAGCAAATCCGAATCATACATCTCAGCTTTCTTTACATTCCATATTTCCAAAATAATAAATTAAGGTTAATTTTTTACTTTCTCGCTTTCTCCGAAGGAGTGAAAGTATATTTCCTTATTTTTGATACCACAGTCGTCTTCCTCTTGAAATTTTACAGAAATTTTGGACTAATGCATTTCACTCGAAAAAAAGAACGAAGGAAAAAAGGAAAAAAGGAAAAAAAAAAAAAAAAAAAAAAAAAAAACTGGCACGGGTGATTGTTTTAATTAAAGCGTGCAATTATGAAATAACGGATTTTTCTTCAATCGGTCATTATGAACCAAAGCGAGGGGGGAAAGGGAAATACACATGGGAGAGGGGGAGAGAAGCGTCATTTACCTTATAATAAAGGCTCAAGGGTCCAATTATGGAGGGACCGCGGAAAATCAAAGATGGGATAGTAGAAGGGAAAAATA